>JARHVA010006347.1:0-600000 GCA_037957365.1 Torreya grandis
TTTAAAAAGGTTTGTAGGGTAATATTTGGATTCATATTTGACTTGATTTGGAAGTGGACTAGAATTATGTGAATGATGTTGATTTAGTAAAAATACTAGAAGAAAATTTTAGTAGTGAATATAATGAATAATCTAGGTTCATGTCTTATTTTTTAATCTATAAGTAATTGGTTTAGGTCATGATATGAAACTATGACATTGAGAAATGATCCAACCTCAAAATAGCTTGATGTATATAATGTAACATTTTTTTTGACTAATATAAATTATAAGGTTATTTATTGGATTATATCCTAGCATAAATGTAAGCAATTTAATGGTTTGTGCCATCAAGATAACACAATCCATGATGTTTGATGTCATTATGATCTTCCATGAACATATTTACATGAGTTTATTATTTTAATAGTGGATAAAATGAATAGTTTATGTTGATGAATTATTTTTTTAATCTAAAAGAAATTTCTTTGGGTCATGATACAAAACTATGGCATTGAGAAATGACTCAACCTCAAAATAGCTTGATGTCTATAATATAACACTTTTTTAGAAATATAAATTGTAATTTTATTAATTATGTTGTGTCCTCATATGAATGTAATAAATTTAGTGGTCTATGTCATCAAGATGACACACTTCTATGATGTTTGATGACATTATGAGCTTCCATGAGAATATTTATATTAGTATTATTATGCTAGTATGAAAAAAGTTTCCTTAATTATCCAAGTTTCCCTAGTAATAAAAATGGTAATGAGTGTAATATTTTATCATGTATTAATTACACATTATTATCATGATTATGATTTGATTTAGGTTTTATACGATTGTGTCGATCCATGTATGGTATGATCATTAAATTAGGGAGTGACCTATGTATTCTTCCCTTGATCTTGGAGTGAAATGATGTGTTATTAGTGGGCTTGAATCTAATAATATTATTTTACATCTTAATATAAAGTCTCAAAATAATCATTAGGGTTTTGAATGATGATATGTTTAATTCAGATTGACTATAAACATTATTATACTATTCACTGATAATTTTTAAAATGATTTGCAAGGACTATGGTAATTACAGAAATGATATAAGGATTGAATTTCTATAGATACATGTTTAATGACTGTATTGTGAAATTATTAAACTCTTTCCTTGTATACTAGTTGTGAAAAATGTATTATATTATATTATGAATCAAAACTATGTATATAAGTGAACTTTGATACCTAAGTTAACCTTGGGAATATTTTTGACTTATCATCAATTATTGGTAGGGTGAATGGATGATGGAAATTCAAATAGGTGGTATAGGAAACTTGTGAGATGTGCTATCATTCAATTATTTTTTATGAATTTGATTTCGTTTTTATTTTATTATGTATATTGTTGAAAACCCTTGGGAATTGGGAGAGTGACAAACCTTTACATAATTATTATTGACATGTGTTTGATGTATGACCATTCTCATACTTCTAGAATATTACCCTCAATCCAAGTCATGATTATTTGTATGTAAGTCATTAAATTTTAGATTAATGTTATGAAATATGAGTTTGGGTAATTGTGGACTTAGGAATGTGAACACTATATAAATTATTTAAATACCTAGTTTTAAATTGACTCTATAATTGGGAATAGATTACTTAGTCTAGAGTAAATGAGGTGGTTTTTTTTACTCCTAATAATTATGGCCATAAGAATATGTAATTAGTACATATTAAGAATTATTTATTTCATGTTATGGTTTCATGTTGAGACATGATTTATTTTTCATGGAGCTAGCCATAGTATGAATTATATACACAAGGTTATATTTATTGTTTATGGTTCCAAATATACTTTTCTCATGAATGGTAGGGACACTATGATATTATAGGTGTACATAATATTTTTAATGGGGTGGCCAATGACAACCTCCTCTCTTTAAATGGCATTATCTTAAATTTATAAGGCATAGGGGTTCTCTAGAGGATTATCTATATATGTTGAGGATGAGGGAATTTAGTTCATGCCTCTATCTATTGATTAGATATATAGGTGAGCATAGATATAGAGTTAGGGATTATTGTGTTGGATAGGATATCCATATAATTAGTGGTAGGGTTTAGATATATGTTTTTAGGTAAACCCTTTGATGATTCTCTCTATATTCTTACATAGTTATAAATAATTATGTTGATCTTATATCTTTATGTTGATTAATCTATGAAGACTTAATATATTACATAAATGCCATGGAAAAATGAATGTGATTTAACTTTTAAGGGATTATGGAATTTAAAACCCTAGGTTGTTAAAGGTTCTAAGTATAATAAATCAGGGGATAGATATGCAATGAATACAACCACTTATTTATATAATATTTAACCTAATATGATATTTATAAAAATAAGAATCAATGAAATAAATAAGTTCTTAAAAACTAATTGAGATAGATGATAGGAGGTTGAAAACTGGCACAAAAACTAATCTAAGTGTTTCAAATAGGTTCCAAGTGTTACAAACCCTCTTAGATAGTAGTGTGGTACCTTGGATAGTATCACATCATGTTAGTTTCCCAATTTCAGTGCTAATGTCCTTTGTGAAAAAATTATGTGATCTTCTAAGTGTACCTCTAACTAAGTTTGATCTACGTCTATTTTTGTGGATGAGTTTTGATTCATTATCTATGTAATGTTTTTGAATGATTTGGGAGCAAATCCTAGACCTTTATGTCATTAGGGTATTTGAGTGGTTTAAGTATAAATAGTGTGATGTTAGTTGGGTAAGCTAGACATTCTCAACACCACATTATGTTGAGAGTTTCCTACATACCAATACTCCAAGGAGGGATCAAGCTTGATGTAATTGTCTCACCTAAGTGCTCGATGTAAGTAAAAGTGAAAGATAGTATGAGTGTTGACTTGACTACTTTGAATGAGGCTTGAGGGTAAAAATATATTTATTATAGGCTTGGGATGGTTGTAGATGATTCTATGCAGATTTAAGGTAGAATAGAGATTAATAACCTTAATTGTGCATAATTTGTTCTAAGCTTGTTTGTGTATTTTGCATCTCATTTCCATCTAGTATATAAATGGCTAAAATTCATGTATATATATATATATATATATATATATATATATATATATTTGGTGCTTATTCAGAGTGTGAAATAGGTTTAGATCAACCCTATGTGTCTTAATAATTGAAAAGATATCCTTTAGGGTTGAAATTTGTCAAAGGACATGAGTATTATACATTGGTCACTAGTACGGGGTGTTAGTGGCCAAATATCCATGTTAGTGTATCGGCAGTATAACTTGAGGAACTAGGGCCCTAAATCACTAAGGGAAGATCTAAGATTAAATTTGGTATGTCTAGGGATGTGTAATGCTTACACAAAAGCTAGATAGGGGTCAAAAGAAGCCCTATGATAGATCTAGGGATAAGATAAGGATGGATACTATCAAGTGATATCATTACACTTAAGTGACATTCTATATGACTACATTCACCCCCCCCCATTTATTCTATAAATTTAATTAAGTGAAATGACTAGGATAAATTAAAAAGAAGCATACCTGGACTTACATGTGAGGTAAAACCTATGAATTCAAGTATGTGAAGTGTGATCCATTGTCTATCCTATAAATGAAACATGGATGAATTAGTCCTTACATAATATATATTGAAATAAAATACAAAACTCAGTAAAGAGATAAGAAAGAGAGAGAGAGAGAGAGGAAATAACTTAATACACCTTAATGAGTATGTGAACCAATGCAAAAACCTAGTGACATGCTATGTGTGAGGGTAATTAGTGTTAAATTAGTCAATATCCTAGAATGAACTAATGGCTTTCTTAATCCCCATGTGTAGTTGCCTCAAGAACTCAATCTAATTATTAATCCATTAATGCCTACCCCTACTCGATGGATTGTACACTATGAATAACTTGGATTGGACATATATCTTATTCAATCCTCTTATGTAGGTGGTTCAAAAATTTAAGTAGTTTATGAATCCTTAATTTTATAACCATGTGTAGTAGATTCATATGTGATTGAAACTATTTAGGATGGCTATGGGACCACTCAAAAACACTAAATTGTAAAATGGCTGAGGGGCTTCTCAGGCACTCAAGAATGTAACTTAAGTGCTATGTATAAATGTCAACCATTACAGATAAAAAAAGGCATCACTCTAGTGTCAAATTGGTGAAAATGGTTTTTCAAGTATGCAACAAATAGAATGACATGGAGTTTTCCATCTCATCTAAGATGAGCTGGTGTAAAACTAATCAAGTGTAAATAATGTGCCACACACATGCCTCCAATTTTGATATATGTGCATATATATTATGGACTAATTTTTATAAATTTGTGTCTTTTTATATATTAAACTAAAATGGGAGTGATCATGCCACACATGATTCCCCCAATATGAGGGAACATGGTATGATTTTATGAAGAATTGAGTATAAAATGATCAAATTTGATAACTTATGATTGAAACTAAGTAAATATGCGCTTTAATTGTTGTTTTATTATATCAAATATAAATTTCAATATTTATAGGCTTCTATATAGTAGCATAGTTTATTGGATAGTAACACACCACATTAGCATCCTACTTTTAGTGCTAATGTCCTTTTATATTTTTTGTATACAAGCTAAAACTGATCTATGTCTGACTATTTTGCATATGTTTTCCTCATTTTAAGATCTATAATTATATGTCTACATGATGAAAAATATTCTCTAAGTACACTCAGATGGCTTGATATCTATGACAAACCCATTTGAATTCCCCCTCTTTTGAGTGGATTTGTTTTACTTATACAACAACTATCCTTAAAAGAAAATCTTTGCATGATGTGTGTTAGACTGGGCATATATTATATCTACATAATAAATAAATATAATATATATACATGACATTAGAATGTAAGGTAACTTGAGCATAATTTGGTATATACAATGTATGTTATATCTAGCATTCATAAGTTTTCCAGGATAGACATAACAATATAATCATGAGTATGAACAATAAGTCTAAGTAATAATCTATGTAACTACCAAGATGGATGGGGAATGATGTCCATCAAGGAATCTAAGAAGGAAGAGAAGATTATTTAGGACCCTCATGGCATCAAAAACTAAGTCAGTGTAATAAGAATTAGACAACTACCATGGCCATGATGTATACATGAAAGCATACGTACAACATACATAAGGCATGTAAAGTAGGCCAAGGGGCCGTAATACAAGGGACAAGGGCATATGTCACTAAATATAGGAAATCAATACATATAAGTACTTGTTAAAATTTATATATATACAAACAACAAGAAATCTTGGCTTAGAACCACATAGTAAGACATGCTCAATTTTTTTTTTACATAATCAAGAAGGCACACACAAGGACATGGGCATATGTCCCAAGCATACATGCACTAAAACAAATTGGCATAGATCCATAGAATAATGGCATATTCAAATTCACTAGAATATATGTACAATAAAAGAGACATAATCAAATATAAACTAGAAAAGATAGAAATGAAAGTATGCATGAAAATGTGGTTTAAATATGTATAAGATAAAATATGTACATAAACTAAGTCTATAGAAGTATTAGTCAAAAAAAATTAGTAGTATAGGATGATCAATATCAAGATATAAGAAATGATAAATATGTGATATAGAGTATAGAAATATGTAACCTAAAAAATTAGAATCTATATAGTATGATGCCCCCACCAAGTGAATGTATCAATGATGAATCTATGTATGTGCCCCTAGTGCGTAGATAGTAAAAAATCTAGATCTGTGTGATGGACCTAAGTCCTATAAGGATTTTTGAGCACTCAAAGAGAATAATTGAATTATGTATGTATGATAAAACCCATTATACTAAGATACATATCATATGCAATACCTATAAAGTATAAATAATGTAAACATGGATATAAAAATAATCTAATTTTTGTATTTTTTAAGAAATATTTGAATGTTTTTGTATTCTAAACATATATATATATATATATATATATATATATATATATATATATATATATATATATATATATATATTCTAAGTTTATTCTATGTATATGCAATCATGAAAATGAAATTATACATAAAGAGCAAGGTAATAGAAGCTAGGTACAAGTAGAGACAAAGATACTACCCGATGAATCTTGTAAGAGGCTCATAGTCAATGTGTCCTATATCAAATAGAGGAAGAGTGATCATGTGTGATGTGTGATGAGTTATATTGGATATAAGAATCATATGCACTAAGTTACCTATATCTAAAACTTTCGATGGAGTAGGGCTCAAAATTTATGAAGCTGATTGAACTAGTCTATGAACTATAGGGTTCTGAATTGGTGAAGTTGACTAAACTAGCCTATGATATATAGATTTATTATAGATCCATATAGTATAAGAATTTATAACTATATTAGATGTTTTATTCTATTATTTTTATATATGTGTTGGTGGAGAGAGAGTCCCTCTAGAATCCATAACTTATCTCTGACATGCGGGTCTTAGTAATAAAGGTCTCCATGTGAGAGGATGCATACATGGTTTTGTTGTTTGATTCAAACTCACACTATGGCTCAATTGACATCTGAGGTGTGCTAACATAACCTATACCTATAACTATAACTGGTGACTATTATATAAGTGGTTATGGAATAGGTAAAATATACTCATATGGAAGGCCCTCAACTATAACCACCTAATTAGCATGTATATACCTAATACATATGTGTACAATGGATACAATGGCTTGAATTTAATGTATTACAAGATTTCCCAATAACATATAAAATGTTTCAAAACTAGGTACCACTATGAATTTAGTGGCCACATGTGTGGGCCCAATCTATAGTGGAAGTACAATCTCCCCAATGGAAATTAAACATGGCCACTAAAGCCATGAACAACTATATTTGTTCGCAAAATATCCTACTTTGAACAACCCAAGTATTGTATAATTATGATAGTACACATGTTGACATTTGACCCATTTTAAACCATGATGCTCTGAATAGGATGATGATCAATGTAGGCTCATAAAATGAGTGTGTATAACTTTGTGTCACTATTAACTATATCCTACTCTTAAAAAGTGAAAAGATGTCTAGTTGGAATTGTAGTATGATACACACCAATTATAATATTTAGAGGGAATGTTTCTACTGTTAAAGTATGATAAGATGTTGGTGGTGGTTGTGCACAATATGTATAATGAACACCTAAAATATTTGTTGTCTCATTAGTTGTATGCTTTGGAAATAGATCTAATAATATTTTCAATGTTATTACTTATATTTTTTGTGGTCTATGTGCCTATATAGGAGTTTCGAGATCAATTATACTAGCTTCTATCAAATCTTGAATCTTATTTCATAACCTAATGAATTTTTTTTTATTATGGACTAGTACCCTATGATAGTCATATAATGCATTATAATCATAGTTATTTGGAAGAGACCTAGTCGTATCAACCTCTTTGATGGGAGGGAGAGATATGAAATTGCATTCAAAGAGCTACTATGGAACCCATGTTGGAGATAGAGGAAGAGTCATGAAAGTTCTCCTTGGAGGATTTAATGGGACCATGTGAGGAGGTGCCTTTGAAGCTACATTAAATATCATTTTTTAATCATTCTTGTTCTCATTGGGATTTACCTTGTATGGGGGATTATTATAACTCTTAGTAGTTGAATTTTATATGGTTGTGTACTTTAGTTTTCCCATGGAGAGAATATTAAATTACTATTCTTTCACTATGTGAAAAAGATATATGAATGATGGAAATTTATTAAATAGGATAGATTCATGAAATGTTAGTAACAAACTTTGATTGAATATGTCTTAGATTTCTCTATCTACCATGAGGCTAGTCATCTTTACTAATATAGTTTTATATCACAAAACATATTCAACTATTAGCTCATTGGTTTTTTTTGAGTTGTTCCACTTGAGGATAGGAAGCCTTATTATTAATTTCTACTGAAAAGTGTGCCAAAAAACATATCTACCAATGGATTGAATATTATGATAGACTGACTAGGAATACCATAGAACCATTGTAGTGCATAGTCCTTTAAATTACAAAGGAAAAAATTATTAAGGAACCAATCATTAGACACATAGTCCAAATATGCTACATGAAAATCTCATAGATGGTGCTTTGGGTCACCCTTACCATCATACAAAGTAAGCTTGAGTGCCACATATCTAGATTACAAAGTAATTTCCACTATATGCTACACCAAAGGTATATGTAAAAGAACATGAGAATCTAAGGCATGAGATGGTCTATTGGCATCCTACTAAAGATGCAATACCTTGGTCTAGAGATCATAAATATCATGCATAATGGATTTTGCATATAGAGAGGAGGAACTATCCATAAGAGGTGTTTATGGTGTTGAAGGTTGCTAAGTTAAAATAGGTTATTATAGAATCTAAATTTCCCCTAAGATAGGTATAACAATATTGACATCTGGGGGAGTAAATTATTAAACATTATTATATTTATGAATCTCTTCATGGATAATATGGATAAGATCATCTTGCATATCTGAATGTTTAGAAATTAAATCTTGTAATTATTTCTTATCAGTCTCATTAAATTAGTTATTGAACTATGCCATTATAGGTTTGAAAGTTAAAAAAATAAAATGTTATAGATTTTGAACCTTTTAATAAGTTTAATCTATTAAAGATTGCAAAAATAAAATAATAAATCAGATTTTATATTCTAAAATTAAATTATAAGCATTAAAAAAAAGGTTTCAATCCCTAAGAACATGTAGGTATAGGTTTTAGATAGTATTTGAAGTAAGTCAGGTTCACCAAATGATTTAATTTTTAAAGGATTATGGATTTTAAAACCCTAGGTTGTTAAAGGGTCTAAGTTTATTAAATTAGGCAAGATATATGCAATAAATACAACCCATAATTTGTATAAGAATTGACATAATATTATATTTCTAAAAATAGAAGTGAATGACACAAATTATTACTTAGTTGGAAACTAAATGAGATAGATGATTTGGAGGATAAAAACTAGCATAAAATATGATCTAAGTGTCACAAATAGGGTCTAAGTATTAAAAACCCTCCTATATAGTAGTACGATACTTTAGATAGTATCACACTGTGCTAGTGTCCCACTTTTAGTGGTAATGTCATTTATACAAAAAAATTGTGTTCTAGTTGCACATCTAACTGAGTTTGATATTGTTGTACCTATGTGAACAATCCTTGATTCACCGTCTAAACATTATTTTTTACTAATTTAGGAGCAAACCCTAAATCTCCATGTTTTTAGGGAATTTTAATGGCACAAGTAAAAATAATGTGATTTTAGTTGGGTAGGATGGAAATCCTCAACACCCCACTATGTTGAGATTTGCCTACATACCAATGCTTCAAGAAGGGATCAAGCTTGATGTAGTTCTCTTACCTAAGTGTTTAGTGTAAGTGAATGCTCATATGAGTGTTGACTTGAGTGATTTTAATGAAGCTTGATATTATAAATATTTGTATTTTGGGCTTGGGATGGTTATATATGATTGTATGTCGAAGTAGGGCATAATAGGGATCATTAACCTTGTTTGTGTATTTTTCATCCGATTTCCATCTAGTGGATAAAGGGAAAAATGTCATGTATTTATATTTATCTAGTGATTTTTGATAGTGTGAAGTAGGTCTATGATGACTCTATGTGTATTCTTAATTTAAAACATATCCATTGGGGTTGAAATTTGGCAAAGGAAACTAGCACTATACCTTTGTCACTAGTTAGGGATGCTAGTCTCCAAAGAACCATGCTAGTGTTTAGGTGGCATAACTTGAGCCAATATAAGCCTAGATCCCTAGGGGGAGGTCTAGGACTGAATTTTGGATGTCTAAGTAAGTTTGATTCCCACATGAAAGTTGTGTAAGGGTTGAAATAGGCCCTAAGATAGGTCTAGGGATAAACTAAGGATGGGTGTCTCTAGTGACATGCATTTCACTCAAGTGACCTTTTATATGACTATGAAATGTAATATATTGTATTATTGTTTGAATAATATGAAATCCCCATAGAATGTAATTAATTATTTATATGTGTTCAAAAGAAGAAGAGAGTATTTTTTATGTACATCTGTAACATTGTTATTATGGTATAATTAAAATATTTTAAATATTGAGATATTAATTTGCACTATCCATTCAAAAAAATTAAATAAAAATTAAATTATTATGCTTAGTTACTTTATTGTGAATTTATGCCTTATTTTTTAAATAGAATTACATATTGAAATGAAATTGGAAATATTGTGAATTTTAGGTTTGATCTCACGAATGATTTGGAATGGAAAATTAGGTTTATGATTGTACTTTAAACATTCTAGTGTGTTAGTTTATTTTAGAACAAGTATTTTAGGATTATTTAAGAAACATTTTTGGGAGGATGAATTGTAGTCATATAGGCAAAACAATTCATGGTTTATTTCTAGTGTCTGGTCAAAGGAGTCTTATAAAAGAAATTTATTGGGATGACTTAGTATAAATAAAATGATTCATGACCTAGTTTTCACTTAGTCCATCTCTGTAAATATTATAAAATGATAATCAAGTCACATTGAGAGTGTAAAATGGTGAAGGGACCCAAAAATAATGAAAGGAAAAAATGGTAGGCATATGATTTCTATCAGAGTAAAGTTAGAGATAATGTTGCCATATCCTAGGTAAGATAAAAAGTGTAATTTTCAAGTAGCAACATGGAAATATGTGAATCTAGAACAATAATGGGTAACCAATAAAATTGTGGTTTTTAATTCTTTAATGGGTGGGAAATACATTATGAGGATCTAGTTAAGGCATCCATGCTAGGTTCTATCAATCAAGTCATAGAGGATGACCCTATCAATTTATTTCCTCATAAGGAATAAAATATTATTAGTCTTAAAATTCTATATTTTTTAATGGATCTTGCTTTTACAAGCCTATATTTTTCCCTTCTTGTTAGATTCCATAAGATTTGGCCAAGCATTGAAACCTTTAACTGGTGGTTTAAAAGGAAATGGGATTTGAAACACATGGTGGAATTGAGATCCAAGGTTAATAAGTTTTTCTTGGTAAATTTTTATAATTGACATGAATTTTAAAGATTATTGATAGGGGCCCTATGGTTTATAGGTAAATCTTGTCTATTCATTTTAAAATAGAGATCAGTAATCAACTTGTTTAAGGAAATTCTAGAAGAATACCTAACTTGGGTTAATGTTATTGGGCTTCTACTATAATTTTGGCATGAGGAAGCTATTTTATGGAATGTTAAATCCATTGGTCATAAATTTAAAGTGGATCAAATCTCACTATGTAATAAATGCCTTGTTGCAATAAGAGTTTATGTCTTAGTAAAATCAGCTAAGCCAATATTGAGATCTATTTCCTTAAGATATAGCTTTGATAAATAGGTCCAAGTGATAGTGTATGATAATGAGGCAATAATTTTTAAGTGATACGATATATGGGGACATTAAGTTTTGTAATTCCCCAATATTTAGAGGAAAATCAAGGATTATATCAACCCCTAAGGAGTGGATAGTTCAAAGCTAAAAGGAACCTTTACTAGGAGGAACCCAAGGATGAACAAAGGATTCAATCTTAGGAATCATAGGGATAATTATTTTAATTGGGTGGATGAGGGTACTTCCAACATTTCTAACACATTCAAACACCCTCTTATGTCTAATTTAAATAGGTTTTGATGCAATGAGGCTACATCAGAGTCACCTTCTCTCATGAGGAAAAAAGGATAGAAAACCCTTATATTTCAAAAGGGAGGATGGTGGAATTAATTTTGGACCCAAATAAATTAAAATGGCCAAGAAATATTTTTTTAATTCTCAAATGAAAGGGAAAACTTTCAATAATTGTAAAGGCATAAACTTTTTTGATAGAAGGTAAATAAAGAAGATAATTGGTATCATGGATCTTCATCTTGGAACCACTACAGAGGTAAGACTTGGATTTGATACTGATGGAGTCAAGGAGCTTAATATCCCCTTAGGGCCAAGGTAAGCTTCTCTCCTCCTCTTTCTCATGAAAATTATTTATTGGAATGTTAGGGGGATTAATTACCCTAAAAACAAAGGCTAACTAGAAATCTTAAGAAATTTCAAAACCCTAATTTTCTCCTTTAAGAAACTAAGATTTCAATAGAATCTTTGGATAACTTGAAAAAATCTATTTAGAATGAGTTTATTTATGTAGGCTCAAGAACCATTGGTGTCATATAAGTCTCATGGTTTTTTTGGATCCCATGTATTTTAATGGTAGATTTAATAAACAAGGTCATATTATGGTAGGTATTACTTGTCTAGTTTTTAATAAGAAGTGTATCTTGTCCAAAATTTATGCCCTAAACTCCAAAATAGGAAGGAATCAATTTTGGAAAGAACTATTTTAATTTATATCTCTCACTTTAGGGTGGGACTAGATGGTGGTAGGATATTTTAATACTCCCTTGAATCCAACAATAAAAGGGAGGAAATATCTAATAAAATGATAATATGGTATATTTTATTGATTTTATAATGAGAAATGACCTTTAGGATGTGGAATTGTGTGGAACTTATTACACTTGGACTAATAGAAGAATAAGGGTAGATAATATTCAAGTTAGATTGGACATATTTCTGATAACATCTGACTTGGACCTAACTTATTATAATAGGATAACAGGTCTTCCTAAAATAGGATCTGATCATAACCCTATGGTGTTTTTTATGGAATAAGTCCCAAGGGTTAAAAGTCTTCCTTTCATGTCTAAAAAGATGTGGTTGGTCCACCTATAGCTATGGGAGACAAAGAATAAATGGTGGAAGGTCAATATTTAGGGCTAAGAGATGTTTTTTCTTACATCCAAACTTAAAATGATTAAAATGAATTTGGAAAATTTAAATAAGTAGGTTTTTGGCAACATATTTATGAGGAAGAAGGAAACTCTACATCTCTTATGGAGATGGAGAAATAAATTTAGGTTAATAGAATGAACTAGGAAACTTATTGGAAGAAAAAATAACTTTTAAGTACCTTGTATAATCTAGAAGCCAGGGAGGAGATTTATTGGAGATAGAGATCTAGAAATATATGGTTGAAATAATGGGATAAAAATTCTAAGTTTTTTTTTCCCAACAGCTTGTAGAAATAGGAACACTCTTTGAATAAGGGAATTACTTAAAGATGGTGGTACTAAATTCAAGGATGAAGCTAAGATTAAGCTGGAAGATGTTAAGTTCTTTAAAAATAACCTCTCTAGAGTACCTCCTCATCCATAAGGCCCTAAGGAAAGCTTTTTTAGGTTATTTGATAGGGTGCTTAACTTTAAGGATAATGTCGATCTTCTAAAAAAACCTAATCACGATAAAGTTAAAGTTGTTTTGATCTCCATCAAAGGTGATAAGGCACATGGCCTTGATGTATATCCTCCCCTCTTCTTTTAACATTTATGGTATATTATCCAACATGATGTGGTAGCTTCTGTGCCAAAAATTTCAAAGTAGGTTTTATCCTCAAAGAGATTAATAGTAACATATTTTTTCTTATCCCAAAAAATGAGTGCATTCTTCATCTAAATAAAATTAGACCTATAAATAATATTTTATACAACATTTATACCATGATGCTTGTCTTAAGACTTCAACCTCTACTCTTTAGGATCATTTTGAATCAATAAATTTATTTTATTATTGGAAGGAAAATCACTGACAACATAATCCTTATATATGAGGCTATCCATTCTTTGGAATAGTATAAAAGAGAAGATATGATGCTCAAATTAACTGTCTAAAAGGCTTATAATAGACTTTATTAGTATTTTCTCATGCTTGTCCTTAAAAAATTGGATTTAATAATTGCTTAGGAAGATCATTCATAATTTTATTACTACCCCAAAATTCTCAATTATTATTAAGGGTAGCCCCGAAGGATTATTTGATTTAAAAAGGGTCTATGATAAGGGGATCCTGTTTACCCATACCTTTTTATCATTTAGTTGAGTCTCTTGGTCAGATGATTAAGAATTTTAGAGTGGTTTATTTAATTAAGGTATTATAAATGACTCTTCAAACTAATCTAATTATGAACCAACATTTTAAGGATGCCTCCAAGCTTAATTTTAAGAGTCCCTACTAAAAACCTATTGGAAATTTTGGTGAATCTAGAAAAATTTGATTCATTAGTATGGTGAATCTACTATGGGTGATGGTGAAATCTCTATTGATGTTTTTCCCCATGTAATGGCATAGTTGAAGTGAATGACCAAACTAAATAATATATCTGAATTCCTAAGTTGAATGACCAATTTGAATGCCCATGTTGAATGGATAAATTAAATAGCCAAATTGAATGGCTAAATGAATAAATGAAATGAATAGCTAAACTAAATGGTAGAACTAAATTCCCAAGCCAAATGATTGAACTAAATGGTTGAGTCAAATGATTAAGCTGAATGATTACACTGAATGATGGAGCTGAATGATAGAGCTGAATAATAGAACCAAATGAATGAGATGAATGAGTGAAATAAATGATCTAGCTGAATGGCTTATCTTAATGACTAAGTTTAATGATCCAAATAAATGATAGATTCAAATGATTGAACCAAATTACTAAGATGAATAGCTAAGCTAAATGGTCAAACTGGATGATGAAACTAAACATCTGTGTTGGATGTCTATAACTTATGCATTCGATCTATTATCCAGTTGCCCAATCACCTCCCCTGCTCTATAAATACTCACACCTACCCTCTTTTTTAACATTTTTTATAACTAATTTCTCATTCCCATTTCCAACCAAGGAGAGAAAATTCATTTTTAAGAACTTACTATGCCCAAGCATTTTGAGGCTCGTGAAGCAACAAGATTCATACAATGATTATATTCAAGAATACAGCTTTACTAGACTACTCTACATTCCTTAGTATGACATAGAAATGGTTCTATTAAAAATGCTTATGTATTATTATGACTTTAATGATAAGATCTTCATAGTGAAAGTGGATTCTAGAATTATTTCCTTTGGTACTTTGCTAGAAGATATTCACAATTTGATAGTTCTTCCGTTTCATAATATAACATTAGTGAGTTCTAAATCAATACTAACAAATGAAGACAAGAATTTTTTGGTGATAAACTTCAATTTTCACATCAGTCAAATTAGTATGTACTTATAAATATGTTTGTGTATTCAAAATTCAACTTTTGTAATCTAAAATCCTTATTTCCTCTTTCCTTTTAGATGGTTGAAAGAGGGGCCTCCATGTCAAAGATGTTAGTCACCCTTTTTAAAAAGCTATGGTTGAATTTTTCCAGAATAGAATAGTATTGTAGGGAAGAGTAGTAGATATTCCCTATTGGGCACTATTTTACATTATTTGTACTATTTTCAAATATAAAATTGACTGGTGTTCTTTTATTTTTGCTAGGATGAGGATTGAATTAAATTATGCTTCTACCAATCCCATTTTCACTATTTTTTGTTCAAATTTTATCCTAAAATTATAATATGTGGCCTAATTTGACCTAAAAAAATCATAGGGTCTAAATGTGTTTCATCCAAAAATGATGACAAACTCTTTATCTTTGGATGAGTAGGAGGTTAGTTTATTTGTTCATTTGTTGATCTAGGGTTTAATATTTGTTTGTTTGTCAAGAAATTACCAAGGTAAATATTAATCAATGTTTAAACTTTGTTTATTACAACTTACAGGCAATAATGTGTGCCTCACAGAAATAATCTACCTCAAAAGTACAATGTGCAGTTAGAGAATCTACATATTTAGATTCTACATAATCATCCTTGAAATCTTATCAACTTACGAAACATCCACAAGTTTCTTTAGTGTTGTCTTTACATACAGGTTTACTAATTAGAAATTTTAAATGAGATTTTAATTTTTAAGACTCAACAATAATTCAAATGGTGGAACAACCACCATCATAACAAATTGTAACATCTATTGTGCCTTCTCAACCCTCTATGCAAGGTATTTTACATTTCATTATTTTTTTACTTTTTGGTTTTTTATTATAGGTTTTTAGACTAAAAGTTTGTGTAATGTACTATCTCAAATCACCCCTTTGACTTGCAATACACCACGTAGATTGGAGGATATACTATCTCTAAATATAAGTACTAAAGTTTTAATTTCAAATTACCATATAATTTTATTTTTTAAATTTATTTATTTTATAAAATAACTTACATTTTGTAGGCCATCCTCTATCTGTGAGGAACATCATGCCACTACCTCCACCCCTAAACTCAATTCATTTAAAAATAACTTACATTTTGTAGGCCATCCTCTATCTATGAGGAACATGATGCCACTGCCTCCACCCCTAAACTCATTTCATTGAATGGGGAAGGATCTTATATTACAACCCCCACAATGAACTAAAACATTGTAATTATTAGTTTTTGATTCCCCTCTTTCTATATTGGAGGTTTATCAAGTTCACAGGGATTGACTTCTATGACATTGGTGGTTGTTTAATTTCTGTGAACCAATAAGAAGTTGAGAGTGGTTGAAAAACTAACTACGTAGTTGACAATTGGTTTTATATATTTGTAAATAATTTTTTCTTGTAAAATATATATTATGAATGACAATTTCATGTTTTTAGATGTTTTGATCAATTTATTGAGTTTTTAATTACTGGATGAGCCACGTAGATTACAATTTCCATTTTAATTTTATGATGTTGTAAACTTGTATAGTGTTAGGCCCACTTTTGATAATTGTGATGTACTTGTGAAATTCACATCTCAATATAAATGGATTAATGTCAGCATATTCCTTTATATAGTGTCCCCCCTAACACAATCAAAATATATTAATATTTTTTAGTCATCACTAAGCAATAAAAATAGAAATGCATTTAAGAAAATGTAAAATAGCTATTGCATGTTATGATAAAAGAGTGAGTTGTTTTGTGTGGAGGATATCTTATTTATTATATTTGGATTGTTTCTTGAGTAAATCATGATTTGAGATGTGTTTGAGGCTATTAGAAAAGCACATTCATGTTTGGTAGAAGTATGTGTTAAATATACTATTTTGATGGTCAATAATAATGAGGATTCATCAAAGTTAAAAATCTGCATGATTGATTGTGATCATGAACTATATAAAAGGTTAATGGACTGTTTAATGTTATGAGGATGTATAGATAGATAAAGACTCATGAAATCAATTTTATTCATATGAAAATTGGTATAAACAAGAGGTAAGGTCTTTACAAATCTATGAATAGGTATCCTATATGGCATGAGTGTCATTCATACTCATTGATATGTGATTGAAAGGTTATATTTTGTTTGATCACTTTATTTTGAAAAGAATCAGTTTTGAGGACTTTAAACAATTGGATATGTTTTTAAATATCCTAATGAAAGTGATTTGGCATTGACATAGTTATTATAGTTTTTGAACAAATGAAAATGTATAATATTTTTTGCATCTTATGATAAACATGTGAAAATTACTTACAAACAATTAGATAAAGCAAAACATGAGTACATTCAAGGCACATAATAGACTACAAGTAGTCCAAATCAAACACTTAACAAGAACATCAAACACATATGGCATACTATGAAGGCATAATAAATACATTACATATGTAGGGGGAAAAATAGATCTATAAAAAATATGTATCAAAGACATAAAGATAAAAGAACCATATTAACCTATAGTTTTTCCCCTAACACAATCATAACATATTAATCTTTTACATTCATCACTTAGCAACAAACAAGGAAATTAATTTAAAAAAATGTATCATAATTATTACATCTTATGATAAACATGTGACAAGTACTTAAAAATAATTAGATAAAGTAAAACATGAATACATTGAATAGTAGTCTCTACAAAGAAATTATAAAATTATATGAAATTGAAATTTAGAAACTCAAAACTAATAGTCTGGTAGTTAAAACAATCCTACATAAACCTGATCATTGGCAATGGCATTTTCATATGTCGTGTTAGTTCCATATTCAATGTCATTATTTAAATACTATTTGATCATCATTTTATTTGTTGACACCTCTTATTTTAGTTAGATAACTCCATCTTTCCATAGCTCTTTCATAAGAAAACATATCCATTGCATAACATGAAACATATAATCTCTAAAAAATTTCTAAATTTATACCTATCTATTTCAAAGTTTTGAATTTATGAATGATAATGCACTGAATAATATTTCATCTTCCACTAATCCCAGAATCATTGTTTGATAGAGCTCATATAATTGAAAATATTCACTTAGACTTTTCTGTAGTTTAGTACTAGGATAAAAATAAATCCACGGTCTTGTAATTACCCCATTCTCTATTGGTTCACTTAGAAGATGATATTTTTCAAACATTATAATTCCAAAATGGGTTGATTGGGATGTTAGTAAATCCTTTCCCAAAATGCCTTTAATTTATACTCAATCATCTCTATAGATTTACCAAAATGCATTACAAGATAGCCTATGTATTTGTGAAATAAATTGCTAACCATCTTTTGACTATTAGTATTGTTCCAAAAAATGAGATTCACAACTACGATGGCCTCCAAAAAATCATCCCTTTGAAAAAATGCCCTTATCTTTGTAGATAAGTTTTGGGAAACTCTACTTATTTTTATCTAGGTTTCAAATGTAATAGTGTCATACAGAATACATGTTATGGTAGTTCTTCAGATTTAGCTCCCACAAGATCAGGGCTTTTGTATAAATTGTGTATTATAATCTCCTTTCCATTAAAAATGAAATAAAGATGATCTTTCATATTCAACTTCAAATAACTATTAGGGTTCTTTAAATCAATAAAACATTTCCAACTACTAGAAAAAGGCCCTGAAACATTTCATTTGAAGTGTATAGTATGTATAGAGATTGACATACTCATTTTCTCAACTGTATGAAGTCCAAAATATAAATGGACCTTTCCTAAGAATGTTTCATTAAAAAAATCATTTCCTTCAGCATTGGAAGAGTTCCACATAAAGTTAGCAATATTTCCAAATCTTTTAAATGGTACAAAAAATCTCTTACGTTGTCAATTTATGTATGATATTTATACATAAAACCTACTAATGATGAATATTATTAAAAAAATTAGCATTCAAGTTCATATATAGAAATCCACCTTGTATTAACATCTTTCAATAGTTTCTTACCATCAGTCACTCCTATTGCAAATTTTTGGAACTCTAAAACTCTTTTTGGACTGTTTGACATATAAGCATGTAGGTCATGAATGAGCTTCTCCACTTTGGCCACATTAGAAAATTTTCAAACTATTTTGTATGTAAGATTCATCCTATGAGCCATGCAATGAATTGGAATCATATATGAGACAATTGTTATTTACAGCTAAACACATAGACCATTTTTATTCCCCTATATAAATAATGCACCATTAGCCCCAACACACACCAGCTTCATAGCTATTTCATAATCATCCATTCCAATTTATATTTCAAATTTGATACAACTAATTTGTGAATTTTTTTTCATTTTAATTTTCTACTATTTTATAAACTACTAGTAGATGAGGTTACCTTGAATAGTTCTCAAAATTATACACATGAATGCAAACTTAGGCTATGTTGTCAATTATTGTAAACTCATTGATGGATAGTGAGATAATTAGTGATATCTTAACACTTTATTTCAAATCTTTAATCTCAACCATTGTTAGGCATTTTTCCATTTCTCAAACACTGTTATCCAACCAATATGATTGTGGAATATCAAAAAATCCATTATGTTGAAATAAAATCTTATAATCTAAAAAATTATAAATAGGTCTACCTTTTTTTAGAATATGGTATATAGTATGGAATTATATGTATTTCACCTTTAGATGGGACTGCTTGACTTTTCCAAAATTTGCTTCAATTTCTCCCCCTTTTTTGATAAGATGTTTTTTGTATTTATTATCATTTTCATGCTCCTGCGTATATCATAAATGCATGCATTCTTCTATAATTTTCCACCTATGTGTTCTTTTTATCATTTCATCTAAGTGCTTCACTACCTCATATACTTTTTATATAATGTTTCTCAATCATGTCCAATTTCAATTGCATTCTATGTTTTTTTCTTAGTTTCTAGCTACATATTGTACATCTACATTCTTTTGGAGTATCATCAACATTTTCAAGCTCTACAAGTTATATGAAGAGAAATTTTATTGCCCATTCCACCTTAAAGTATCTTCTAATTATCCATCTACATCTCTTCCTTTGGGAATATTTTTGAGTGGAGGTTTTAGCTAAACTTTATGTTTGGTAAGAACCATCAATCTCTTCTACCACTTGAGTGTCATTATCATTTTCATAAAAAAATAGAGGAGCATATTTGATTGGTGGCATGTCATCATAAAAAATATTTAAGGGCTGATATGTTATTTTGGATAATTTCTACTTGTGAGATAACAGTGTGGATTTTTGCATGTAAAATTGTTTTCATATTATTGAACAGTTGAAGTCAAATTTATGAAAAACTAAAAAATCAATAAATACCTAGATTTTGATTGCATTGTGATTATGTGAAATTTTTGATTGGATCTTTAAATAAGATAATATTGATTACTTCCCTAATGATTATCCTATCCTTATACTATTCTCACCAAATTCCATGATGTCCTATTCTTTTTGGCTCTATCATTCAATACTCCTATTCAATACTATCATCTGATAAAGGGGTTTTACAATTTTCCTGCCCAAAACAATCATTAGGTTTTGCCATTCATCACTCAAATGTTCATTTATCATTATCTTCTAGATCTATCATTTGTATCTATCAAATGGTGCTATCATTCAGCTCTATCATTTGGATCTATCATTTAGATATGTTGTTTAGCTCTATTGTTTGACTCTGACCTCTGGTGCTATCATTCAATGATATGGTATATCTTTTTACTTGGTATAGTCATTCAATTTCTTCATTATTTATTTTCATTTGATTCTATGTTCTTCCATTTTTGGTTCTGCTTGTTGCCTTGGTTAGTAATAGGTATTGATCAGGCCCTCAGGGGATGTAATATATATATATATATATATATATATATATAGTGAATGTAAGTGTAATATTATATATTATTTTAAAGGGTTGATGAGCTAACCCTAAAATAAAAATATATCCCTAAAATTTTGGTGATCCGATCCCATCTACCAACCCTAAAAAATTGCCAAAACCAAAATCCTAAAAATAGAATATTTGTGAATTAACAAATATTCACCACTAAAATTAACCCTATCAAGGTGATCCTCAACCCTTCCAATATTACAACTTACTAGAAGGTAGTTATTAAAAATATAATTATTTAGTAATTACTGATGACAAATTCACTCCCATTGAGGAATATAATTTACTTTATAAATTTGTCCATATTTAAACATTATTTCAAACACCCCCTCTTGGTGGTTGGATCAACACATGAACTAATTCCATTTCCATATTAAATCCTTCCACTAGTAAAACATCTAATCAACCATCTGCAAAACAAACTTCCAATCATACTTATGCTAAATAAGCTTCCAATCAACCATCTACTTCCAAAGCATCTTCATCCTCTTCATCCCATTTCAAAATAATTGACATCAACATGAATGAATACATAATTCAATATTTTAATTATATAAGCACAACCCATATAAATCCATATAATTATGGTAGGCCCCACCATAAAAAAAATATACTCAAGTGATTAAAATATTCTTCAAAACCAAATTTATAGTAGGTGGTTTACTTTCAATTAAATATATCTAAGATTAAAATCTTTCCAAGCTTTACTCTGATGAATTAACTACTTGATTTACCAATAATAAATATCCTATCACAAAATCCATTATGTGCAATATTAAGAATTATAAAGTTAAAGGACTTGGTCTTCATGAACAAGGGTACATTAAACCAATAACATTAAAATAAAATGAAGCCACTCATGGCATAGGATTTAATCCACTCAATGTGCCTATCACACTTTTCCAAAGTGACTCTTTTAGTTATTCAGAAGATGTTATCCACTTCAAAGACCTTGCCCTCACTAATATTTTCCATGAAAACACCATTTTTACACTAGACCTCACATATTCACCCTTAATAAAGTGGGACCAACATGCAACACCTCTAGTTGATATTTTCCAAAATGATGAGGAAATTTCAAAATTTATGAGAACATAAGACCACATTCTATAAGGGGATCATAAGAAATGGTTTTTTATCTAGTTAGATAATTATACATACTTTAAGAAACAACAATCATATCAAAATATAAATTCAACATCTAATTCAAATCAAGAAGACCTTGAGGAGGAATTCAATCTTCCTCTACCATCCCCAAGCTATAAGGAAGAATCAACTCTCCTAGTTGAGGATATTATTCCTATAAACATTAGAATAGATGAAGATCACAAAATTGTCAAATGTGTAATCCCCCTTACTCAAGAATAAAGAAGAATACTTACACTTTTGTTTCAAGAATTTTATAATGTATTTATATGGTCTTATGTCGATATTCTAAGGATTGATCTATCACTAGTAGTGTATCATATTATTATGCATCTAGATGCCCAATCCATCAAACAAAAACTTTGAAAGATGCATCCCAAGATAGCACTATTAGTGAAAGAAGGTTTGAAGAAGTAACTATAAGTTAGTTTCATATGCCTTGTCGACTATTCAAATTTGATTTTTATTATAGTTCCTATAGCAAAAAATACATAAGTAATCAAAGTCTGTATATATTTTCATGATATCAATAAAGCATGTCCAAAATATTATTTCCTAGTGCGCAATATCGACATGATCATAGATTCTATTACAGGACATGAAATGTTTTATTTAATGGACAATTTTT
This sequence comes from Torreya grandis, assembly GCA_037957365.1. Taxonomy (NCBI): domain Eukaryota; kingdom Viridiplantae; phylum Streptophyta; class Pinopsida; order Cupressales; family Taxaceae; genus Torreya; species Torreya grandis. The sequence continues at coordinate 22,936 of JARHVA010006347.1, forward strand.
CAAGTTACAACCAAATCAAAATCAATACTTAAGACCAACATAAAATAGCATTTAGAAAACTATGGGGAACCTTTTGCTACCAAGTGATGCCTTTTTGTCTAAAGCATGACAGAGTTTTATACCAAAGGGTAATGCCAATCATCTTTCATGATATGTTTCATGATATTATGGAGGAATATGTTGAAGACATTCTTTCAAAATTGAAATATTGAGAAGATCATCCTAATGTACTTCATCAGATCTTTGAATGGATGAGAGAATATAATATGAGATTAAATCCCAAAAAGTGTGTGTTTGGCTTAACATCAGGAAAGTCATTGGGTTTCATTATTTCAAAATACAACATATAATTTTATCCTTCTAAGGATTTATCTATCATGTATATTCCCCACTAAATAATCTCAAGCAACTCTTAAGTCTTCAAGGTAAAATCTAAGCAATCAAACATTTCATATCATAGCTTGAAGAAATTTTTAACCCTTTCACATTTTAAAAAAATAAAAACACTACTTTCAATTATAACAAGAATTATGATACAAAATTTGATCACCTTAAACAATATCATTCCAATCTACCAGTATTAATGCCACCTTTTGTGGGTAGACCTTTTTTATTATATATATCATCTACTCAGTTTCCACTGGGGGCATTATTGGCACAACATGATGACAATGGGAAAGAAGGGGCTATGTATTACTTAAGTAGGACCTTGATATCTTACAAAATTAATTATTCTCAAATTTGAAAGGCATTTCTCACATTTTTTTTGCTTCACAAAAATTCTAACATTACATGCTCAATAATAAAACTAAAATCATTGTAAAATTGACCCTCTCAAGTATCTTCTATCTAAAATAGGTTTAATACAGATGATGGATAAGTGGTTATATTTCTTAATGAGTTTGATCTTGAGTATGTTAATCATAAAGTAACTAAGGGATAGGTACTAGTATATTCATTAGGAGAATCACCTCTCAAATATAAATCACCTCTTGTTGCAAAATTTTTAGATGAATTAATAATGTCTATCAATGAATCTGTAGTTTGGCAATTATTCTTTGATGGTTCCTTCACAAAGCATGTATTAGGGCAAGTATTTTTTTAGTCACACCAGATGGGTATTATATTACCAAAGCATTCATATTTTATTTCTCTTGTACCAAAAATATTGTAGAGTATGAATCTCTCATAGTTGGTCTCAAACTAGCTTTTTAATGGCGAATCCAACATCTTGATGCCTTTGGTGTTTCTAAACATATCATAAATAAAGTAAATATTGAATTCAAAGTTTATGATGATAATTTAATCCCATATAAATGGATGGTGGATATCTTAAATTTTTATTTTGTATTTATCCAATTTGAATAAGTATCATGAATTAATGTCAGGGTAGTAGATGCCAATGCAACCATTGGTTCACTGTTTGATCTCAACACAAAACATAAAAAGTTCCTTGTTGACTACCTAATGATAATATATTATGAAATGCCTAATTATACAATGGTTTTTGAGGTGGTCAGTCCCACTTATCCTTAGTATTCTAATATATGCACCTATCTTCAAGATAACACCCTTCCTCCTAATTTATCCCCCAACCATGAAAATAATATATCTAACTCACCTCTCGCTACAAAATCCTTTGTAGTAATTTTTATCAAATAGGTTATCTTGGAACATGTATATGTTTTTAAAATCTTGAGTAATATACTTTGTCTATTAGGTAATTTCATGAAGGAATCTATGGTGCACATTTGAGTGGCATAGTCCTAACCAAAAAACTTTTATGGGTACATTATTATTATCCTACTATGAAATCTGATTAATGATCTTATGTTAATAAATGTATACCTTGTCAAAATCATGGTGACATTATACATATCCCTTCAAAATATTTTTATCCTATTACCACACCTTGGCCATTTTCCACATAGGGGTTAGACCTCATTGGAAAAATCAATCCTAGTTCTTATAATGGGCATAAACACATTATTATGGAAACTAAGTACTTTACCAAGTCAGTTGAGGTAATGTCCATTACTTATGTAATTTGAAAATAATTATTTAAGTTCATCATAAACCACATTATCTATCACTTAGGTATCCCTTTATTATATTTGATAACATAAAATCATTCAAAAGTAAGGAAGTCAAAGCTCTTTGTCAAACTTATCACATAAAGCACAAGTGGTCCAATCCCTACTAATCACAAAGAAATGGACAAGCTGAGGCAACAAATAAAATAATTATATGCATACTTAAATGAGTTGTCAATGAATATTTTCATGACTATAACACACAACGTTATCCCTCCCTTTGTTCATACTATACTAGCATCTGTAGAGCCACAGAGGCAACATCTTATTCCATTGTATATAGAAGTGAGTTTATTCTAGCAATAGAAGTCAAGATTATATATTTAAACATATACATACAAAAAATTATTAATGAATAATCATATCATATTTAATTTCTTAGGTAACTATATCTTCTAGATGAGAAATGACCTAATTCCTTAAACCATTTATAAGTATACCACAATCACCTTCATTGTAGCTATAATAAGTACATAAAATCCAGGGAGTTTGAAATCAAAGATATTTTTTTAAAGTAAAAACAATGTAATAAAAATGATAAAAGAGATAATAAATTAAATTTTGAGCCTAATTGGTTGGGCCCATATATCATTATTTCTAAAATGTATCAGGAGCTTATAGGTTAGTCACATAAGATTGAGAGGAGATTGATTAACCTATGAACATCATCCACATTAATATATTATATTCCTATATATATATATATATATATATATATATATATATTTAATATCTTACGTTTCAACAAAAAAAATAAAAAATAAAGAAAAATAAAAAAATCTTCCAAACGTGAAAACTAGTTTACTAGTGCTTTGCGAAAGTACCCTGGTGAAATATAAGTTTTTCTCACCATGTGTAATGTATTATTTATATTCAACCTATTTAATTGGTGGCATCCTATCTTATTCATTCATTATTTATTTCCACATTTTCCTTTGTCACTTTTTTCATCATTCATCTTATCATAATTTAGATTAGAGTTAGATCCTTCTATTTGTATACCTAAGTCCCTACTCATGATAGAGGAACATCTTATATATCACCATATTAAACAAAAACATCCAAATATACACATAAACACTTACTTTAAAACATATATACCATCCTAAGTAGATTCCAAACTTTCTCACTCACATTTCTTTGGAGGGACAATCATGCATCTTTTCATCCAACACTAAACACTTAATCAATCAGCGACTTTCTCATCACTTCCCATATTGGGAGAACTACATCTGACCTAATATCCCCACATGGACTTTTTATAGGGTGAATTATGTAGTTATTTCTTAGAGATATGGGGTCTCTAGGGTTAGCTCCACCACTTCCTTCCACGTCATCCATTTTCCCAAGCCTAGATTCATTTTTAATTCATGTGTTCCTCTTCCTACTTCCACATCAGTTGTTCAACTATTATCATGAATCTTGTCTACCAATTGTATCTCTACCCTCACTTAGGATGTCAAGTCTTTTTTTTGTGTTTTTCAAGTGTCGATTTCATATTTTTTATTTTCATATATGTTTTGTTATTGTCTTTTTCATCTTTACATTAACCATTAATTCGGTTATTGTCTTTCTATTTTTAACCATTAATTTGGTTGTTATCTTTTCTAATCCTTAACCATTTACTGGTTATTATATTTTATCATTATTAAAAATTGATTGGTTATTTTATTTTCTTACTTTAAACATTGTTGGTTATCCAAACTTATTATCTTTAACCACTCCTACTTATCTTATTTGCATCTTATTCTTTTACATTATTTTGTTTAAATATTATTTGTCTTAAGTCATTGTGTGCTTCTTTATTTTAATTTATTTATATTTAAATCATATATATATATATATATATCATTTGTGTTCATTTTAATAGTATTCTTCACAAAATCATTTTGTGTATTATAATCTAGTATAATTATGTCATCATATCTTAGTTTAAATATTTTGTTTGTTATTTGTTTGTGTGTATGTTAAGATTATTTTGTGTATTGCATTATAATGTGGTTAGAATTTGTCTATATCATGACACACTTTGTTTTACACACATTATTCTTTTTTAGTACATATGCCTAAAAAAGGCACATTCATCATGATTATTTTATATTATTGGTGATATTTTGTGTTATGTTACATTAAAATTAGGATTCTCAATACTTATGATGGAAATCCAATACAAATTAAAATTACACACAAGGAAGATATCTAATATATTATACATGCATTTATATAAAATAATACATTTCATATACCATAATCAAATGATAAAAAGAATTAATATGTGTTCTTTTTAAATCAAAAAGTAAGAATTATAATGGTACTCTATCTATCCATATATCCACAAACCATATGTAAAGTAAAAAATAATATAAAATTGCATACACAATACATATTTTCCATCACAACACAAATATTACGAGTCTCATAACCCACATGAATCATGTATATGTATGTATTTATTGTATGTATATGTATATATATATATATATATATATATATATATATATATATATATATATATATATATATATATATATATATCATTTGTGTTCATTTTAATAGTATTGTTCAAAAAATCATTTTGCGTATTATAATCTAGTATAATTATGTCATCATATCTCAGTTTGAATATTTTGTTTGTTATTTGTTTGTGTGTATGTTAAGATTATTTTGTGTATTGCATTATAATGTGGTTAGAATTTGTCTATATCATGACACACTTTGTTTTACACACATTATTCTTTTTCAGTACATATGCCTAAAAAATGCACATTCATCATGATTATTTTATATTATTGGTGATATTTTGTGTTATGTTACATTAAAATTAGGATTCTCAATACTTATGATGGAAATCCAATACAAATTAAAATTACACACAAGGAAGATATCTAATATATTATACATGCATTTATATAAAATAATACATTTCATGTACCATAATCAAATGATAAAAAGAATTAATATGTATTCTTTTTAAATCAAAAAGTAAGAATTATAATGGTACTCTATCTATCCATATATCCACAAACCATATGTAAAGTAAAAAATAATATAAAATTACATACACAATACATATTTTCCATCACAACACAAATATTACGAGTCTCATAACCCACATGAATCATGTATATGTATGTATTTATTGTGTGTGTGTGTGTGTGTGTGTGTGTGTGTGTGTGTGTGTGTGTGTGTGTGTGTGTGTGTGTGTGTGTGTGTGTGTGTGTGTGTGTGTGTGTGTGTGTGTGTGTGTGTGTGTGTGTGTGTGTGTGTGTGTGTGTGTGTGTGTGTGTGTGTGTGTGTCTTATATTAATTGAATGTTTCTCTACAATGATACATCTCAAAATATATGTACATTGATAAATTATGCTTTATCCTGTGTCAAGTCTTTGCTACCCCTCAGATGGAGCATCTAACTTGGGAATAGACTTATAACGTCATGATGTACTCTATGGAGGACCCATGATGTGATGTGATACCTTCCCCACTGATCTCTTAGAGTTTATTGGTTATACTTATCTTTTTAACATTGATCACCTAGTCAAGTACTCTCTTTATGATAGTGCTAGCTATGCACATGGAGCAACTTCGTTATATAAACTATTATAGTATATAACCTACTCCATAAACATCATAACTTTGTCTAATGTATCTATTTTTCCTTTTCCTATTAATAAATCCTATCTTATACCACCTATATCCATGTAGTGCCTCTCTCCTATCTATAAAATTATGTAATTTGGTATCTGACTCTCTTCCTCCTATGTATCCACTCCAACTAATAAATCCATAAGATCCCTTTATATCCTCTCAACCTCTACCTATAACCTATCTATCCCACCCTATATATGTATTCTATTAGTTACTCTTAGTGCTGGATGACCCCCTCTCCTTTTAACCTCCCCCTGTATTCTAACCACCTATCTATATAAGCCTACAATCTCACTATCTTGGGCTTAGATATCCTCATGTAATTTATCAATTAAGGTCTAGTACTCCTATGATCTCCCTACCTATGATGGACCTAACCTATCTCATATATCTACATGTGTCTCATGAAATATTCTCATCATTATATCTTCTCCATCTCTCACTCCATCATTTGAAATCACCACCAATGGATTTTCCCCTCTACTAAGATGATCTTTATCAACTCTAATCTCTATATCTACTCTCATATCATCACTAGCCTCTCATAGTATCTCTACATCCTCCACCTTTTTTAATATTAACATCATAAATATGGCTCTCCACTATATCCTACCCTCTACCTCATCATCATTTGATTCCCCTTTGACCTATAACTACACGCCTAATTTGGGCTTCTAGACCTATGCCATGTGGATGTCTACTAAAACTAGAAACTAATCTCTACCTCCAAATGTATGGAGGCTTGTATGTAAATTTTGGTATCATCATCCATTATATATCCCACCAATATACATATATATTAACTACCCTAGTGTAAATAATTTATCTCTTATCCATCCATGTAATTATTTGTACATGTGTCTGAATGTGATCTACTATAATGGGATCAATAATACTCCGTTATGGTGTTCTCTCTCTAACCACCTACAAAAACACATGAAGAACTACTAGGTTGTGTTTCCTAATACCAAACTACATCATCACCCTATTAGGGTGATATGTCTCAATAATATAGACATGAATGACCATAATATAGCACTAAATCATCATATATTCCATCTATAATTCATCATGTGGCCACTAGAAAACTATCTCTTTGTATGGTTTGTACATGATCTAGTCATCACTTATCTCATCTATCACTCTCTTATAAAACTCTAAGTCTCCAAAATTTAACCTCCACATAAATTTCCATTTGTAGTAAATATGTTCATCCTCTGAACATATGTTCATATGCGCTACTATTCTCTCAACCATAATGTTATCCCAAAACCATACCTATGGTGATGTTAAAGGACCAATATCCTTCTAATATGTGTAGACAAAATGATGCAAATCCTTATATATGTGTGTAATTTTCATGCCCCCCATACGTATCTCTCACCCATACCCATCATATCCCCAATAATATCCAATAAACCAATCAGACATAACCTCCCACTCTTGTTAGGTATCATGATTCCACTAACAACTAACATGAGAACCATAGTTAAATTATGTGTATATAGCTACATATAATAGTCTATATCTACTCCTCTCCTAACCACTATAATCAATCCATCCTAAAAAATCTTATACATAGGAGTCTTTTATGGCCCCTAACCCTAGTATACTCATCTCCCTTATATTGAGATCCCCAAAATTTTATACACATCCTCTAGTGTAAAATTCATCTCACCTATTAGTAGGTGAAATGTGTTGGTCTCATTATGTTATCTCTTGGCCAGTGCAGTCAATAGATCCCTATTAGTTTATATCTCAAGCATCTATGCAATATATTATAACCCTACCAAACTTGTTTATTAAATCATGTTATTCACTCTATTTCCCTCAATCACCGCTCTCATGTCTCTAGTATTGATAATACCTCCTATGAACCTAACATAGTAGCATAATGCTAAATCTACCTGATAGCATAAAACCTAATTTACATATAATAAAACAACATTAAAAAACAACAAAAAATAATCCTTCACATTAGTTTTTGGCTATCTTATGCTTCCTACCTATCTATTCAATTGTTAAAATAACCCTTTTTCTTCTAACCCTAGCATTTTTGCTACTTATTTTAACATTTTTGAGATCCATTTTATAAAATCTTATTTTCCCATCTTCAATTACACATTTCTAGCATTTTCATTATTCATTTTAGCATTTTCACTATAAATATGTTCAATTTCACTTCTATGTCTTGTAATTTTGCAATTGACCTAACCTAATCCATTTATAATCATTTCTTTATGATGTTTGATGTATTCAGAACTCATTTTCATGATTTCACAACTGTGAATTGTGAATTAACCAATTATCAAGTTTATTTCCTCCCTAAAAACTTTTTAACCTTGACTAGAAATTTCACAATCTAGTTTGGTGATTTCATGATTTGACCAATAGATTCATAACTTTGGTAACCAAATTCATAAATGGCTAAATCATGAATTCATTTCAACTTTAAACCCTAATAAATGTAGTAGAATAAAAAAACTAAGGAATGACATTAAACTTACTAGAGGGTCACACTTATCAGGTCTCTTGTGTCTCCTCATATGCTCTTCATGATACTGGTGATGCATAATACAGTCCATTTTCTTCCAAATCCCTAGAGCAATTTTCACCACTCAATATCTACTAGAAAATCACATTGAAAAGCAAAATGTTTGGATGAATTTATTCATACCCATCATTATATTTATATTATCCCCCTCCCAATTCAAATATTTTCCCCCTCCATCCCTTCTTTTCTTTAAATTTTCATTCATTTTTCTTCAAATTTCTTCAAATTTATAGACAATCTTAATCAAATCATTCTAAATATATATTAATTACTTGTAACTATCTATTTTGTAAATTTTTCACTACAATTTAAAAATCTATATTTTTCATTTTTATATCCATAGTTTACCATCACTAGGATATATCATTCCCACATCCACTCATGTGACCCCTGCATCATGAGCACCAACTAAATGTGTAATATTTGAATGGTAAAATATTCTATTTCTGATCATTTCTCTAGTTTTCATGATTAGGGGAAACTTATTTACACATACATTAATCTTACAATTTTGATGTCAATTCTAGTAATTTGATTTCTTGATGGTCTTCCTCAATTATTTTCCTCTTTCATTCATTTCAAGCACTTATACATTTTCTCGTACAAACCCTCGATGGGGCATAATCACATTCATTCTCATTCATTTGGGGAATTATTTCTACTTAATCATTAATTATCTACTTCTTATACTATTCTTAGAAAAGGTATTACTTCACAACACCATTTAAAATATGGGCAAATATAAACAACTAAATTCTATTTAGTGTCAAAATGCACTAAAACCTACTAATTCTTCCTAAATTCAAATCATAATTCACGACATTTCCCTCCTTATTTAAAAATTTGAATAAAATATATTTAATCAATTATGCACACTTTTAATCCAAAATTAATTATAAAATATAGATTTTACATGTTACTTAATGTCTTCTACCTTTATCTCCCTCACATGTTGACTGACCCAAACCAGTCCCACAACTTCCTCAACTACCCTTCAGTCATCCCTTGTCTTATCAAATAATTTGAGCCATTTGTGATGATAAAGCTAACCATCTCCATGTTTATCTCAACCATTTGAAATGGTTATCATCCTCATGTGTAAGGTCTCATTAACCACCATAGATTATTTGGATAATTTGAAATATTCAAATAATACTCCACCATTCAATATTTCCTCCAAAAATCTATAAATAGGCATGAAATCCATCACTTTATTCATCTTTACTTATGCTAATTAAGTGCTATCAAATTCATAATCGAATCTAAATTGAATAAAAGCCATTAAAGAGAAATTTTGCATCAAAATGCTACCCATTTTACCTTGCATTGGAACAATGAACAACCATAATTCAAAGACATCTAATAAAATGCACTTCATAATAAAATAATATTTTTTGTACTAAGGTATAAGTTTGTGTTTTTTCTTTTGTTTTTAGCTCTATCTTAGGTTAAGTTAGTTTATATTAAGATTTATTAGTTTAATTTGCATTTCTTAATTTCCTTCAATATATCTAATGAGAAAATTACAAATAAAAATTGTAGCGATAGCTGAAACTAAATCAAAACTTTATAAATAATGTTAATGTGATACATAAAACATGACATAAAATTAATAATAATAGGATTGTAATAAAACTTATATTTTTCCTAAAAATTAGGGTTTAATTTAGAGATTACTATTTTAGTCATCATATCAGATTAGGTAATAGTTGATATGAACTCCAAATATAACATTGATCTATACAAGAAGTTATGATCTAGCTAGTGTCTAATCCATGAATGTTTGTAGTGACATAAATAATCATAAAGAGACATCATCAAGATTAAAACCATCCACTTATCAAAAAACCATCAATTAAATATTTGAATAGGATATGTATATCTATTTTGATTTAAAAAATGGGAAAATTGCCACTTTGAGAGAGATTAGTTTTAATTTTATGAGTTGTATGAAGATCACTTCTAAGGCAACCATTTTTTGGTTTTTATATAGGAGTTATAAAATTTTGATATCATTTATTTGTATATGGAGAACTATAAAATCTTTACGCTCAATTTAGACTCCTTCAATAATGCTCAATTTGAAATTTTGGTTTACTAATTACAATACATTCAATATGAAAAAAATATGTTCAATCTATTACAATTCTAGTGATAATTAATAAATCTATACTTTATACCTTGTTTATAATATTATTTATCAATATAATACATTATAAAACCCTCTTTAAAAACATAATTTTAAAAAAAAGTGAAGAACATCAATGACAAATTCGTACAATGAACATCCAAAAAACAATGATAGTGGAGTCCTCAATCATAAGGTAAAGGTCACAAAAAAATTGTGTTAAATATACTAAACTCCTAGTGAAATATGATCAAGATATAATTTAAACCCTACCAATAAAAATATCAAGCCCAAAAAACTAGGAAAATTATACCTGAGCATTTTTTGTTGGTCGATCATGTTGAACATGAAAAATTTGGTGAACTTCCCACATATTGTCAACTTGAAAGAAAAAATTATGATATCATCATTGGTGACTTATTTTTGCCTTACCTAATTTAACTACTTTATACACACAAAAAAATTTACACATAGTCTATGTAGCACAAAACCTATAATTTTCCCCTGATTAATTCCATATAAAATGGTCTATTAATATTCCGTACACTACAAAAATCATAATTTTTCAAAATAATATTTCAAAACATAATGTCTATATTTATAAAAATAATAATTTATGAAGATACCCTATGCTTAAAACCTTCCATGTTTCTAAAAAGTCTAGATCTAAAAATGATTAATTTAAAACCCAAGTTTTTTTCCAAAAAATTGTAATTAGAATGTAAATATCTTATGTTTCAAAGTGGATTTATGCAATATAAAATTTAAATGACATAAATGGGGTAAAAAATTTTCCTAAGAAATGAATTTAATATTTTTTACTCTAAAAATATTAACATTGAACTAATACTTTATTTATATTCCCATGAAAATAATGAAATATTGTCAAGTGGGGTGTGGGTGTTATTAAGGGATATACACCATACAAAAAAGACCGGTTCATTAAGTTTATTTGATGTATTCATATTTATTATAGATCTTTGAAATGGAAATATTATTAATAGTTTTTTTTCCTACATTAATACATCCATTTCAAACAATTTAAATTTTCTTCTATGCAATTTTTATCTTTGAACATTAATAGAAAGCATATCTACTATATTTGGAGAAAGTGATAATGTCTACTTCTTTTGAACTAACACAAATTCACTAAGGATATAGTGTATCTATGAAGGACCCAAATATATTAGAGAAAGAATTAAATATCTTGTTTATTTTCAATGTAAGCATAATTTTGAATGAGAAAGTCATATTTCCTTGTTTAATTTATGACTTAGATACATTGGAAGATATCAAGAATCAGATATACTACACCCTAAGGAATAAAAGAAAATTCTCAAACGTTGCATTACTTTTGGTGTTTGTATTAATAAATTATCCAACCATTCTTAAAAAAATTGTTCTATATCAAATTTCTCTCTCATACAATGACATTCTACCCAATTGTCCCACCTTAGTTATTCTCATTTGGTTGTAAAATTAAAAATATGATAAAAATAGGAAGAGGTAATTTTTCAGAATTTAATATACGAATGATCATACAAGTCTCATAAGGTTATAACAAGACCCTACAAGTCTCACAAATATAAAATTAATTTTTATTTGTGTAATCAATGATATTTACCAAACTAAAATAGGAATTGATGTACTTACATGAAGATATGAATCAAAAGGTGAAAAACCATAATGAAATTAATGGAATTTGATAATGTAAATATTAGAATATAATAGTAATAGTATTATAATCCAATATTATCACATTTTAAACCTTATAATTCCAATATTAACAATTATGAAAGTCTATATTTTTGTATAATATGTCCAAATTTAATGGAAAAAATGGTTCTCTATGAAAATCTATAAGGACAAAAAAATTATGGTGTATCAGATATCTAGTTATTTCTATCAATGTGAGTGTGACTAAAATTTTATGTTTCTTGCAATAATCTCAATTAAAACTTCATAGTCAGCTATGGGAAGTGTTATAATTTTATCTATAGAACTTAAGTGGATTGGGAATAAGAAATTTTGTCCTTCACAATTATTATGCAAGTCTATGAGAATGACCAATTGAAGGCATATTAGATGTACAGTAATTTACATTAGTATCAAAGCATCTACAACATGATTATTCATGAAATAATATAAATTAAAACTATTTATCCCTACATGATAAGTTTTATACCTATAAATATAATTCTCAAGTGGATCGAGATAAATAAATCTTATCCTTCACAAAATTATATGCAAATCTATGAGAATGACCAGTTTATTACATATTATATGTCTATATATTTACTTCAATATGGGTGTGTTTTTAGGGTGATGATCATGTAAGAATCTCAATTATTTTATTTTTTTATAAATTATAATTCTTAAATTATTATTATTCTAAATTAAAATTGGCATAATTTTTATTTATTGAGAAAAAATAATGTTATAATATATTAGATACTTCTCCCTAATAATGGGGTTAGTAAAGAGGGTGGTTATAATTCACAAATAATTTGATCATTTCTACTAGTTGGTTTCATTAAACTAAAAATTTAAGGGGTGGAAAAAGGTAACTCAAGCCCAGTTGGAGGAGTTTGTGTGTTTAGAGATGTAATGGGTCAACCACTACTAATAATTGCATTTGATATATGGGAAAAATTTTAATGTAGAAAGTTTGGCATTTTTAAAATATATAAAATCAATGCTTTTGAAGGGATGTAAGTTTCCTATCATTGAATGGGATTATCAAATCCAAATTAATGGATGTTTAACCCTAAATTTAGATGTGTGATATCTAGGGTTAAAGGGGATTATATTAAATTTTACAAAAGGATGGTGAATTAATGTAATGAGAAATCCTATTAATATAAAACTTAAATAAATAGTATTTTCAATTTATAAAACTGAGATTACTAAAAAAATTAAGTATAATTATTGATAGATATTACAACAAATTGGAAACAAATGATATTTAGCTGGTTTATTTTGAACATGTAGGTCTGATGTAGAATAGTATAGAATTAAATTGAAATATGATCCTTGAACCATTTTTAGACTCTTAGAATATTCTTTTTATGGCTTTAGCTACTTGCGTCAGATCTAGATAGTTACTTTGATACAGGTGTCTAACTTTGATGCAGGTGGCATGTATAATATACTAACTATATTTAGATGAAACCAATTAGAGTCTTCTAGGTTTTATATTTCCTTTATTCTAATGTATTCAAATATTTAACATTGTTTATCACTCTTTATAAAATGATCAAACCCTAACTCTTCATCCTTGGAGTGATTATGGAAAAAATGTGTTAATTGGGTCACAATGTCGAGCTACCCCAAGGACCCCTCTATCAATGGGAATTTCCTAAATATCCATTACTCTAAATAGGGCCTTAGAATTATGTATTTTTCTCTTATATGTTATCTTATGGATGCACAAGGATGAAATGTGTGATAGGCAAAGACATGTAGTGACCTAGATTGTAAATTGTAAAATATGGCTCATGGGTTGGTCCTTGAATATTTTAGACCTGTGTAAATATTTCCCTATGACCTATATATAAATAGAGATGAATAGGATAGGATTTATCAATTTAATACTTGATTGATTGCTTATTTTTATATGGCCTTATGAGTTCTATGTGATTTCTAGGTAATGTTTAGGTGAGGAATGAATGAGGGTTGATCTTGTATATATACCAATCCTTTTTAGAAATATCTCAAATTAAATCACTTGGGATAACATTTAGGATACATTTATGTTTAAAATTGGATGAACTTTGGGTACTAGAAATTTTTTGGGTAAGATAGACACTTACATCAATGTAGGTGTCTATATGGTATGCAAGTGTCTAGGAAGCTATAAATTTCGTATAGGTCTAGAACTAGCAGTGAAGAATAATAATTAGGATTAGATATATTTGCATAATGTATAAGGCCTAGTCATCAAAATATAAATTAATAGACTAATATATAATCAATTAGGCATAAAGAGATAGTAAATGTGATATTTTCAATAGTGGTCAGATCTATAACTAAAAAGTATAGCCATGATAGGTGTTTTCTAAGTGCACAATATTGAGGTAATATATAAATCAGATTTTAGTATCTACAATGGAATAAATAAATGAAAAATTATATCTTGGAAACTTAATGAACTTAGAGAAGAATCCTAATTGGCAATGATCCAGCAAGAATAAATAATATTTGTCCACACAAATAGAGTAGGGAACTAGGTGGCAAACAATGTTGTCTATCTTGGAATACAACTCATCTCTTCTTATGGTGTTTCATATTAGGTCTAGAATTTCAATATTATTGATGTTTTGATAAATATATTTTTCAATGATGCCATGGCCATATTCAATTAATATTTTATAATTAGATATTAGAACCAATATCTGATTATCAATATCATTTTCATTCATATCTTATTATATATGTGTGTGTGTGTGTATTTATATTAAATATTATTTCCTCTCTTATGAATTAAATATTACTCTCAAACATTAATGATGAGATGATATATTAAAACTATGGGAATGATTCATATTATTGGCACATTTTAGGAGCCTCCAGCTCATCATCACCTTGTCCCATGTGACTCACCTATCATCACTTCATATTCAGGGAGAGTGCCTTATTGAGAGGCATACTTCAAAATTTTGAGTTATCTCACACATTAAAATGGAATAAATGGATACCATTCTTATATATAAATATAAGAACATGTAGATAGGCATTATGAAAAAAAAGAGAAATATGGATGCATTAAGAGAATAGTAAAATGAATAAAGTAATAATTGGTGAGGATGTAGGTAAAACCTTATCTGATTTCGAGGATATGGAATGTGAAAACTCTTAAATGAAGATTGTTTACACAAGACTTAGTCAATATCTAAGGAATTAAATTAAAATAATTGCATTAAATTATGGAAACATATGCGAGATACCATTATTAATCCAAAATTATCACTTAGTAGGAGGAATGTTTTTTAAATACCTTAATATTTTAGTGGGGTTAATAGTTTTTAAAAAGTAGTAAGATAGTTACTCTTACACCATGACCATGTGGATTTATAATCTCGTTTGATTAACTTTGGTGAATTATCTAGAACTTGTGATCATAATATGTTGAATGAAATCGATTTCATCTCAAAATGTTAAAATTAGTTGGTTACAACTAGGAAACCAAGATCTCGACAACAATTATCTTTCAGATTATAGACTATTTCCTAGATTTTATAAATGATGTGTAATATATCCAACATTAAAGATTCACCTTTGGTTATAAACACTCTAGATTGGGTAAGGAGGATATAGATATTTAATATTAAATTTTTGTATGGAAATAAAATAAAGGTTTCATATCAAGATGTGGTAGGGGCTTATGTAATTTTACCAAGCCACCATGAATCCTATGTATGAACACATATGTTATCACTCTCTTTTTAATATACAAATACATAATGTTTATTATTAGTAATGATAATTTTTATTACTATTTTGAAACTCATATGTCTTTTTCATGAATATTTTCATGGTCTAATCTTAGGAATAGCTCTCTTTGAAATGAATATTCACCCCCACCCCAAAATAAAATTATCATAGTAATAAGTAGACAATATATGCACATTAGCTATGGTATTTTTATTCATTGATCTTATACACTATATTCTACACATCATGAGCTTGGTTCATGTTAACCATTTTTTGCATGACCAGTTTGTGTTTTCCCTTTGGCTCTTTTTATTTCTGCCTCACTCATTTTATATGTTTGGTCACTTGCTTTGTTTCTTGTCTTTTCCCTTCGGCCTCTCCTAGTTTTGGATCTTCTCCCTTATTCTTTATTTTTTCCATTTGCCTTATTTACCTTAGCCTTTCTTGTTTTGTTTTGCCCCAAAGTTCCTTTTAGAAAAAAATTCAAAGGGACACTTCCCTTTAAGTTCCCTTTGAAACTTTTTTGAAGGGCATTTCTTGCTCTACCCTCCCCCCAAGTGTCCCTTTGGATTTTTTCTGAAGGGCACTTTTTGTCCAATTGGCCCTTCAAAAAAGTTATGAAAGGCACTTCTTCATCTAAGTGTCCCCTTAAAACTTTTTCAAAGGGTAATTGACTTGTCCTTTCCTTAAAAGTGATCCTTTATAAAAAGTTTTGAAGGGAAATTTTTTCCCAAGTGTCCCTTCAAATTTTTTTTGAAGTGAACTTTTACCCATTTTCTCCAAGGTTAGCCTTTGAGATTTTTATAGAAGGGCCCTTTGTCTTTCAAAATTCCCTTTGAAAAAGTTTTGAAGGGTCATTTCCTTTATAAATGCCATTAAAAAAAGTTTCAAAGGGCCATTTAATTTCATAATGACCTACAAATTTTTTTGAAGGGACCTTGTGCCTTTACCTGGGTCTCCTTCAAAACTTTTCTGAAGGACACTTTCTCAAGTGTCCTTCAAGAAAATTTCTTGAAGGAAACTAGTTTTTTCCTAGAAGCTGAAATTCCTGAAGGAATTCTTTTAGATAAATTGTTTGAAGTAATTACTTTGATAAAATTGCCCAAAACAATAAGCCTAGTCTAAATCGATTCCCATGACATGTTGTAGAACATCAATTTTGATACATTCAACTAGCCATTGGGGTTAAAATTGGTGACGTGTTGCAGCACATCAAATTCAAGGTGGTGAACTAATTGTTTAGGTTCACATTGGTGACATGCTATAGGAAATCAAATTTAGGGTGGCCAACTAGCCATTGGAGTTCAAATTAGTGATGTGTCATAGGACATCAAATTTAGGGTAGCTAACTAGCCATTAGGGTTAAAATTGGTAATGTGTCGTAGGACTTCAAATTTAATGTAAGGAATTAGCCATTAGGGTATAACTTAGTAACATACCACATGACATAAATTTCATGCCCCAAGTATTTAAGTAGGAAGTGAAGTCATTGGGAAAACTTGAATGACTATGTAGTGTAAAATAGGATTTGTCAAAGGCTTGACTTATAAACTTTTATAAGTAAGGAGCCTTAAAGAACCTAAAGGAGCAAGCAAGGAGTAGGACTCAAAAAATTTGAAAGGGTCTTAATCAAAACAAAATCAAGTTTTCAAAAGAGCTTTGATTATAAACTTTTATGAGTAGAATAAATTAAAAAATTTGAAAGAGCAAGGATAGTGCAAATCGGGTTTCCCAAAATGTGTGACTTATAGGTTTTATAAGTAAAACCATTTAAAAAACCCAAATGGGTCTATAGTGTAAAATGTGAAAGATTTAAAGAAGAATCTAAGGTTTGTAGTAGTGATTGGAGACATTTATTATGGAGGGTCATCTCACCATTGGTTTTGTAGTGATCTCGGTCATTTTAAGAGGGTGAATCAAAGAGAAGGACAAACTCCAACTGAATGAGAGAATAATTGGAATCAGTTTTACCAAGATGGCAATGACAAACCATTTTGGAGGCTTCTATTTTGGTGCCCAAGATCTCTCTCTCTTATCTCCCTCTATTTCTATAAATAGGACCCTTGGGATCTTGTTTTATCATCCACAGATAGTAGTTGAAGCCCTACTAGAATGTTCTACCATTTTCTTGCCTTTGAGCAAAGAATCATTAGTATATTTTATTTCTAAGTTCTGGGCATTTAATTTGGCATGTAAGAGACACATAGTGATATCAAGTGATGTTTTATCCTTCTATTCTCTATCCTTTATGCTTTTGATCAAAGAGTTGATCCAATAGGTCATGTAGAGTGCATTCTAGCTATATGAGATTTTGCACATGTGTAACGCTTTTTGGACTATATAGGTTGTCTTTCTAGTTATTTACTTTGTATGATCTCATTTATTTTATCTCTACATTGAAATACTTATGTTGGAATCTTCTAGAGCTTAAGGTATAGACTATATTCTATTGTATTGTGCATAAGTATAGGGCATACATGTGGATACTAATTCTTGGTGTATCACCATTTTAGACTACATTTTTATTTATGCAAGCTTTTGAATCTTTTCACTCATGCAAACTAGTTTAATAATTTTATTTCACAAAAAATCTAATATAGGGAGCTATATCTTTCAACCTAGAGGTTTATTTTTACTTATAGGCACACCCACAAGCTTGGAAATGTCCCAACGCTGCCCAAATCTAGAAGAGGCCTGAACAACCCTCTCCTAAGGTGAAATATTTGGAGATAAAAGTTTTGGCATGCCTAGTGGGATGATTATTATTAGTAATTTAAGGAAGATTCTAGTGTTGACAGGCCTAAAGTAGTAGAAATACCCCTAACCTAGCATTTGGTGACTCTAAAAGGGTGTGAATCCCTTGTTCTAGACCAAGTTTTATACATTATCCTATATGGTCCTCACAAGGTCCTTAATATTGTCTAACCAAGCCCCTATATCTAAATCTCTTCTTGAAGAACAACACCCTAAACCACTCATATCCCTATTAAATACTTGGTAAGGAGGTTTTGGGGAAGAAGAGCAAGAGGTTGAAGAAGTTCAAGGAGAGGAAGAAGTTGAAGAAGAGGAATAAATAGAGGATGAAAGGGGAAGAAGAGAAATGGGGGTAATGGGAGAGATAGATAGATGTCAACCCTTCCCTACTTTTAATACCCAAAACCCAATAGAGATTCATGCATATGACCCCATCCCTTCAAATGCTACCAAAAATCTTCTTAGTCTTAATGGGGAGGGTCCTATTACCCCATCTGAACATATTAGAGACATCTCTAATTTTTACAATTTCCATAATGTTACTAGGGCCAACATAGCCATTAGGATACTTGTTATTTCTTTAAAAGTCAAAGCATTTGATTGGTATAGAAAATTTAAGGGGGATTTCATTATAATTTGGGATGGCTTTGGAGACCTATTGGTGACAAGATTCAAAAATAAGAGTGATCATGCTTCCTTAATACACTAGTTGAATGTAATAAGAAGAGGTCCAAATGAATCCATAGGATATTTCAATAAGAGATTTCAAAGAACATTGTATCAGTTTCCACCAATCATGAGACCTCCTCCTAGATTTGTGTTCCCAACATACCTCAAAGTGATTGGTATATATGTTGCTATTATGTTGCAGTCAATGTGGGGATTCACTCTTCTAGATGCATTGAGGCTAAAAATAGCTTAATTCAGGATGGAAGAATTCCTTCAAGAGTGTATATGCCTTTGTTATCCCATAATTCAGTTTAATCTCCAAGTATGTCACAAGTTCTCAATGCCAATGTGAAGCCAAGATCATTTCCCAAGAAGATGGATAATGTTGTGGATAAGGATGAAGAAATTAGACCATTAAGATCTCAGCTCAAGCAAGATCAATATCAGGCAAGTGCTCTTCCTAATGCACAATACTATCCTCAATAAGGATATAAATCTCCATCCCAATATAATTATCAAGGAAGACGACAAAATTAAAAAGGTTACAATAAGCAACCCAATGCCTATAATCTAAATTCTACTCCTCCCATAAAGGTGATTGTTCTAGTTCATGCAAATCTAGTGCAAGGAGAAGATCATGTGGACTAATTAGGGTAGCCTCAAGGTCAGTTTACACATGATAATGGAGGAACCAACCACAATTTTACTACACAAGAATAAGCTACTCCTTACATGATATCAAAAGAAGCATGTCCTATCCAAAGGGATAGTCATGGAGAAGGTAGCAGCCCAAGTGTGGTAATGATGAATTTTTAAGTAAAAGATAATTTTTTATTTACTCAAAGCATGTCAATTTCAACCAATACAAGGTCCAATAAGAGATAATTGGGAGAAGGCTAGGATCCATGAATATTTCCAAGTGATGCCTCTCCAATGCCACAAAGTACTAATCAATGTGTTACACCTTCTACAAGCTATGTTCCTCAACAAAATTAGAATGTAAATGTAGTTGCCATGATTGCAACACAACATGTTGTAAATCCTTTATTACCATCTAAAAATGAAAGAGAAACTAAATACTCCATCTCTAAATATTGTGGACTCATTAAAGAGCACTAAGACAAGCATATCCCTTTGGAAGGTTTTAAATATACCTGGTCAAAAGGAGATTTTGTAAGAGCAGTTAGCAAGCATGAATGTGTCTCCTCAATATTCAAAACATCATAGTGTGGCTCTCAAAAAATTTCCAAATAATCTTTTTGATCCTTCTACTAAATATAAAAATCCTCCACCCTTTTAGCTCACACTCATTGTGGGAGATAAGTTGGTCCATGATTGTATTATGGATAGTGGAGCAAGAACTACTATTATTCCTAAAGTAGTGGCTAATAAGCTAGGTTTGAACTATTGCCCACATAGAAAAGGAATTTTGTAGTTGGATGTAACTCTAACCAAGATGGTAGTATTGTTCAAAGGTCTAAAAGTGTTTTTACATGGTTGCCCAAGCTTCCCTATCATGCAAGATATTGTGGTGGTGGACCTTCCATCACACTCTTATATATGCATGTCTAGGGACTTTATGGCCAAGATAGGAGGATACCTTTCTACTAATTAGTCCTTTATAGATTTCAAGACAAGGTATGGAACCAAGGTAACCATAAAGACTCAACCCTTAGCAAGGTTCCACATTGAGCCATAGTTGGAGACAATGACAAATCAAAATTATCTAATAAGCAAAAAGGAAGAAACAGTCTTGAATAGTGAAACATCTTCTCCTCTTAAAGGTATTTCCAACCTCTATCTTGACAATTATATCACTAAAACACATGGCCTTGATACTTAAACTTTCATTGAGGAAATTGATTTGGGAGTTTACTGCATACATGAGGATAACATCCCAATTCCTTCACTCACCAATGAAGATCATGAGCTTGAATGCATGTGAGAAATGTTATTTGATGGTTTAGGGAGCAAATTAGGATTAAGAGATGATGTCATGTTGGTTTCCCCATCAAATAATCATTACTAATCTTTTTATAGGTTTCACTTTAGCTGCACTTATAACATGGTAGAATATGAAGCCTTCATTCATGGTCTCCAATGGGAAAAGAAGAGAGGAATCAAGATTTCAAAAGTATATGGAGATATTGAGCTGGTTATTCATCAAGTAATAAGTCAAGCTATAGCCAAAAACCCCTTGCTCAAGTCCTAAAATCATAGGGTATGGGATCTACTTGAATATTTGTATGCCTTCAACATCTAGCCCATACCAAGAGACTTGAACAGTCACGTTGATAGGTTGGCTACAATAGGAGCACGTTTTGACTCAGTTGTTGATGTTGAACAAGAGAAGGATCAATCCCATATCAAGATCATTGTGAGGCCTTCCATTCTAGATAATGAAGTTTCATGGTAAGTGTTTAAAATTGATGAACACATTTCACACTTCTTGTAAAATGAGGCAGGCTTCTCTTCAAGAAATCAAAAGAAGTTGCATGATCATTCTGAAGATAAAATTATATAGTTGAAGAAAAATAAAATACCCAAAGGTCTGATTACCTTAGAGAGTGTCTTCAATGAGGATGACCAAAATAATAACCAAAGAATGAGCATGTCAACAAAAGAAGAGAACTATGAGAGAGTTCTAATTTTTAAGGACAAACTTTTGAAGATTGGCAAGGTTTGTTCTCAACTAGAAAGGCAAGCTTATATTGCATTATGCGAATATTTTCATGACATCTTTGCCTAGGAATAAAAAGACTTTGAAGGTTTTGACCCAAGTCTATCTCATCACACCATTGATTTGGATCATGAATATAAACTTGTAAGATAAAATCAATGGCCAATCAACCCTAAGGTAGAATAACTCATGAAGAAAGGGTTGACCAAATTGATTGAGTCTAGGATTATCTTTCCTATCAAGCACTCAACTTGGGTATCCAACCTTGTGCTGGTTCAAAATAAGAATGGATAAATTAGACTATGTGTGGATTTTTTTATCTAAATAAAGTGTCTCTCAAGGATAATTATCCACTCCCTTCCATGGAACAAATTCTGCAAGTTGTTTTAGGTTCTCAACATTTCTCACTTCTTAATGATTATTCAGGATATAATCAAATATTGGTAAATGAAGAAGATCAATTCAAGATAGCCTTCACCACCAAGTGGGGGACCTTTTCCTATAAGAAGATTCCATTTGGTTTATCCAATGTTGGAGCTACATTTCCAAGGGAAAGGGAAATGGCTTTCAAAGGTTTGATCAATAAGTTTTTGCTTGTTTACCTTGATGATATAACTATTTTTTCAAAGGATTTTTTTGATCATATGGGACATCTATGGCAAGTGTTTGAGAAGTGTAGAGAGTATGACATACCCCTTAATCTAAAGAATTTCATCTTCACTATCCATGAAGTTAAGTTTTTGGGTCATATTTTTTCAAAAGAAGGCTTATTTATTGACCCTAAAAGGATTAAATCTATTCTAGGCTTATCTTTTCCTCAACATAAGAAAGTACTACAAAGATTCTTAGGAAAAATAAACTTTGTGAGGAGGTTTATCCCAAACTTTTTAACTGTTGTAAACCCTATCACAGCCATGTAAGAACCAAGTTTTTACTTAGACAAAGGAAGGTAAAGGCAACTTTGAGGCAATCAAGCAAGTAATTTCAGCATCTCCCACTATTTTAAAATTGAATTTTTCTAAAGATTTAATTCTTTATACTTTTGTTAACCTTGACACAATTCAAGCTATGCTTATGCAAAATAATGATGAATATGTTGAGTAGCCAATTACTTTCTTTAGCCAAGGCTTAGAATACTATGAACGGAGACATTATTTTGCTAAGAAGAAAGATTTAACCATCATTAGAAGATTAAAAAAGTTAAGGTATCTAGTTTTTAACAACAAGATATATGTCATGGTCTCCCATCCTAACACCAAGGAGTTTCTCCTAAGAAAGGATCTTAATGAGAAGAGCTTTGGATGGATCATGAAAGTGGTGGAATATGACATCAACATCAAGGTAACCATTTTGGTAAGAGGAAGAGGTTTATGTGAGCACTTAGCATCTAACTTTCAAG
The DNA here is from genome assembly GCA_037957365.1 of Torreya grandis. Taxonomy (NCBI): domain Eukaryota; kingdom Viridiplantae; phylum Streptophyta; class Pinopsida; order Cupressales; family Taxaceae; genus Torreya; species Torreya grandis. Next base: position 46,291 of record JARHVA010006347.1, read on the forward strand.
ATCCAAAAGAGCAAGCCTTGGTAAATCAAGTTTAATACCAGCCAGTTGATCAAATGCAAAATTAAAATTAGACACAAGACATCAATGGTTTTCTTCAAAATGGTGAGTGTCCCAATGGCTTGAACAAATATCAAAGAAAGTATTTTAGGATGCAAGCTATTCCTTATTGTCTTTTGAATGGCATTCTCTGTAAAAAGGATGTGAGCAATGTGTTGCTAAGATGCATTAATAATGACCAGTTTGATATGCTACTAGAAAAGTTACATAATGGTCTAGATGGTGATCACTTCTCTCCTAGAACAATAGCTGTGAAAATAATGAGAGTTGGTTACTGTTGGCCTAGTATTTTTAAGGACTATTATCATTGGGCTAAGGTTTATCCTCAATGTGCTTTATTTGATGGCAAATAAAACCTTATTGTTCTTCCACTGAATCATATCCAAGTGGACCAACCTTTCATGCAATTGGGTCTTGACTTCATTGGCATGATCAATCCTCCATCAACTGCTAGACATAAATGGATATTGACTACTATAGACTACTTCACAAGATGGGTAGAGGTTGTATTTTTTAAGGAAGCAAATGAAAATGCCATCTTAGAGTTCTATGATAGCATTGTAATAAAGTTTGGAGCTCCTCATGTCATCATCTTAGATAATTGACTTGCTTTCATAAGTGTTAAAAAATTTGATTGGGTAGAAAAGAGTGGAGTTCATTTGAGTACCTCATCTAACTACTGCTCTTAAGGTAATAGATTGGTTGAGTCTAAAAATAAGAACCTCATCAAGATCATCAAGAGGACATTAAAAATCAATCAAAGAGCATGGCATAGTAAGCTAAAGATAGCTTTATGGGTAGATAGAATCACTCCCAAGAATTCAATTGGTAATTATACCTTTTTACTTGTCTATGGAAAAGAAGCTAGGCTATCCATATCATAAGAGCTCCCTACCTTGGAACTTGCACAATAGCTGGAATTACTTGAAAACACTCCCATAGAGGTCAAATTGATAGAATTAATATAGTTGCAGGAGGCAAGAGATGATGCACAAAAATATTTGGAACACCATCAAGTTCTCATGAATAAATCCTTTGACAAAATGGCAAGGGCAAGACTATTTAAAGAAGGTGACTTGGTCTTGAAATGGGATAAAGATAGAGAAAAACTAGGAAAACATACAAAGTTTAATACTTTGTGGAGTGGTCCTTACATCATCAACAAGTGAAATAAAATAAACTCCTTTAAATTATCAAAAATGGATGGAGAAGAGCTACCTATTTTGGTAAATGGAATCCATTTAAAGCCTTGATTTTTACCCTTGCTAGCCATGTCTTGTATATACCTTGTTTTGGTGTGTTTCCTTTGTTGTGTTATTTTTCCTAAGTGCTTTGAATCATAAATGTTTCCATTTCAAGTGTTTCATTTCCTTTTTGTTGGATGTGTGTGTCTCTCTCCAGCTTGTGTGTTCAGCCATGGCTTGTTCTTTTAACTCTTGTTTTACTTACATGATTCCATGCCCAATGGAAGGATTTAGGCAACTGGTCTTATGACATAGTGATCATGTCTCCCTTTAAAATCACTAAAATGTTGACCATGTTCTGCATGACCAGCGTGTTTTCCCTTTGGATCTTTTCATTTCTCCCTCACTCATTTTTTGTGTTTGTTCACTTTCTTTGTTTCTTGCCTTTTCCTTTTGGCCTCTCCTGGTTTGGGCTCTTCTCCCTTGTTCTTTATTTTTTCCCTTTTCCTTGTTTGCCTTAGCCTTTCTTATTTTATTTTATGTTGAAGTGCCCTTCAAAAAAAGTTCCAAAGGGCCACTTCATTTTTAAGTTCCCTTCTAAACTTTTCTAAAGGGCCTTTTTTTCCTTGGCTTCCCCCCAAGTATCCGTTCATTTTTTTTTGCAGCACACTTTTTGTCCAAGTGACCCTTTGAAAAAGTTTTGAAGGGCACTTTTTCATCTAAGTGTCCCTTAAAAACTTTTTCAAAGGGTACTTGACTTGTCCTTTCCTCCAAAGTGACCCTTTAGAAAAAAATTTGAAGGGTACTTTTTGCCCAAGTGTCCCTTTGGATTTTTTTCAAAGGGCACTTTTTCCTATTTTCTCTAAGGTTACCCTTTAGGGTTTTTCCTGAAGGGCCCTTTGTCTTTGGAAATGACCTTCAAAAAACTTTCAAAGGGCCATTTCCTTTAGAAATGCCCATCAAAAAATTTCAAAGGGACCTTGTGCCTTTACTCGAGTGTCCTTCAAAACTTTTTTTGATCCAGGCATCAATTTAGGCGACAATTCGGGTGACAGTTCCACCCCAATTGATGACGGAACTTCTGGGAGCCATAACTTAAGCACCGTAGCTCCAATTGACTCACCGTTTGAACCGTTGGAAAGCTAAGAATGAGGGGAACGTCGTGAAATGGCATTGAGCTCTGGTAAATGAAGTTTGACCCCTGAAAACCCAACGGAAGTGCCTCAAATTTCAATTTTAATAGTGTTGTCTAAAAATAGTAATTCCTCGAATTATGTATTGTTTTAAATATTGGAAGTCATACCACTTCATATCCCTTGAGATTGGTGACCTTCCACATCCTTCCCATGCTTTCAAATTGTGTATAAAAGAAGAGGTAACCCGAAATGTGAAGACAGACATCTCTTCCCAGAGATAAGCATATATTTGTATTGCGATTTTGAGTAATACTACATCTCTTCTCAGAGAATTCATTGTTATTGTGTTATTTCTATATTATTTTTATATTTATCAACCAAAACTTTTGAGTTTTGGATCATTTTTGAAGGACACTTTCCTAAGTGTCCTTCAAGAAAAGTTCCTAAAGGAAACTAGTCATTGCCTAGAAGCCAAAATTCTCAAAGTAATTACTTTAGGAAAATTGCTCAAAATAATAATCCTAAAATAAATGGAATCCCATGATGTGTTATATAATATCAATTTTGATACAGCCAACTAGCCATTAGGGTTTAAATTGGTGACGTGTCATAGGACATCAAATTCAGGGTGGCCAACTAGTCATTAAGGTTCAAATTGGTGACATTTTGTAGGACATCAAATTTAGAGTGGTTAACTAGCCATTAGGGTTCAAATTGGTGACATGTCATAAGATGTCAAATTCAGGGTGACCAGCTAGCCATTAAGGTTCAAATTGGTGGCATGTCATAGGACATCAAATTTAATGTAAAGAACTAGCCATTGGTGTGCAACTTGGTGACATGCCATAGGATGTCAAGTTCATGCCAAAAGTCTTCAATCAGAAAGTGAAGTCACTAGGAAAACTTGAATGACTCTATAGTGCAAATCAAGATTTGTCAAAGGCTTGACTTATAAAATTTTATAAGGAGCCTTAAAGAACCTAAAGGAGTAAGCAAGGAATAAATAGACTCAAAAAACTTGAATGGGTTTTAAGCAAAGAAAAATATAGATTTTAAAAGAGCTTTGCTTATAAACTTTTATAAGTATAAGTAACTAAAAAACTTAAAATAGAAATGATAGTGTAAATTAGGTTTCCCAATATGCTTGACTTATAGGTTTTATAAGTAAAACCATTCAGAAAACTCGAATGGGTCTCTAGTGCAAAATATGAAAGCTTTCAAGAAGAATATAAGGTTCAAAATAGTGATTTGAGACATTTCTTATGGAGGGTCATCTCACCATTGGTTTTGCAGTGATCCTAATCATTTCAAGAGGGTGAATCAAAGAGAAGGAAAAACTCTAACTGAATGAGAGAACAGCTAGAATTAGTTTCACCAAGATGGCAATGGCAAACCATTTTGGAGGCTTCTATTTTGGTGCCCAAGATCTCTCTCTTATATCCCTCTTTTTATATAAATAGGACCCTTGGGATCTTTTTTTATCATCCATAGATAGTACGGTGAAGTCGTATTGTAATGTTCTACCATGTTCTTACCTTTGAGCAAAGAAGCATAAGTCTATTTTCTTTCTAAGTTACGGGCATTTGACTAGGCATGCAAGAGACATAGAGTGACATCAATTGATGTTTTATCCTTCTATTCTCTATCATTCATGTTTTTATCAAAGAGTTTATCCAATAGGTCATGTAGAGTGCATTCTAGATGTATGAGTTTTTGCACATGTGTAACCCTTTTCTAGACTATACAGGTTATCTTTCTAGTTATTTACCTTGTGTGATCTCATTCATTTTGTCTCTACATTGAAATAATTATGTTTTAATCTTCTAGATCTTGAATTATATACTATATTCTATTGTATTGTGCATAAGTATAGGGCATACATGTGGATACTAATTCTTGGTGTATCACCATTTTAGACTATATTTTATATTTATGAAAAATTTTGACTCTTTTCACTCATGAAAACTAGTTCAATAGTTTTATTTCACAAAAAATTTAATACAGGGAGCTAGTCCTTTCAACCTATAAGTTCATTTCCACTTACATTTCCACTTATAGGCATAGCCACAGGCCTGAAAATATCCCAACATTACCCAAATCTAGAAGAGGCCTAAACAACCCTCTTCTAGGGTACAATATTTGGAGACAATAGTGCCTTTATACATTTTTTAAGACACGCCTTGCCTTGGTTTGATTTGATATATTATACTTCACATAGTTAGTATATGTGAATGCAACAAAAGGAGGCACATAAAAAATTTCTTTTCTCAATTTTGTATATTTTCTTCTGATGGTAGTTTGATAATAATCATTAATAGAATCCAACATTAACTTATGCCTTATTCTTATTCTCTATATCTTACATTATAATATTTCATCTTTATATGTGGTACTATTGATCCTTTTCACTAATAAACCTACCATTTTTCATGTTTTTGGTTAGGCTAGGACCCTCTCCCTAAGCGACTTTAGTAAAAAACTTATACTAGATAATTGGATAATATTTACTTATTTATTAATAAAATAAAAAAATATTAAATATTATTGTATGAATAACAATTAGATGGTGGATCTCAAGTAAGATTGAAAATTCATCTATTTGAAGGGCATATCATTAATCAAACATTTTTATTTAGTATGCAGTACCTATCCAAATTAATATGTAATGATAAAAAATTAAATACAAGATGTCCTACATTCCACTATAAAAACATCATACAAAAAAATTAATCATTTTTAACATGAAAATAGATGAGTAAGGATAATTTACCAGTATAGGGAAAAAAATTAAATTCAAAATTACTGGTATTCCTTTAAGATAAAAATCTCTAGATAGGCAAATGTCTAAAAAAATTAGAATGGAAACTTTATTATCTTTAATATCATAAAAAAATAACTCAATAATTTATTTTTAAAATGCATACCAAAATAAGAATTACCAACTATTTTTAGGCCAAAATATTTTATTTTTTAGGTTTTTTCATATGTTAGAGGCAAGAGTCTAATTTTCAACATAAAATAACAAAGAATGAAAAATATAGGTAAAACCAGGTTGCCATGAAAATGATCGACAACAATTAGATATAGGTCATCTATTTTTTATGGTTTTAGGTTACTTTATTCTTGTAATTGATAAAATTAGACTGTGATAGATTATTCTATTATTTATTTAATTGTTTTTATTATTTTTTGATAATTAATGATAAATTTATTAATCATATCAAATTAATTAATGTATATTTTAGTGACCTTACATGAATTTGACTCAAAGTTTGACCCATAAAAAGCAAATTGTTATAATGACCCTCTCTCAATAAATTAATGGTTTTAAAAAAATGCCCATATAAATGTGAATTGTTTTTAATGTTGTTCATATAAATTAATTTAACTTTTGTTATTGATTTCATATATTTTAATATTTATTTATTTTTAAAATTATAATATTCAAATTTAAATTTGTAATTCAAAACTAAAGTAAATTTTAGTGTTGATTTAAATATCTAACAAAATTGTATCAAACACAATCACACCTAAAAATAATGTAACCTTAACTTTTAATTAGAGTACAGGTTGACTCATTTTGAATTTTCATGGTGAGAATGACATGAGAGTTAAAATTATATTTTCAAAAGATAGAAATGTTATTTATATGTGATTTTCATAAGTATTTCTTGATTTTATTACATGAAATGGATGATTGAAAAAACCTACTATCATTATTGGCGAAGCCTCAGTAAGGGAATAAAATTAAGTAAGACTTATTTTGGATTAGTCATGCTTATATGTCGAGCCAAAAAATTTACTTGGAAAATAGTATTCTCTCAGTTCTTTCAAAACACTTCTCTTTATTTCCCAATAAGAATTTACAAAATTATAAGTTGTCTTTCTAATGATATTCCTTTTGTTTTCCTTGACATGTCAGTATTAAAAGGAATAATTAATGAAGGTCTACGGAATCTAATCCTTATATAGATTCCAATGAAAATGTATGTGTTATAAGGGTTGTCTTCTTAATCAAGATGGTAAAGTATAGCTCCTTAAAAACATCCACCAAAGTATCTTTATTTTCATCAAGTCCATATTAAAAATCCCAAAGAAAATAGCTGACAAGATTAATCAGATCCCAAAAATATCTATTTGGTAAAGAAATGAATAAAAGCATAGAATGGTTCTTTTCTCTTGGGAAAGAACGTACATCCCCGAGAATCAAGGTATCCTAAAAAAATTTAGCATAATATATTTAAATAAATTTATTCTATTAAAATTGGAAGGGATATTACTAAAAGAAAATAACTAATGGACTAATATTCTAAAGGTGAAGTATCTTGACAATGAGGCCCTCAACTTTCTATCTAATGAGTCATTTCCCATTGGCTCAAGTCTCTAGAATAACCTCAAAAAACATTTATTATGTAATGGATACAAAATAAATGTGGGAATAGGTAATAAATTATTATTTTTATATGATTTTTAGATTATTAACACCCCATTGTGCACTATCAAACATTGGGATAGATTAAGTATCCACATCAAACACTCTATGGGATAAAAAGTTGTGGATTATATAGATTTTGGAAACTCAAGTAAAAATTGGATACTTATTACCATAAACTCTACTATCATAGAGGACATTCATCAATTTAAATATTTAAATGATCTACTAAATTATTTTCATATTCATCAAAATGAAATAAAAAATAATCTTATGTGGTCACCCTCTCCAAATGGAATCTAAAATGTCAAATTTGGCTACTCGATGTTGAATCATTCTCCAAAAAATGTATTTAATTGGTCTTTGATTTGGAATAAATACCTATTTACTATAAGAAATATCTTATAATGGTTAGATATCCAAGATAAATCCTTACCCATGACAATTTTTAAAAATAAGGTGCATGTTACCAAATAGATGTGTCTTTCATGAGAAATAAAATGAATCTATTTTAATATAATTGATAATTTTACTTTCATTTATAATGTATTTAGTTTATTATTTATAAAATGGAGGTATTATGGCCTCAACCTACTTATATTATAGACCTCATGATGCAATAGACTCATCCCATATCTAGTCCTCAATTACGAATCCTATAGAATATGTCTCTCCCTCACATTTTCTGGAGCCTTTGGAAGGAGGGAAATTTTAAAACATTCCAATATTAAAATAAAAATAACTCCATAAGTTTGGATTAAAAAAAATTAAATCTATATTTAAAAAATTCTTGGCTCTAATACAACACAATAGCATTTATATAATTATAACACAATAACTACTAATTGGAATTTTACCATTCTTACAAGAACTCTAAATTGAAATTAATAAATTAAAAAGAAGCTATGCAAAATTTAAATTCCCTCCCATTAATTAGATTAAATTTAACTTTGGAAGTGCATTGAAAGGCAACCCTAGGCAAGAAAGAGGATGGACAATAAGATATCAGAAAGGTATTTTAGTTGAAACTATGTAGGAAGTTTAGATGTTCAATATAATCACTTTGTTTATCTACATATTGGTGCCTCCAATTAGATAAATAATTCAATATTTATAACCTCTCAATTTAGGTGGATACCCTCAACATCATTAAGTGTTTAACAAAGGAAATGCACCCAAGATAGATCATTAAAAACATTATAAAGGATTCCTTGGAGATCATTCAAGCCCTCAATGAAGTTTCTATAAACCATATTTATAGGGAAGGAAATCAACACCTAATTCATTTTTTAACAAAGGATTCATGATTATACAACATGAAAAATGGTTTTATGTGCTTCTATTATTTACCCCCATTTTACAAAATATTAATTATGAAGCTGTGCAATTGTCTCTTTATTAGTCTCTTATTTTTCAATTTTGGTGATAATAGTCTCACCTTTATTCACTTCTCTTTATTATGCCTTAGCCATTGTCCTCGACTTTTTAAGTCCCTTTACAAGCATGTGTTTATTATGTTCTACCCTAAAAATCTAATTTTATCCATATATTTTATGTTGTTCTAGAATCTTTGACAAAAATTAAGCCATGGAATGGAGTTAAAATAACATTTGTTTTTAATACAATATAATTATAGAATAAATTTAAACTTTCAATGGTAAATATAATCCCTACAAGTGTTTCCTTTTTGTGTTTGAGATTGGTGGTGATAGGGTTATAACTAAACTAGTCAATTATGAAAAAATCATATAAGACCCACCATGTGGCACACTCTACAAAAATGTGTACTACTAAATTTCATGGAAATAATTAAAGGGTTTGACATTGTGCCCTTTAAGTAATTTACAAAATCCTAGATTGCCAATAATGTCAGTGCTAAAGGCATAACTTTTAGTGTGTTTAAGAATAATATTACTAATGTTACATGTTTATCTATGTATGGGTGTAAATTTTATGATTCTAAGAGTATGAAATAGGAATCTATCAAAGCCTTTCTTAGAGGTAAGTAAAATTTAACTAAACTTTAGTTAGGTTACTCTAGAGACACTATTCCAAATCCTTAAGATAAACTGTCACTTTAGATCATAAAGTATATTAGGATTGATTAGAGGTTTAAATGTTTCTTATCCTACAAATTCACAATCCTAAATTATTTTAAACACAATTAAAAGGTTAGTATTTCATTTATACTTATTTTATCCCTTATTAATCATGTTTAGATACTCAAATGGTAAATATAAGTTCCCCCTATATCTTCCTCTTAAAATAAGCTTAGTCCAAATTTTATAATACTATTCCTATTCTAACAATCACTCTTATGTATTCATTCCCTTCCAATGTAAGTTAATTTACCAAGTCAAGTCATCTTACGGAAAGGATTTCCACATCGCTAAGTTTGTAGTTATCAAGGCTCCTCCAGCTAAAAATAAGTCTTTAAATAATGATCCTAAGGTTGGGACTAACAAAAAATCCAATGAGCCTATTCCTATTGTTAATATTGACATTGATTCCCATGCCCAACCTTTCCCTAAAAATAAATTTTACATCTTATCTAGCAATACTATCCATGATAATTTGAGCTTTTACCCACCAAAAAATGACAATATTTAAGTAGAGAATAATGTTCACTCTCATTCCATCCATCCTCCCATTTATAAGCATCAAGAAGATTCAACTAGGGTCAAGGAAGACTCTATCAAAAAAAAATAGTCCAAGGTCAATTCTAAAAATAAGTACTAAGAATTATTTTGTTAGATACTCAAATTTATTATGGTGATAATTACTCTACATGGAAAACCAAGGTGAAAAATCACCTAGAATTTGAGGATATTTGTTTATTTTTTTATGGAACATACACTTAGCATGCCTCAAATGCTAGAAATCATTTAAATTTTGGCAAATTTAACTAAAATTAAAAATGAATAATTATGTTCATGGTATCTTATGAGGTTTGTCCTCATATTTGAGATGTTAATACATCTAAATACATATAGGATACACTCAATACCATCTATCAAGATAAGAATTAGATTATAAGCCTTCATTTTCACAACCAACTTCATAGTATCAAGTTAAAGACATGTGAAAAGGTTGAATGATTCCTTCATCATATTACAACATTGTGGGCCTTCCTCTAAACATTGGGATAGAAAGTTTCAGATGGATCCCTTATGTTAATTGTTCTAAGAACACTACCACCTTCTTACCAAATATTTGTGACTTCCCTCAATATCTTAGAGAATATCCATCTTTTAAAAATTTGGTTAATATGTTATATAAGGAAGAATCCATACATTAATTAAATGAATAAGATGAATAACATTCTATTAAATCACATTGGAAATGGGAAATTCCCATGAAACCTTATAAAAACTCCCCTAATCATTACAATCAAAAGCAATAACATAGGCACAAAACCCATTCTCAAAAGTTCTATCAAATATGTGGAAAGGTAGGACACAAACTAAAGGATTATTGGTACAATTACTTTACTTAAGGATCCTCTAGAAATAGTAAGCCTACCCCCTATCAATTTCCATAAGAACAAAATAATAAAAAACCATGGTGCACATGTACTTAGAAACATAAGACTTTTTCATAGAAACAACATGGGAATGTTATTGAAGATAATTTTTCTTCAAGATAAGGATCATTTTTATTATACAAAAATAACTAAGGAGATCACAAGTCTAAATTTAGTCTAGTATATGGATTTTGATGCCACAAGTCATATGACAAGATGTAAGGATTAACTCATGACTTTTGACTCTTCATTTTGTTGAGGTAATGTATCTCTTGGAGATGATACAACATTTATTGTATAAGGAACAAGATACATTTTCTTACCTCTTAGTAATCATAGATGTACAATCACTAATTTCATATATGTTCTAGGTCTCACCAAAAATCTATTGTCTATAAATCAATTTATTGATTGCAACCATGTTTTTGCATTTGATGAGAAAAATGGAAAAATATGTATCTTATTCAAAATTAATATTGAATATCTAAATTTTGTGAAAGATATTATAGTGTATAAAAAATCTTCCATCTTGATGTTTTCCATAAATCTAGTAAATATTTAGTTATAAAAGATATTGAATGAACTAATGTATAAGAAAAAAGGTATAGACACCTAAGTTTTTTATACCTAACTGCACTTAGTAGATACCACATGGTGAGAGGCATTCCCTTACTCAAGAATAATACTAATATATATTCTAGTTATTTATCTAGAAAACAACATCGAGCTATGGTTGGCACAACTATATATAGGGATCTTGAATCATTAGATCTAGTGCACATTGATCGATGTAGGCCCATGCACTTTAGTGTTAGTGTATTATAATATTTCCATCTATTTTTTTACAACTACTCATGAAAAATGTGGGTATATTTCTTGAATACTAAAGATAAATATATTTTGATCCTAAAAGAATTAAAATTATCTATGGGAAGTGAATCTGATTTTTGAATTCATTTCCTCTAAATAGTTATTTGAATTCCTCAAATCACATGGCATTCATTGGCAATTAATTACACCATACTTTCCACAATATAATGCAATTATAAAATGGATAAATGGGACTATTATGGAAATGATAAAAGGCATGATTGAGGACTCACTTTATTTATACATATTAGGCAAAATTAGTTTTTATAGAAGTCTACACGTTGAATCAAGCTCCCAACAAAGCTCTCAATGGTATTAGTCAACAAGAAACATGGACTGGGAATAAATGTTCTATATAACATATTCATGTTATTTTGAATCTAAGGCATATATTTATGTCCCTAAATTTATTATCATAGGTTCTTGTGTTCACTAAAACATGCTAATTACAAGGATATCTCCTAAAATTTAGTGAAACAGCTTGCAAGAAAGGAAAACTCATTTTAAGGTATCCATTTATGTACTAGGATATCAAATATGAGCACAATCTTAGGTAATCCTATGAAGGTCTGTTTAGATAGATGCACAATGGCAATACTCATATGTGAATACATATATGTCTAATCATAGAGGAAAGACCTCTTAATGATCAATTAACATAACATAACTTCTAACTATTTGAAGTAGATCACATAGATCTTCAAAAGAATGATATCATTACATAGAGATATTATGTAATAACACCATTTATCATAGTAATTAAATTGCATTACATATAAGACAAATCCATTTAATGATAGTTAATATTATGAAACAAATCATCTCACAAAAGATATAAACTATAATAAGGAACACAAAACCATCATATTAATTACCAATTACTGAATCTTACTTACAAATCTTTATACTATTAAGGCACTCATTACACTTTCATCTCAAATATCCAAAGTATACACTCAATCCTTCATGTGTTCATAGAAAACTTAATCAAAAGGTCATCATACAATATTATCCTACCCATTCTACTACAACACATAGAAATATATAATCCTAAAAAGGGTATTATTATAATCATCACATCTATACTTGGTGTTTTGGTATGTCAACTAATATTCTATTACTAAAGAATATATGTACATGATCCAGCTAGACATATAATATCATCATAACAATCTTTTAGAATAACTGGTAACTAATAAGAAGACATGGTTCTTGTCTATGTGACATGTTCATATGTTTGAGTAGTTAATGTGTACATTGCCCAACTAACACTTTCCTAGACTTCAAATTTTGTCTTGTCCTAAGACAACATCACAAAGATATTGGAGTCCATAGAAAAAAATATAGGTAGAACACACATGAATGTAGATTACTCAAGGTATTGTTTACCTATTTTCACTTGTTGTGCACTACTTAGCCACCTACATGGGTTTTCAACTAAGTATTAATCTATTCTATGACCCTATATGGGTTTTCTAAAGACTATAAAAACTAAATGGTCACCCTTTATAGGTTTTCAACCAACCTATCGCTACATGTCCATATGACCCTACCAAATATAAAATTGAAAATAAAAATTTTACAATTCCCCTCTGCAAAAACACTAGCTGGATGGAGGAAGTAGCTATGGAGAAATAGATGGGGCTAGTGGTTTTGATGTTGATAGAACACTCTATGATGAACTAGTATCACTATTCTTCTTCTAGTGTACTTGATACTAAATTTGACTTGGAGGAATAATGGAGGGTATATTAACTAGAAGAATGATGGTCTTTTCAAATTCAACCACATTGATCTTATAGTTCTATCAGTCGATCAAGTACTCATGAACACTCCACATAAGTGATAATAATGGAATCTAGGCATATAGTAGTTGAGAAATATCATTGTCAACTATATAAATAAAAGTAACTTTATCAATATCCATTTTCATGGAGATATCTACCTGAAGATGAGTGAGCTTCTCAACATGATGTTGTGTTTGGATTCCTAAAATGTTGTTTTACAGCATCTGAGTTAACCAAGTCTACAATTATTACATGAAATGCATATGAAAACCCATCAAAATTGATAAAGGGATTGATCATTATAGCCTTAGAAGAACTCATAGTGTTAAACTCAAGTAATGAACTATTCCATAACTCATCTAATATCATTTTCTAGTCTAGCAATTGATGGGCCATAACCATAGCCTTACCGATCATAATTGTGAGGTTAGCTTATAAATATATAAGATTTCACATAATTTATTCAAATCCTCCTTAATTTTCTAACCTTGTTACTTGAGATTGGTGACTTGTTAGATTCTAAACCAATCCTTCATAAGTTGAACCACTAGCTTGGGAAGTTTTGTGCAATATAGTATAAATATAGGTCCCATAACTTGGCATTAGAGGGTATGAAAATCATTTTAAATGAAATTGAATATATTTATTTTCACACCCCATAGTCTAGCATTATCTTTCAATAAATGGGACATCTTATTTTCCAAAGAAATAACAGTCTGTGTAATGGACTCCTAAAATGTAGAAGTACCTTCTAACTATCTTCATTGAAAACTTAGAAACATCCAAAGATTATTTAGTGATAGGTGGAGTAATTATTGATATCATAGTGAATTTAGTGTTAGGAATGCACTACAAGGGAGCTAGGGGGAATGATAAAATGTTGTGATGTGATGGCATAGAAGGAACATCTGTAAGGGCTAAATGTTGAAATCTAGATGTTACGATTGAATCATGTTTATGCAAGGATTTACATTAGGTTGGGAAGGAATGGGAAATGGAATATACAGTAGGTGGATTCCCATATGCTAATTTTTTAGGATATTTTAGTATGGAATCAACCTATTATGGAAGGGTGGTGTGATCTATAGGCAATGTTTGCATAGTTTTGATCTCTAAAGTGGTCGATGGAGGATGAGTAGTAAAAAATGCAAGCCATATTATCACCTATTCTAAGTATTTTGATTTCTCCTAAGTGCATTTATATAATTTTAGGTCATATATATTATACCTTTGTATTAAGTTTTCACTTGACCACATCTTCAGCCTATTTCTTTACTACATTAGTAGTGACATTTTTTTTTGCACTTCCTCAACCTTAGACTTCTTTTTATCATGCCTCAATTTATTTATTCTATGTTGGTGGGATAGTGTGTCTAGTGGCACTTAAATGTCTAGCACTATTTGTTATGGAACTTATTCCATAGTCATGGATAGTTACTCCTTTTGCTCACTAGTTTGTCTTGACCCTACTACTGATAGTGTTATTTCAGTTTGTTGTTGATGTGGTTCCTCTAAAGCCTTTTTCTTTGCTTTTTAATTTTGTTTTTTCTTCTCTTCTTTTCTTTTTCTATGATTTACATCACATGGTATTTGTTCATGCATACCCTATTTTTACTTAAGAATTTTTTAATCCAATGCCACCTCTTTAGTATTAGTGATAGGTTTATTTTATTAAGAGTAAGAAGAAACAACAATGGACCCATGCACCATTTCTCATGACATACAGCCTTTATGGTGCCTAGAGCTAGATGAGTCCTCATGAATTGATAGGGTAGTTACCCTTAAAAATGCTAGAGCTATTATGGATTATTGCATGATGGTTGTGACTTCCTCATATTCCTCCTCAATTATAGGTTTGTATCATCATAGAGTACAACTCTTGTAATGAAGAAATATTAGGGGATTCTCAATAAGAGGATTGATCTATGGGGACTGAGATGAACCATAAAATCCACCTTATATAATAATTTATTCTTGTATTCTATGGAGTTTGGCTTCCCTAGAAATAGTGTCAACAATAATAGATTATAGGCAAGATGAGAGTTCTACCCATAGATATGGGGGTACCTTCTTATAGATTTGGATTATATACACCAATTTCAAAAAGAATAATTATTTTTCTTCTTTTTCATACATATCACTAGCCATGTCTATGAACATAGTTTGATGAACCTCTTATTCATTAGTTTTAATGTTTTTCCATGGACATTCCATAGCAATCCAAGGAACATAGGGATTGTCTAACTAGGTTTTCTAACTGTGAATCTTCCTTCTTAGAAAGAAGGTGATCAATGAATCATAAGATATTTATGCTTACTTTGGTCTAATGTAGTGTATGTCATTGTAGAGTGTTGTTAAGTGTTTTTAGGAATGGGAACATCAGATGAAACTTTTTGTAGTGGAAAAGCTTTGCATGTGGCCAAAGTTTTATATTACATTACCTCTTTTTGTACCCCATGCATGTTAGTGAATAAAGTTAAAAGCACAAATGGATCCTTTGGGATCTCATGAATTAAGATATAAATTCCATCTATAAGCTTCATGACCACCATATGTTGGCCCAAAAATTACATCATGGATGGTGTACTTATATGGTTATTAAGCACTAATTCCATGAGTTTATCCCATAATGCATTAAATAATTGTTAATGTGTAAGATAACCACTTTTGTTATGTTTCCAAATGAGCATTTAAAATGTTATTTCTATATATTAATCAACATATAGATGTATTATTCCTTTTGGATACTTCTATTATGTGAACATGAGCAACAAAACCAAAAAGTGATATTGAAAAGTCTATCGTGAAGACATGATGACTTTTATAATACTGTTTGTAAGATCTACAATAAGAAATTATGGCCAATTAAATTCTTCCTCCTTTTTAATCATGTGATGATTAATATCAATTACTCCTTTTGTGGCCTCCTTTATGAATTTTGTTGTATGCCAAAACCTCTTAGTAATGTACTCTTCTATAATGTGAACTACTTCTTTTGGGATGTCATCCAAGGGAATTTTATGATTTCCTTGTGTATATACTTCCTTAGTTTCAAGTATAATTGGTGGATATTTTAATTTATAAGTCCAAATAGGGCATCCACCATTTTTGTATCCCTTTCCATCATAGCTTCATTCACATAGATGGTGATGAACATAGATAGATTCTTTTATCATTGAATCTTCCTAGTAAAAGTTTCATTTTATCACTCATTTGACCAAACATAGGTAACTGAACTAACCATTCAAAATCATTGT
The DNA here is from genome assembly GCA_037957365.1 of Torreya grandis. NCBI lineage: Eukaryota > Viridiplantae > Streptophyta > Pinopsida > Cupressales > Taxaceae > Torreya > Torreya grandis. The sequence continues at coordinate 62,537 of JARHVA010006347.1, forward strand.
TGTGGAGCCTATGTGGTTGTGTAAGTGACAAGGGTTGTGCATCTAAGGCTAATTCCCAGACAAATAATATTTGTTCAATGCACTTGATGGAAGGATACGCCTCTAGATCTAAAAATTTATCTTGATGTATGTTTGCTCCAATCCTAATATCTTCGATTTATGCAATGGAGAGTGTTTTTATGAATTTTGGCTGTCCATATGTGTCCATTTTAAATACGTATTATCTATGGCTAAACTGGGCTAAAGGTAATAAGTACAGAGTTCTATGAGAAACTTGGAGATATGAACACAAAATTGCTTGAGTTTGAATAAGTATGAAATGGTGGATCAACTAACAAGACATGATATACGTAGGTATTCACACACGCATTTATATCCTTTTGGTTTAAATTTATTTATTTGTATAAAGGTCCTAATTTAAAAAGAATTGATAATTAAATCTTCAAATTAAGGAGTTAGAACTGGCATCTTTTTATGATATCTTGGTAGATTGATGGGACCTACTATGGGAAATGGTGGTAGCATTGATAACTAAATCTTAAAATAAATTATTCCTTTTCAATATTTTGACTAGTATGGTGAATTAGGATCTATACCACTTATCTCACATGTTTGGTTATTAATAACCATCACTTAGCCATTAGCCATCATCAAGGATCTCTACCATACGTAGATTTTCTAAACTTAAATTGTCTCTCAATGCCACCCATTTTAGCATTGGTGTTTACTCCTTTTGCCTGATCATAAAAAATGTCTCCTTATTTTCACTTACTTGTGCCAATTTATTTACATATTCTTATGAAATACACACAAAACATAAAAAAAACTAAACCCAATCCACATAACTTGAATGAAAATGAATCCTACACTAAATTGGTGTAATTTAGTAGTTGTCCTTTCTTATGTATATAAATTATTGATATTAGGTTTTTAGCCTACTACCTTCACCTTTACAAGAAAAATGGTACCTTATAAATCCCTTAGGACCACTATTCCTATCTATGGTAACTCATGAATAATATATGGTCCCTTCCAATGGATGTCAATTTTTCCTAGAAAGGCCCAAAATTGGCTATCATATAATAAGACTGGTTGATCTATTTAAAATTCCTTAGTGCATTGATTCTTATCATGCCAAGATTTATATTTGTGTTTATTTAATTATTATATTTAGGATACTCTATGGTGGTCTTCATTCATTTTATTTAGGTCTAATAACCTAATCATTAAATATTCTTGATCTCCCATATGCATGATGATTATGATTCTCAAGTTGGGTAAAACATAATCTAAGGGCATTACTAATTTTAAACCATAAACCAATTGAAAGGGGGTTAACCCTAAGGCACATTTTTAATATGTGTGATATGCCCATAATACTATAGAAAGTCTATCCTCCCAATCATCTCAATGAATATCTTAGACCTTCATAAGCATCTTACCCAATACTTTGTTTGTAGCCTCCACTTAAACTTTCACCTAGGGATGATAAGTTGTAATTTTATGGTGTGACATGAGGAGTTCAATAGTAAGTGTCTTTATTATTTTATTCAAAAAGTATGTTCTTATATCACTTACCAACTTGATTATACACCCAAGCCTCATGATGATCTTCTCATACAAAAACTTTGTTGTATCCTTTTCACTACAAGTGTTTGTCATAGTATCTTTAACCCACTTGGTAAAGTAGTCAGTCAAAGTGATTATTATCTACATGACTACATTTTATAAGCATATTTATAGTCCTGACAAAATCAATCCTCCATTTTTTAAATGGTTTTTTTAAAGCATTGGTTGAAGTGGTATTTCATCTTATTATTTTAGATTTCCCATCCTTTAACATAAATTACACTATTGTGTGACCTAATGTGCATCCTAAAATAAACAAGGGTAGAAAAGGCCACTTTGTAAAAAAAATCTTTTAGTAGCATCTCTAGTTAAGTGACTTATAGTAATTCCTTGATGTGTTTACTTAATTATTTGAGGTCATTCATGCTCGAGTATTACTCTGTGCATTACTTAATCCTTACCTATGTAGTATAGGAATCCTCTAATGATACTAAAATGAAGGAAATTACTAATCAACTATTTATTATCTCATTATATGTAGCGTTATAAAAATGTCCCTTATTATATAAACTATGCAATCTCCTCTAGTTGTTTAGGAATCATAGACACATGGAATAGGTGTGCATCATGTGATTCAATGAGAATTTATTTTGGTTCTTCACCATTTTGGAGCCGACTTAAATGATCTAGTCCCACATTCTCTTGACCTAGTTTTAAATTAATCCAAAACTAAATATCTTAGAAAGGAATTAATTATCAAGATATGAAACCTCCTAGTAATGATTTGTTTACCAAGTAGCATAAAGCTTGATTATCGATGAATAACAAATGGCATAGTTAATAGGTAATGGAATAAAATTTATAGTGTGAATACTATCATAAAGGATTCATGCTTAATTATAGTATTATTATTTTCACCAATGGATAGATTTTGGCTTACAAAATGAATGAGGTGATCTAGTATACCTTATCCTAGATGCACCAACTATAGATAGGATTAAAAATCAAGTTAGTCAAGCATTAGTCCATAAACCATGCAACATGCATAAAGAACTAACTAATCAAGCCTAACTATTTCTATGGGAATTACAAAGGATAACAAGAAACAAATGAAACAAATCAACACCATATTACCTTCCCAAATGGATTCAACATACCCATGTGGCTCAAAAACATGTTCTCCCTTGATCAAGCATCCTTATCTTTGTCAAAAATTGTGGTAAGATCCTCCAATGCCTCAAGAACACTCCATAAAACCTAGGCTCATGATTCCAAATCACTAAACTAGTCTATCAATGAAGCTTTGTGAAAGTAATTTAGCATTATAAATTTACAATTTTTAAGCTTTGAAGATATTTGAGCATAATAACCTTACACAAAAATATCTTATAAATGATGCCCATAGCCTCTCTATTTATAGATTTTTGAGATTGGTTAGGATCAACCTCAACCATCCATCTCAATATTGAGATGTATGTTTGAGGATAATCCTAATATTTAAAATTAAATCCATAAATATCCTCATCATGATCCTTGAAGAAGGGTCATTAAAGAGGCATGGGAGGCATTAAATAGGCATGGGTGACCCATAATCTTGATATTTTATACACTTATGGCTTGATGGATACCACCCCATAGATGATGTCACTAGGTAATGTAGATAATAAGAATCAATTTTCAAAAAGAAATATTCAACAACTCTCATGGAAAATCCACTTAAGCTCTTGATTTGGATTAGTTAGCCTTAAACAAGGTTAATCAACATTTGTGCAATTATTTAAGAATTGGTCCTCAACTAATCAAAATGGTTAGGAAGTCATATTATTGGGTTATAATTTGACACAAGAAGAATCAAAAGGTGACGTTCGATGTGTTGGAACTGTATTCCCATTTAGGATGTTTCCAAAAATAAAATAACAAAGGTACATGATGTGTACCAATGAATTGGAAGAAAAAAGTGATCTAGAGCACTAAATGGAAAAATGGTCATTTTGAATTGAAATGATCTGATCAAAGTTAGCTATCCCATAAAATGCATTTCCTTATTTAGGGATACTTTGACCTAAATCGGCACTTGTAAATGACAAGTTTGAACCATTTAGGACACTTTATAGATTTTAACCTAAAATGTGCATTTTAGTGAAATTTGAGTAAGATTGAAAATTTCAACACAAATGGTGTTAGGAATTAGATGTCTACATTTTGCCCCTATTTGAGAAGGCATGGTGAGACATTTAGATGAAGCAACATCTTTTCAAATAAAAAATCTTTCAAGAAGAAATTGGAACAGACCCATGATTCCCCCTCAAGAGGACTTACTAGGATGATAGAGAAAGTGAGAGATTAACTCAGGGAATAGATCATATCCAAAAGAGATAATACTTGCACAAATGATTACCATCAATGATCAAAATATAACTAGAGTTATAATAGGCCCTAGAGATGTGGAAATGGGAAAGATATAATCCATAAATGTAAGGGACACAGTGTAAATGTAGCCAATTTGAGAGTACAAGCTACGTGCTTATGGCATTGATCAATCCTAAAACAAGTTATACATTAAAATAATTACATCATGGGCTTTAATGTGGAGAGCTTGGAATTAGAGGAAAAAGGGAGAACATTCTAATTCAGGAAGGGAAGCACGATTAGAATGGGGTCTCCAAGAAGAAGATAATAAGAAGTGCCCCAATAGATAAAATGTGATTGTGATGAAATAGTTATGCCCCAATAGGGCAAATTTTGATCATTGATAAAGAATAAATAATGATTTTACCCATATAGAGCTGATTTGATTTAGACATTATTTAGATGTTGTACCCCAACATGGGAAATTTGGCAAGAAAAATAGCTCAAGGATATAACCCAAAAGATAGGTTAAAGCTAACAAGCACCAATGTACATGCGATGGTGTAATAGCTTAAAAAGCCATATAAAACCAATAATATGAGAATGCACAAAGTGATGAGAGAGATGAAAATAATAATGGAGATAACTGAGTTGTCCTCAATAGAAATTGAGTGCTACCTATATATTTCCATGGACTCATGTTCCAACATAAACTTTAGGCTAATGTATTTCACCCATGTTTGGGAGAGAATGGAATGAGGAATGATGAAAAATGACCAAGAACTAATTAGACTTACAATGTATGTAAAGAGATCATGTCTAAGCATAGGCAAATAATATTTAAATGCATGTTAACTATAATCCTAACTCCATATCATGATCCTAGGTGTCACAAAGTGTTCTTGAGAATCATTCATCAGAGCTGACATTGACGTTAAAACCTTGAGACCTGAGCACAAAGTGCTTGCTATAGTAAAAGAAATTAGGCATCATAAGTATTAATAACTTGGAATGACATAAGATTCAAATTACACTAATATAATTCAAATTTTAATATATATCACTAAGTATAATGGTAAAATAATGACCAAAACCAAAGTTACAGTGATTTACATTTAAACAAAAAAGCAAAAGCAAATAAAAAGATAAACATATATGAACCTAACTTAAAATCAAGATATGATCTATCAAGACTTAATTAAGAAAAAAAAATTTAAAAAAACAAAGGCAAGAACATCTTAATGATATGATACCAAGATATGAATAATCAAGATCCAGTAGACCATCAAGGCCCTCTTGAACACAAAAGAGAAAAGCAAAATCAAACAAAAAAACAAGAAAAAAAACACAAGACCAAGAATGGCAAAATAAGTAATAAAAAGAGAAAAGGAGAAGAAATAAAAGGATAGGTTTGAAAGCACAATAAAACGCCAGAAAATACCAAGAAAACTCAAATAAACACACACAAATAAAAACCAAGTTAGTGTGGTTTAAAGACAAATGTTCATAAAGTGTGGTAGAGGTGTTACTTTCTACCACATCATAACAAAGAACAATGACATGACAATTTTTCCCTAATTAAATAGGAATAATGATAGAAGAAATGGGAAGAGAAGAAAAGGAAGGGCTTGGTTGAGCTGACTCTAGATGTATAAGACAAGTGGATGTTGCCTACATAGTTTCATGGATGCATGTTATAACATGAATATCAAGCCAAATTTAGTTCTCCCAAGAAATGAGATAGAAGAAAAATGATGATAAAACTAGCATGATTAATGTTATAGAAGAATATGGAAGATATGACAAACAAACAAGGATTATCTATTAAACAAGAAACTGATGAGATGAGAAAGAATGATCCTGCAAAATGGTAAGTGCATGGGAAAAGATGAAATGAACTAGTATTTATGTGCTTGAAAAATGGCAAGAGTGTGGGATGGTGGAAGGGAATGTACAAATGTACAAAAGTGTGAGATAATGTTTTTGTTCTTTTTTGGATCATGTTCTAATTTTTTTGGTATTTCCAAAGTATTTCCAATGTTTTTGGTGTTTTTGAGATAAAATATTTACAAGGTGGGACCATCTAGTCGAGGAGATACATGTCCTAAGAGTAGAGGTTCTAATAAGATAGCTAAACCATCTATAATGGCCCATGCTCATAAATCAATGAGAGTAAGGTAAGGGGGACTAAGGTGACCTCAACATGAATTTAGCATGACCTACATAGTCCTAAAATGACCTCAAGTTATAGTAATTCCACCCACACAAAAGATGAAGAAAAACCAACTAGGTCCCAACAAGTTCTCAAATTTGGAAAATGGCCAATCAAATGAAAATAGTAATGACAAGGTGATATGTTAATGCATGATAAACAAGTGTTGCCCCTAGTTTTCCCATAGGTAGTTATAACTAAGAGACAATAGTATAGGTCAATGATACTAATTTTCCCATAGGTGGTTATAATTAGTAGCAAGATTGGTGAGACATTTATTTAACCATAGGTGGTTGTAATTAGTAGCAAGACTGGTGAGACATTGATTTACCCATAGGTGGTTATAATCAAGATCACATAAATAAACATGGATATAGGATAGAAGATATCTTCCTAGATCAACTATCACACTACTTTAATACATTGTCATTATAAACATGGATTGGATTGATTGTTGAAACTTGATCAGAATCCCCCCAAAAAAGGTGCAGGAAGAACCAAATAAACCAAGATCAAAAATAGGATTGGGTAAGATGACTAAAAACATTCATTATTCTAGATAAAAATGGAAATGGTATAATGAAATGGTCTTGATTAGGATAATGATGGTCTAGATAGATTAGATAAAATGGTGAGAGGGTTACCCCCAAGTGATAGGGTAAATGGCAGGAATCTATAATAATGGCAAATGGATATGTAATAATGGTAATGGCATGGTACATGTTTTTGGCTTGGGTGTGGTTTTTGATAATATTATTCTTATTAATGGGGATATGCATGTCCTAATCAACAAATAATACAAATAGAATACTTCATAATGTTAATTTATAGCCCATACCTCATCAAAATAATTGTTCCATCAAAAATTAGATGTCGATCTAGTTGCCAAGAATGCTTTTATGATCTTCATTGGTTGTTGATTTTGATTCTTTCAATCATCAAGACAAGGTATCTTTATAGAATTTACAAATGAAAGTGAGACCATGGATTGTAAATAGGGACAAATAAGGGATGGTAGGTTTTATTGTGAAATGGAATGACAGATGATAATTTAATGTGTAATGGTGTGGAAATAAATGAAGATCAGGACTTTCAGTCACACATAATGTTGTTGATGTTAGATTCAATATATTTTTGGTTGTGGTGGGTAAAAAAACCTTTGAAGATGATCTCAATAGGACCATCAGATTATTTTGTTGCTTGATCTTGAGAGTAGCTACCATCTTATTATGCTATAGATTGGAATTTATTTTGATCTGATCTTTGATATTATCTTCAGTAAATAATGAAGAAATTTTGTGCTCAGCTATTATTGCCTTGAAGAGTTTTTTAGCAATGAAGTTCCCTTGATTATACTATAGTGCCTTTGAGAAGGTTTCATAAGGAGATGTTAAGATTTGAATTTGATTATCCTCTAGTGTCTTCACAAAGGTGTCACTAAAAGATGTTATGTTTGATCTTTGCTTATCCCCTAGCACCTTCAAAAAGGTATTACTATGAGATTGTTCTTCTTTTGAATGAATGTGGTCTTGGCCTCCTTGCTCTTCTTCAAATACTATGTTTCCATAGATGCAATTGAATAAAGTGTGATTCTATCGGTCCTGGTCGACACTTATGGGAGGTGTGATGTTAATATAATGGCTATGTGGGGTGGTAATAATGGGATGGTGAAAGGTAACACAATCCTCATAGAAGATACTACGGAAACCTATGTTGATGTTGAAGTAATCATCCTCAAAAACCATAGATATATCATAAATATATTCAAATTGATCTACAAAGCAATTGTAACCAATGTTGTAATAACCAATACTATAATCTATTTTTAACTCTGATTCTGAAATAAGGGACTCTAAATCCAATGTCATAATTGATGTTGAGTCTATTTCTAATGCTAAATTTAATGTCAGTTCAGAAATGAAACCTAATTCTAATATTTATTCTTCATATAATATGGTTGTTTTGATAATTTTCTATTGAATGTTAAATTTTTGACAAGGAATGGCCTATGATGGCATAATAGGCTCAATAAAAATTGATTTATCTTGGAAGGGTTCGACATAGACTGACTCATCTAAGTGAAGCCACTCAAAAAGAGGAAACCACTCAAGGGACGTCTCAACAAAATCATGTCTATGAAAGTGAGACTCCTCAATGAGTGGGAAAAGATAAAGAGACAACTCTACTGTGATTGGCTAGTCAAGGATATGAGGATCTTTTAAAATAGGTAACTTATCACAGTTTATCTTTTCACAAATGGGTGTTTCAACAATAACATTTTCTTTTTGGTTCACAATTGGTTAAAAAATATCAATTTTGAACACATTTTGATCCTCATAAGATGGATTTTGAAAAGGTGATGGTTCTTTTTTAGGCTCGAAGATTAGCAAAATTTTTCTAAAGTGGGTAACATTTGGTTCAGCAGGAACAATGGTTTGTGGTTCAATAATAGACTCTCCAAAGATTAGGCTATTTAATAAGGGAACAAAAAAAATTAGTTTATCAAATGGAGGTTCTTCAATAATAGGTTCATCAAAAACTGGTGATGGGCTAAGAATGGTAACAACTAGACACTTCTTAGTTTGGTTACTCATGAAAATCAAAGAAGGAGGTCTTATAATGGTAATGATTAGATGCTTCTTAATCTAGTTATTCATGCAAACCAAAAGAGAAGGTCCTAAAATGGTAATCTCGGTATATTATAGATTTTGATTACTTACACAATCTAAAGCATCCAATTCTTCTTGATAAACACAATCATTCTAATCATGAATTGGATCAAAATTTGGATCTTGACTATGTTCCCATGACTAATTTTTGTGAGGTGGATATAAATATATCTCACAAACCATATTGTCACCATAGGGGTCTTGACTAAAGTCATAAAAGTCATTTTGTGCAGCCATTCTATCATAAGTTGGATTATCCATGACTGTACAAGAAGTGTAGCTAAACATATCTACATTTAACGAAGATATATCTAAAAGCAAAAAGACTTAAAGTTTTACAAACCTTGAAAAATGATCCAAAGGAAAAAATGGTTCAAACTTGGTCAAATTAGTCAAAGGGGTGAAACTGCATCTCAAAAGTAGTTTGTGCCAAGATTTGGCACAAAGAAACCTAATGTTAAGTGTCTAACATCAAAGGTTTTTGAATAAAGTTTGTGTTTTTCTAAACAAAGTCACAAAAAATGATGAGGATAGGTACTTGAACAAACAAATAATCAATAGTGTTCAAAATTGGGTAATCATTTAACCAAAGTTATGCAACCCAAAAGAAAAATATTTGTGTACCAACCCCATGAATTGAGGCCTAAATAGAAATAAATCAATGTTTGGATCCAAACTTGACAAGGCTCATTGAAAATGCAATGTTGAAGACTAGGATTGGACCAAAAAAACTAGACAAGATCAGATAGCATGATGGCACAAGACAAAGGTCCAAATGGTATATGTAAAATGGTTTGAAACAAACGGTTTTAATACAATGGTAAAAATTTATTGAAATAAATTGAGTAGCCTAATAACATAAGCATATTTAAATAATTTCGTCAATGGTTATGTTTTAAAAACTCAAAGGAAAAAAGGATTTGACATGATTTGGGTAGCATAACGCTACCCTTATTAACTCAAATACATGATTTTGACATGGTTTATGAACAAACAAACAAGTTTTAACCTCAAAGCATACCAAGCAAATAATGACCAAAATTTACTAAGTATAATCATCCAAATCCTAGTAAGGGTATGGCATGATGGGGTTTATTAAAATATCAAGTTTTAAACATTCTAGGGGAATCAATTGCATAATGATTTTCATGCCAAATATTGAAAAAGAAAAGCACAAATTTTTTGTCTATATCACTCAGCATGTTGCAAAAAGGTCTAGTCCTTTATGCAACCACCACAACTTGGTGTTTGCTTAGTCTAGTGTAATGTCCAAAGTGCCACTACATCCCGTGTGCAACTCTTAAAAAGTCAAATGAAGTCAATGTTGGGAGATGAAACCCTAGGTCAAAGCTTCCCTAAAGAACTTGTGTGAGGTGATGAAGTCCCCCTTGAAAGCCAAGATACATAAACAAATAAAGTATGAAAGTAGAAAGACTTTAGGGTCATTTTGAAGATCACCCAAACTTTGATAAGTTTTTGGGGAGTACTTTAGATGAATTTCTTTCTAAGCCTTAGACTAGGCTACTTGCAATAGGAATGGTGCTTTTGATTCTAAGGGTTCCCTATAGGGGATAAATGAAAGAGCATACACACAACATTACTCTTTTTACCAAATAAGATTAATCTAATCAACTATTGCAAATAAAATTGACAAGTGTGTTCAATTTTAAACCCAAATAAAGTGTTTGGTGGTGTTCATTTGACCCCTTGGTCTTAGTTGCAAACTTTGAAAAACATTCACCAAAAACATCTAAAAAAATTCCTTGTTAGACACCAAAACAAATTTCCTAATCAAATTTTAATCATGAAAAAGTGATTTAAACATATTTTAAGTATATTTTAAACTTGATCATGTAGCAGAATTGTTAGCATGTCCTTTATCTTTGAATTCCTTTTGAATTTGAAACAAGAAACTTTGGAAAAGTAGGTCTTAGGTCTATGTTTTTTTGAAAAACATAGTGACCAACATCAGTCAATACCACTAACATCAGTTATGGCCAATAAATATTTAATCGATGTCAATTTTAATGACTTACATCATTTAAGCCAAGTAACTAATGTTGGTATTCTTACCGATGTTGGTTACTGTGTAAAAATTGTAGCAACCAAAAATGGCAAAATAAAGTTAGAAAACTAATTTGTAAGAGTTTTAAGAGCTTTACTAAGTTTTTTATGGTTGCAAAAGGATTTCCTTTAGGTGTAGGATGCATCTTATCCCATTGAGCATGCCAAGATGTAGAGAGGATTACAAAGCAAGTTAGTCAAGCATTAGTCCATAAATAATGAAACATGCATAAAGAACTAACTAACCAAGCCTATCTATTCCTATGGTAATTACAAAGGATAGAAAGAAACAAATGAAATAAAGTAATCACCATATTACCTTCTCAAATGGATTCACCATACCTATGTCACTCAAAAACATGTTCTCCCTTGATCAAGCATCCTTGTCTTTATCAGCAATGGTGGTAAACTCCTCCAATGCCTCAAGAACACTCCATAAAACCTAGGCTCTTGATTCTAAATCACTAAAGCAGCCTATCAATGAAGCTTTGTGGAAGATATTTAGCATTATAAATTTGAAATGTTTAATCTTTAAAGATATTTGAGCATAATAACCTTACACCAAAATAGCTTAGAAATGATGTCCATGGCCTCTCTATTTATAGATTTTTGAGATTGGTCAGGATCAACCTCAACTATCCATCTCAAGATTGAGATGTGTGGTTGAGGATGATCCTAATATTTGGAATTAAATCCATAAATATCCTCATCATGATCTTGGAATAAGGGGCATTGAAGAGGCATGGGAGGCATTAACTAGGTATGGGTGACCCATAATCCTGATATTTTATGCACTTATGGCTTGATGGATTCCACCCCATAGATGATGTCACTAGGTAATGACGATAATAAGAATCAATTTTCAAAAAGAAATATTGAACAACTCATGGAAAATCCACTTAAGCTCTTGATTTAGATTAATTGGCCTTAAAACAAGGTTAATCAAAATTTGTGCAATTATTTGAAAATTGGTCCTCAACTAATCAAAATGGTAAAGAAGTCATATTACTGGGTTATAATTTGACTCGAGAAGAATAAGAAGGTGGCATTAGATGCATTGGAACCGTATTCCCATTTAGGATGTTTCCAACAACAAATAACAAAGGTACATGATGTGTATTAATGAATTGGAAGAAAAGAGTGATCCATAACACTAAATGGCAAAATGGTCATTTTGACTCAAAATGATCTGATCAAAATTAGCTAGCCCACAAAATTCATTGCCCTATTTAAGGATACTTTGACCTAAATTGGCACTTTTAAATGACAAGTTCAAACCATTTAGGATGATTTATAGATTTTGACCTAAAATGTGCATTTGAGTACAATTTGAGTAAGATTGGAAATTTCAACACAAATGGAGTTAGGAATTAGATGTTTACACAAACATAGTGCCAACTATAGTTCCTAATGCATCCATATGTATATGGAAGGACTTAATCTAATCTAAGAAAATAAATATTAGTGTAGTTACCAATATATGATTTAAATCAATGAATATCACATGGCATTCATCTATACACATGAATCATTTTTCCTTCCTTGGTAACTTTGCTAAAGGGGAAGATATTGTTGCATAACCATTAATAAAAAATTTATAGTAGCCTATATGTCCAAGGAAGGATAACACCTATTTCATACTTGTGGGTGGTGGCATTCCAAAAATTGTTGTGATATTGGCCAAATCTACCAAGATATCCTTCTTTTACATTACATTCCTTAATAAAACCCAAAACAATATAAAAAAAACAAACATTTTTTTTTCAATTGAGCACTATCCACAGTGCTCAGCATCTTTCTAGCATCAATCTTAATTTTGAAAAATGGTTACTAAATAACTAAAAATACTACCCAATCATCCAAATAGACTTCTAATAAATCATGGAAGAAATACTTAAATATAGTTACAATAGCCCTCAAGAAAACTACAATTGTGTTTTTTAGTCCAAATGGCATTACCTTGTATGCAAAATAACCCCATTCTATTACAAAGTTCATCTTAGCTTTATCTTCTTCTTTGATTATGATCTAATGGTACCAATTATAACCATTACTAAAGGAATACACCTCATGGCCTACAACCACTTCTAGAACTTCATCAATAAAAGGAATAGGTAAAGGGTAAGTAACACATGCCTCATTCAAAAGATGATAGTCATCATAGACTCTGATCTCACTAGTCTTTTTTCGTTGGACAACCATAGGGCTCACCCACTCGATGTTCTCCACAAGTAAGATAATTCATGCCTCTTGTATGTAGTCTATTTCATATTTGATCTTTAGCTTCATGTTTAGGTTCAAATGATATGGCATTTTATTAATCATTCATGCACAGTCCTTTAGTTCAATGTGCATCTCCCCTATAGATGGGTCCACACCCTTGAATTTTGTGAATTTGGTTAGGAAGACATCCTGATAATACTGCAAGGCTATAGTATATCATATATGTCTTCATATGACCAGTAATCACCAATACATGCCAATTTTGGAATGACCTCTATTCCAATGTTCTCAAGTGATTTTTCAAAATTTCATGGTAAATATTATGCTCTTCCTTAGGAATTTAATCATGTAATAGACATTCTACTTCTTATTCTATAATATTAAGATGTTATAAACTTTCTTCTTTGAATGATTTTACGACTCGACCTAGAAATGTCTCAACTTCTTATTATGGTTCAAATAATTCTTTGAGGACCAGTTCATCCTCCTTGGTTGGATCTAATATCCACTCATATTCATCTTGTATTATATGACATGGCTAAAAAAATATCTTTGCCTTATCCTTCTTTGATTTATAGGCCTACAGGGCTTTATTCAAATCATAGGATACATCATGGGAGGATGATGAATCAATTTTTCCATCATGACTTCAATCCTTACATGGCATAAAAAGACCTTAAGCTTCTACAATCCTTTGAGTGTTAGAGGATTATCATCTTCAAAAATAAATTTCTAAATAAAATTTCCTTAAACCTATGCTTAATGTCTTATTTCCCTCCTGCATTCTTGGTGTATGTACCAAGTAATAAAAAGGTAACCTAGAGTATAGTGGAATACATGTACCTAGTACTTTGGGGTAATAGTATTTGTAGTCTCAACCTCAACACACTGATAAATATGAAGCTTAGGGAAATCTCCATAAAATATTGGATAGTCCTTTTTTACTACCTTTGGTAACTAGAACTATGCTAGAAATATTTTGCATGCTTCATCCCATTACATATGTGCCTTCTAATGTATAGACCACCAGTTCATAGTAATCCCATTCAATACATAGGTTAGAGTGATAACTCTCTAGTTGATATCAAGCACATATTATTAGAATAAAAAAATAAACTAGCTAACATCCTCAACGAAAAAGTAGTATGGTAATTGGTGTTCTATTGGAAAGACAATGTGCAAATATCATACCTCAAGCTCACCCTTCATCTAATTGATAATGTTAGTGTTAAAATCTTGAATTATCAAATAATCCTTATCCCAAAGGTATAATGTCATCTCTTGTTGGTTCTATGCAATCTTGATCTGTTTGATGAGCTTGATAAACAAAATCTATGTCTGACTAAATTGGTTTCCTTACAGACATGGAATGCACATCATCTATCATTAATGATGAAATATATAGACATCATAGCAATAGTTTAAGAGGAAACTCTTCTAAACATAATGATACATTTGGTAGGCTTGTACAATTATAGATAAAGTTATATTTAGTATCTCATAGGGCCTATAATCTATCTTTAGCATTCACCTTCTTCCAACTTTTCTCTTCATATACAAAGGGGAATTTTGTCTCTTTATGGATGAAATGTGCCTTTTTTCCATCCTTATTTAATGGGATCACTATAATACTATCTCCTTGATGAGCTTCCGATTGGTTCCTTACTATATTGAAGGTCAATTGACCATCATAGGCCTACTTATTTACCAATTCGCACAGGATAGTGCATCTCATCTATCTTCATTTATATGAATTCAAATTTACCATGTAGACTCAATTTTATGACTTTGATCTCCATGTTCTCCAATCAAGCAATCAGTTTGGCATGCCTATAGTTTTTAATACTTAGAGTAATAGGTCTATAGTTTAATGTAAGTTATCCAGTAGCAACCCATGTTGACCTAGGAATCATATTGATAATGATACAAAAATCAAATGTTATGTTAAGTACCTCATACCTTTCTATTTCAATGTCTATTCTCAAATCAACATCCTAAGGTTTTTTAGTTCCTACTTCCCAAATCATCTGATACACTCATTATTGGCCATTTTGTGCACACTCTAGTAGATTATGGAGTAAATTGGAGATGTTCTTTGAGATTTCCTCTTTCTACAATGTAGTAAGGAGCTTCATTAGGTTTTTCAAGGTGGTGACAACACCATCTTTTCACATGATGCACACTATATGCCATACATTCATGCATCTATGGTTGCAACATCATCTTTAGGGGTCTCTTATTGTTGAATCATTTTTAAGAATCTATGTTGTTCATGGATTAACCCTTTCTCCATGATTGGCTCTGAATACTTTTATATCTATGATTTCCTACTCCTATGTTCCTATGGCAATTAAAAAGGGGTTAATCCCTAATCTATATGTTGTTGATGTGTGATGGATTGTCATAATGCATTTTCTCAAGGTTGTATAGTTACCATATTTATGTTTATTATAATCTTGTCCTCTCTCTACTTTGCCAACACCAAGCAATCCTCTGTATCATGTTTTTTAAAAACCCTATAATAAGTGTATTAAGATTGATGTTTTATATTCATAAGGAAATTCCTTTTTATATGGTTTAACTACCTACACAAATATCATTGAATTATAAAGCACAGTCCATTTCTTTTACCTCCTTATTGTCTTCCTTGGTAACCTCCCCTAGTTTCTCCTTAGTATCCACCTCTATTTGTTTGGAAACCATAGTCATCAAACTATTGTGGTCCATAGTTCACATAATTATATTATGTATTCTACCCTTATGGTTTTTGAGTACCCCCATATCCATTGTATTGGGATTGAGTTGGTTACAATTCTTAATTAGACTGTATTAGCTATAAAACCATAGGATTTTATAGATTCCGATTCTATATAGGTACTATCAAGTTATGAATAGGTAGATTTAACCTAGGTAAATGTGTAGGTTGATAGGTTGGTACCTTTAGTGCCTAAGGTGTAGTATTAATATTAGTGTCAGGCTTATTTGCTTTAGGTGTGATAATAACCTACATTGTAGTATTCACTTTATACATAGCCATTGTAAAGACATTTTTTGTGACATATCCTCTTAGTTATTGAAGAGATCAGTAGTTATTCTCATTATGATTATGAGATTTACATAAGTTACAGTAAAATTTCTATGGGTTCCTCACATACTATTGCAATAGATTTCATTTGGATATTGCATGTCCTACTATGTGACATATATCATAGAACTCAATTTTTATTCTTGAGCACTCACTTATATGGTTCCCTTCTTTACCAAACTCTATACAACAAAGATCTGACCTAGGTCCTCATGATATTTCTTGTGTTACTCTAATATTTTTATAAGCACTTTTAAGTTGTTCTCTATATAGAAACTAGAATCCAAATCTCCTCCATAGTCTTCAATCTACACCAATCATATTATAGTTGTTTTTGATTATGTTTTATTAGTGAACTAGGTTTGTGCAATAGTAGACCTTATCCTTGGTCACAGTCCCCATACAAACCAAGTATTCCTTGTCTTTGTCTTCCATAAAAAACTCAAATTTGTTCATTACATCTAAAAATCTATCATATTTGTAAATAGTCTCTTTGGCTCCTTACCTAATTTCCTTGAGATCTTATATGGTCTAACTAGAGCATTTATGGAATTTGAATTTTTTGATCAGTATTGCTTTTACTTCTTATAATTTTGTTTGGTTTACACCTTTGTGTAATATAAATTCTAATTCTCTACCATACAATACTCTAATCAAATCACACTTCATTACCACTTCATTAGTGGTTTCCTTAGCTTTTTATTTCATAGTGTAGGTGAGTGGGTACTTTTTTAGGTCTCCAAACCCATCATATAGATTGAGGTGGGTCAGTACCCCCAATTAAGCTTCCATAATGAGGTTTCTTGTAGGTTGATTTTATCATAATTGGTACTTGGGATGGTTATGGTTTTCAAGGATTCTATGGGATTTGAGGTGTCTCTTGGGCTGGTGGCAGTTGTGATGTCTCTTTTTATTATTTTGGTGTGATATGCATAGATATATCTCCATTGTCTCCTTTTTCTTCTAAAATTTGAATTTGTGTAATGAAATTATTGATCTGCACAAGAATTAAAGGTTCTATATTTGTTGATAACAATGTTGTTATATTATTCTTCTATTAGGCCAAGAAACTCTAGGAAACTTCATGATACTTGGTATTTTATACTTCTAGGGTTTTCCTATGAATGTCTTCTAGAAATGGTCCTTGTCAAGCGTCATTGACAAAAGTTGTGTAGGAATTACTATTATTTTGAAAAAAAATGGTCTTTGGGGATGTGTTCTCCCTTGGGAAATGATCCTTACATCCAAAGATATATCTCTCAAAACTTCAACTTTTACTATGTCTATGACTATAGGGAAATCCTTCTTTTTCTATATGGAATAACCTTCCTAGAAGTTGTGAACTTTTAACCATCTGATATAATTATATACTACTACCTTCATCGATGCTACATCCTCATCACTTCCTCTCACTCTATCCTTACTATGCCTAAGCTCCTCACTTTATTTGTCCTCATTGTGCACTTATCCTTGTCTTCTCTCATCAAAATCATCAATAATACTACTCCTCCTTATCCTATTTTTAACTTCTTGAAGTGAACTTTATTTATTCCATCTCCTTTATTTTCATAACTCTCTTTCTAACTCTAGAGTTTTCTTCTAGTCCTTTTCCTCTTGATTCTCCATTCTAGATTTAGGTTCAATCTCTACTCTTTCATATTTTATTCATTATCCATTATGTTGTGCACACCCCTATGGCACCCAAAGTGACTACTACATATGGAAGGGAATAGGTACCATCACTTTGTCCACAACCAACATCTTAATGAGCATAGGAAGTCATTACAAATAATTTCCCTTTATCCCTATAATAAATAAATACTTTTCCACTTCAAATGATATATAACCTTTTACTATTTTTTTTTTGATATACCCATCAATGGTTGAGTCCAACCAATGATCTATCTCATTGGTCCAACTAATGTCTAAGGCCTAAATCTATTTGATCTTCTCCTCAAACCATGTAATGTCAGTGATGGCATGATATCTTAAATAGTGGTGTTCTAAATTATCCAACCAATAAAATATCAATATAGGTAGGTTACACCATAATATCTCATAAATTTCACTATAAATGTGTTCTTACGTAATTTGTTATTCATAACACCCTATTCTTTGAGCTTTTTTTTGCATAAACTCGATGATTTTATGATCTAACTAGCACTCCACATCTCTTTGTCTAGGAAACCACCTCAATATATCCTCAGATAGTTAGTTCCATGCTCACCATACCATTGTTAGCAGAGGTTTTTAAGTTCGCCACAACATGCTAATTATAGGGATAGCTCTTGAGATTTAGCAGAACTTATGGGAAAGGAGAACTTGATACAAGGTATTCATTTCTATGGTAGGATCTCATATATTTATTACAATCTTAGATAATCCTATGAAGGTATACTTAGACAAATACATAATTTAAATACCCAAGTGTGAATACATATATGTCACATCATATAGGAAATACCTCTTAGTGATCAATTAACATAACTAAAATTCTAACTTTGGAAGTAGATAATAGATATTTCCTATGGAATGATATAATTACATAGAGATCTTATATAATAACAACTTTTATCATAGTAATTATATCACATTACATATAATACAAATCCCTTTCATGATAATTAATATTGTGAAATAAATCATCTCACAAAAGACAAACTATAATAAGGAACACAAAAC
The DNA here is from genome assembly GCA_037957365.1 of Torreya grandis. Lineage (NCBI taxonomy): Eukaryota > Viridiplantae > Streptophyta > Pinopsida > Cupressales > Taxaceae > Torreya > Torreya grandis. The sequence continues at coordinate 81,390 of JARHVA010006347.1, forward strand.
TAACATACTAATTACAAATTATTGAATCTTACTTAAAAATCTTTATACTATTAAGGCACTCATTACACTTTCATAATGTATTTCCAAAGTCTACACTTAATCCTTCATGTGTTCATATAAAACTTAATCAAAAGTTCATCATAAAATATTATCTAACATGTTCTACTAAAACCTGCATTAATATATAATCTTGATAACTATATTATTGTGACCATGGCATCTATACTTGGCATTCTGGTATGTCAGTTTGTATTCTATAATTAAATAATTTGTGTACATGATCTAGTTGTAAATAGAATGTCATTGTAACAATATTTTAGAATAACTGCTAACCAAAAACAAGCCATGGTCCCTATCCATGTGACAAATTCATATGTTTGAGTGGTTAGTGTGCACATTCCCTGACTAATAAAAATATAAAAAGTATAAAAAATTCATTGGATTACATTTTTATTAGATTTAATGAATACTCAAATACCTAATAGATTATGGATCCAAAAACTAAGAAGATACATGTGAATAATGATGTTTTATTCGATAAGAATGGTGAGTCAAATCGACCCTCAACACAATCATTGGATACAAGCATTAGACCTATAATAATTTATAGTATTGATATTGGTAATGAGAATGAGGAAAATGATAATGGTTAGACATGTCCTATGCCACCCACTAATATTGTTAAATTTATGCCCAAGTCCAAGTGGTATACAAACTCAATACAAGATTCAAAATTTGATGAAGTCATAGACAATTCCATTACATGATAGAGAAACCATAGAAAGGCTCATTAAAGGTGATTTTCACACTTATGAATAATCATTTGAACCTTCAAAAATTATATAACCCTAAGAGTTAAATCTTTGGAAGGAGGCCATGGATGTCAAATATCAATCACTGATGAATAAAAAATATGGTAGCTTTTTTATCTTCCATTAGGGACTAATCTTATTGGTTGCATCTTTAAGATCTATTAAAAAGTAGATGGCATCAGTGAAAAGTAGAAAGCAATACTTTTTATAAAGGGTTGTGCATAAAAATAAGGAATTGACTATGATGAGACATTTTATCCCATGTCTAATAAAAATACTATCATGATTGTCTTTGTTATGGCTAAAAATTTTAGATGGAAATTCCAAAATGGAAATAAAAAGTGCCTTCCTAAATGGATATTTTAAATAAGTCATTTGCATGACCCAACTAGAGGGTATAATTTCATCTATTTAAGAAAAAAAGGTGTCTAAAATCATGAAGTCTTTGTATGGTCTCAAATAGGGTCCTAAAACATGGTATGCAAATATTTATGAGCATCTCGATCAATATGGATTCCAAAGGAGACAATATGATCCAAACATTTATCTCAAGGAACAAGGGGGGATACTTTGAATTTAATTATGTATGTCAATGATCTAGTCATCACTAGAAGTTGAGATAAAATGATTTATGAAAAAAAGAATGATCTCAATATGATCATTTGACATGATGGATTTCAATCTACTACACTATTATCTTGGTTTTTAAGTAAGTAAAAAGGACCACCACATATTTTTGTCTCAAATGAAGTATGTCAAGAGCATGCTTGAGAGATTGTAGATGATAGACTACAACCCTATATAAACATATATGGAGATAAGACTTCATGTGTCATGTCATTCAAATCCATCACAACCAGTAAATTTCATTCTAGCTATAATTTATTGTGAGGCTCATTTCCTTGACATAAAATAGACTATATATTAGTTATAATATCAACTATATTTCATGATTCATATAAAATCTAAAATGAGTTACTATAAATTAGAAAATTGGATATTTAGGTACATCTAATAAACTATGGGTAATGGTCTAAAATATAATAATAATGATAAATTATTATTGATAGGTTACATGGACGTAAATCATGAAGGTTCAATTGATGATAATAAATCCACATCTAGATTTATTTTATTTATATAATATTTAATCCTATCTCATGGAGGAGTAAGAATCAAAATTTTATTTCCATATATTTTATTGAGGTATAATATCATGAAATGGGAGGACATATTGTAAAGTGATATGGATACATCAAATACTTGTAGGGTTAGAAGTACCACAAACTCAGCTTATGATTTTGTATTGTGATAATCAAGATATTTATTAAACTTTTTCACACTCCATTATTTTATGAGCACACTAACCACATTGAAGTTTACTTCTATTTCATACATGAGAATGTTTAATAACACAACATTCAAATCTAGTATTTCCTTCTCAAGATCTATGTGAATATGTCTTCACAAATTCACTTATACGTGAGAAGTTTGAGTCATTTATAAATTATCTCGCTTTTAATCTAAAGGCTATGGTGAATTATGGGGTGAATATTATATTATATAATTTTTTATTAGTTCACCATAATAAAATTATTTTTAAGTTAATTACTCACATAGGAATATTTATTTTTAATTTTAGATAGTTGGGATATTATAAATCCCATTTTTTTAATTAGCTTAGGCTGTTAGAATCATAGGTGTTATTTTATTATGAAATTATTGTATATGTATCTTATATTATAGGATATGTGATAATATAGCCTCCATACTTTATAGAGGATATTATTGTAATGGATTTATGTATAAATTAGTGAATTATTTTAATAAAAAAATTAGTATTAATTTGCATATATTTATTATAGCTACTCCTCCAATAAAGTATTATCAAGTGGTTCATGACTGAAATGGGAGACTAGGAATGAGAATTGATATTCTTTAGCAACAACTAAATGGAGACCAACCCCAACCACAAGTAAAAATTCCTTTTAATAAAAATCTTTGGTCCCTACTAGAAGTCTCTGTGAACTCAAAAAATAGGTGAACATTATGAGAGAGAAGGTGTCTACTATGGATTAAAATCAAACCTATCTCAATTATAAGTTAAAAACTATGCTTTGGATGAGTATAATGATCATGAAAAATTATGAAACATAAATTCTCACCCTTCAGGATGGTATGCAGAAGAGAAGATAAATTACAATAGGAGGCCCTAACAAAAGAACCAAAAGTTAGAGGAAAAGTAAAGAAGTAGAAGCCAATATTATTTATATGGAAGTGGTTGAAGATCATCTACAATTTTTGAAGGAAGAATGGGAGGATACTAGAGCATTAGTTGATCTCTTCTAATGTCATCCTTCCTCTTAATTTCTCTTCAAAGTATTTTTTTTATAAAATTTTTATGTGTTAGTTTTTTTTTTTCGTAAACAACCTTCTCTTCACATGGGATTTTATGTAACTCCAATTTGATCATGATGTACTTCTCTTGGTTTTTCCTATTTTATACATAGATCTCGTTTTTACAAGGTTTTGGGCCATTTCAAACCCCCACTTTTAACCAATCATCAAAAAAACCTATAATATGTAAAAATAAAATGGAAAGGTAAAGATAAATATAACCATGCATATAATGTAAATAAATGGTATGAGCATAAATTTAGAAATGAGGATGTAGAATAAGAAGAGGATGAATTCTTGGAAAGCTTATTTAAATATTATTTTGTTATATTTATTAAATATATTTTTATAAACATATTATTTTTAATTAAATATAATATGGTGGGGATTTCCAACTTAATTTTATTTTGTAAAACATTAGGTAATCTATAATTCTAAAAACATCAATTATGCTAAGCCTAAGATGTATTAACCCTATGGTTTAAAAATTAAAAAAAATGTTGGCATACTACAAAAAAATCAATGTTATTTATTATGTATTTATATATAAGGTTTACAAGATGTGTCTATTATTTTTGTAATTTTTATAATTATACCCACAAACCCTCAACAAATTATATATAATCTCTAATGTACCAGACACTATGAATGAAATAACTAGGTGTATGGATGACATATTTGAGAGAGATGAATGTGGATTTCCTTATCCACAAAATATGATCTTAAACTATCATAACCCTATATTGTTCCCATCAATTACCACATAATCACATTGGGGAGAAAAATAATTATTTGGTTCAATGATCACGGTGATGTGTGGAAATATAAAGGTGATGATAATGTTGTATCTCACTTGTGATACATGATTACACATGTTTCCAATATTAGAGAATTAACCCATCAATACTAGATTTATTTTTCACAAGATTATCAATACATTTCTTATCCTATAATGATATAATTTTATGGGGAAGTTGTCCCAAATAAAAATAAATTATAATTAAAGTAAAATTACCTTAAGAGTTAAAGGGACATGATGTACAAAAAATAAAGGATAAACATAAATAACACTAGAATAGTATTTGTAATGATCATTACATAAGGGTATTGTGAAGAAACTTAAAAAGTGCAAATGTAATAAGAAGAACATGGGTGAAAGGGTAAATGCATGAATTTGGGGGGCTAAAAAGTGGTCGTTTTTTCATGAAAATGTGATTTCAACAAAAAATCGTACACACTTTTATGATTTAGGCTCCTATAAATAAATATAAAGTGATTACATACTATAATGTGTAAGAAATAAACCACATATATGTTATATCACATACATGCTACTATTTTTTTGTAATGTACATGGCTTTTAATTAGTAAAAGTTGAACAACTAAAATGCAAGTTGTGTGTTTAATAAAAAAATGTTAAGTATAGGGAATACTCATTATACTTTAAATTTATATTCATAAATATAATAAATTAGGTCCAATCCACATCTTCTATAATTAGTCTCATAGATCTATGAGTTAAGATTCAAAATATAAGTTTTAAAAATCAAATCTAGTCAATACGTAGTCATTTTTAGGATTTTATTATTGAACCTAAGGATTTCAGGGTGTAACTTTTGCATATGATGTCCATTTTGAGAAAAAATCTTATTTTTTTAATGCTTTAGGTCCTTTCATATTGTTTTTTGACATTTATAGGAGTTATGTGGGCATAAAATTTATTTTTTACAAAATATCACAAACCCAACCACCCCTTTATGTCAATTTTACTTGTGATTATGTCCCTTGGAAGCCAAAATCAACACAACAACACCATATTCATTTATAACTAGGGTAAATCAAGATAATTTAGGGCACATTTGTGCATGATCACCCTAATTTAGTTTGAACTCATGTCAAAGTGGTGTGAATGGGGAAATGAAGGTCATATTGGTGACCCACACACCCCCAACCACCCCTTTATGCTAATTTTACTTGTGATTACGTCCATTATATACCAATGATATAAAAACACCATACCTAATAAAACCCAACATAAATGCAATAATTTTAGGCACTTTTATTCACAATTTCCCCATTTCTCTTTGAATTGAAGCCAAAGTGGTGTGATTGGGGTAATGTAAGTCACATGTGATCCTTGTACATATAACCACTAATTTATGCTAATTTTACAAGAGATTGTTTATATTATAGGATAAAGGTAACACAACAACACCATATACACTTATGACTAGGGAAATACAAACAATTTTGGGCAACTTACGCATGACCACCCTAATTCACATCAAATTTAATCTAAAGTGGTGTGATTTAGGAAACATAGGTCATATTGGTGATGTGCACACATTCAACCATCCATTTATGTTGACTTCACTTGTAATTAAGTCCATTATAGGCCAAAAGTGACATAAAAACACCATTCCACTTATGACCAAGATACATGTAAATGATTTAGGATATCTTTGTCCATGATCACCTAAATTGAATTTGAATTAAATATTAAGTGTTTTGATTTGGGAAACATGGGTTATAATGGGGACTTGAACACACTTAACCACCCATTTATGTCATTTTTACTTGAAATTATAAGTATTATATGCCAAAATCAACACAAAAACACTATATCCACTTATGACCAAGAAAAAAGTGAAAACTTTTGGGCACACATATGTATAATCACCCCTATTCACTTGGAATTCAGGCTAAAGTGGTGTGATTAGGGAAAATTAATTCTTTTTAGTGGCCAATGCACTCCCAACCAACCCTTTCTTATTATTTTAATTATATATTCCCTAATTTTGTTTTAGAAATCCTAATAAGATATAAACTAGTAAAATAAATTTATTTAATAAATATATCATTCAAGCATGTATCTGACTGTAAATACTAAAATTGATCGCAATGATTTTACAAGTTGCACATGCTAAATATAGTAAGTACAAAAAAGGGATTTATAGTTAGCTTTTTTGGTTGACTATTTGAATGTGAATGCATTCTAGAAGAAGAAATCAAAATGAAATAGGCATGTGATCCATCTACTTTAGGAACTATGTTTCTATCTATATAGGGTCATTTCTATCAAATATGGGTTAGTATTGAGTTGATACTAACTTATTCTGGTTAGTAATAGCATTATGGAAATGAGGGGCTATGATTATATGATCACCTTTTCCTATATCTAAAACATGTGTATGTGCAATGTTAAACCTTTATGATGCACATTACCCTAAAAATTAGTTTCCTTCACCTTGAAACCTTAAGTGTGCTTTTGAGGAATATAAACCTATAAATTTTGGGAAAGCACAATGGGCATAACTAGCCCTAATCACCCTCATTTTCTGATTGACCATTGCCAACGTATTTGATACTTTATGGAAGGGAATCAAACCACATGTAGTTCTCCCACCTAGTGTGATTTTTCAATTATTACCATTTGATATATGTATGCAGCGAATAATTTGGATTTGATACTTGATAATTTTTACTTTGACTTGGATTTTGTATGTTTCATAAATGTCTTGTGACTACTCATAGTGATATATTTATAATTTGGTAAGAATGGGGTAGATTTTCTCAAATTAAAATAGTGTATATATGTGTATGAGTAAGTTCTAATCCCCGTATAGATTGATACCTTGATTTTTTATATATACTAGTCTAATTGGGTAATTTATCAGACCATTGACATGCTAGAAAAGTGGGCTAACTCTAAGGAAATATTTAAATTTTCTATAAGTATTTGTTATTGGGAATTGTTTGATTCTAACCAAAGTAAGTTAGTATCAAATAACAACATTGACCAAAACTAATGAAATAACTTGTGTAGAGATAGGCTAAACTGAAGGTCTAGAGATGTCTATGTATAACATTAAGTAGATTTGAAATAGTTAGTGAGGTTCTTATAGGTGTGTAAAAACATAATGGAAGGATCAAACTCAGAATATAACATGTAAGTTGATATAATGGTGGATTAGTGCCATTTTTATGTGCTTAATTAATGCATGGTAAATGTGTGTCAATCTTGTCAGTATTAAATATTGAATACCAAATTCTAGTATTTATAATTGAATTGTTAAATTAAAATTATAGGATATACCTAAGTATGTAAAACACACTTTATATTTTATATGAATCTCCAAAATGTAAGTCACTCAATATAAAAACCTATAGCCAAGATGTGTAGTCAATGTCCAAGTAGCTTAATAACTTTAATCTGAAATTGAATTTTTGAAATTATAAGAGAAAGAAATGAGTACACATGTGTGTTGGTGAAAACCATGTTTCCCTTACAAATTTTTTGATATGATTCTTATTTGTTAAATAATTATATAAACTTGTGCTTACTATTATAGCTCAAATTTTCACCCTTTAGTGGGTGGTTCAATCCCTCTCAACTTGAGCTATGCAATGAGATTAGTCTTAGGTTGTGGGTGACCTTTAGGTAGACTAAACCTATATATTATAGGGCTAGATTTCCTTGATGTATCAATTAAGCTCACTACAATACTAACTTGAAAATAAAAAGGGAAGAGGATGACATGAAAATAAACTAAATAATTGAGGTGATACACCAAAACAACACTGTCCAGTTGAATATCATGCACGAAAAATATGGATTAGGCCTGAATTTGATTACACTTATCAAACAAAGACCTTCAAGCATGAGTGTTTCAACATAGAGGTCATAGACAATGCATTAAATGAGAAGTTTGACCAGGAGGTCTAAACAAGTCACTATTAACTAAAATACACTTTCAAAACATGCATAACTATAAAAAACTCATCATGTGACCCAAAATAATATAATCCATTTGCAAATAGGTAGGATATGATAAATGATAGAGAAAGTATAATCACTACTATTAGCATTCATCAATAATAACATAAGTACACTAGTTGAAAGAATGTGAAAAGGTAAGAATTAGCTTCATTCATTATTCAAAGGCATGGTACAAGTGTTTAACTGAGTAGGGATTCACCACAATTAGCAAAAAGGATCCTTAAAAATCCAAATAAGGTTGCATTTATAGACAATGAGAGGAGAGAGACAAGTGGCATAAAAGAGATTCATTGGCAAGTGTCAAGCATTCATGAAAAGAGTTACAATAAATAATGAGGTTATAGAATAGTCTCATAAGGTATTAAATGACATGTGTTTCCTTCTTAATGATTATTTATCTTGGAAATGGCATAGGAGTTTTTCTCTTTTCTTGACACATCTTGTTTCTTCTTTAACTGCCCTCCTCTTAGCTTAGAAAGTGAAAACTGACATACTTGATCATCAAGTTAACTTTGAAATTCCTTATTCCATTCTTCTTGGCACCTTTTATTTATTTTAGAACCTTATTTTACTAGCATTGTAGTAGTGATCATATCTTATTTGGTGTCTTAAAACCCATTAGTCTCGTTATGCCTCTCTTTGCTTAAAAACCTCAAATCTTGCTTCTATCCTCATAAATGAAAAATCTCTCCATTAAGAACCTCTATATATCTTTCAACCCCTTTAAGTGCCTCAAACACTCTAAAGACCCCATTTTACACCTATAACCCATACTTGCCTTCAATTCCTTGTAGCCCTCAAAATATACAAAGCTCCTTGTGTATAAAATTATACATATGATATTCAAAAAATAAGAAAGGATTTAATTACCTAGTAGGATATTCAAACTTTTTTAAAAATTTCATGACCAAACATTAAATGCAAGTACATTTACTTTACTTGTTTCTCTCTCTGAACATCCCTCAATTAAGTCTCTAGGCCTAAAAACTGAGATTTTCTTCCAATCAATGCTCAAATATGTGAAAATCCAATTAAATATTTTATTCAATATAGAGACCTCCTAATAATACTCCATGTAAAATTTGATTTTTTGTAACCTTGTACGGATAGGTGGACCAAGAAATGGCCAAAACCCTAGTCTAGGTGCATGTTCAGGCTTGAGAGGTAATTGGAGTGGTTTCTCAAGAAATTCCAAGTTATAATTATTTATAATGGTATATTAAAGCTTTTACCCTCATAATACAACTCAATATACTAAATAGAATGTCTCCAAGCATAATCCATAAGCCTATAGCTAAACTTCTTGAGAGCCATACTGACACAATCACCTTTTTGGCCCAAATTGGTGGATTGAATGGAACATATACCCTCTTAGGAGACCTAGAAAATGTTTAAAATACTTTAGAACCTCTTCCTAGAATTAAAAATCCTTTATACCTAATTTGAATACATTACATTACCTTGCATATTCATAATTAGGCCTACAACCATGTCTTCTTGGGTAATTTTATACAATGTACTTTTCACATATGCCAACTAATGGCCTATTCAGATTTAAAATATAGGTATGAAGGTTTATTAGTTCATCTCAAGAGTCACCCCCATTTTGAGTGACTATATTCACTATCTCTCTCACCAAGATCTTAGATGGTTATTGATGGGGTTTTAGGTGTCTTAAACCCTTAAGGATTATTCATAGAGATCAAGCCCTTAATTAAAATACAAATTACATTTATAAATAGTGCATAATGGTGGTATATTATTCCTAATATATTGATTTACCATGCATCTTCCTATGTAATATGTGAACATCTCAAAGTTCTCTTCTTGAGTAGGTAGACTATGTGAGTGAGGTTGAGAGAAAGATTCTTGGGCTTAATACCTTAAAAAACATTTTATTAATTGATTATGAATATAATGGGTGTAACACCTCATGTTAGGTTATCCAATCACTTTTCTAATAATTTTGACCCCTCAAAATCTTAGAACATGCCCAATCCCCTCATCAGGGTTTGTGACCAACTTTGCAAAACAAAGCCTAATGAAAAATTATGATAACTTTTATTACATTTTAAGGCATAAAAATGATTTTAATATAACTTAAATTTATTTTTATCACCTCAAAAACCCTAATTTATAACCCAAATCATTAGTTTCAATCAACATTGCATCTTTCTTCTCATTGTTTATACCAAAACTCCTTTGGTTGTAGGTGTGCATTAGGTGTTTAGATTGAATTTTTGGAATCAAAACCTATTCAATAGATTCCCTATCACTTTTTATTTTATTTAAAACTATTTAAAGTTACATCAAACTCATTTTACATGTTTATACCTTAGAAACCCTCTTACACTACCTTATTAGTCCTTTCTTTACTCAAGCCTAGGGCATACCTGTATCTGACTATCAAGATTAAAATAGGGTTTGGGGATGCTCTAACTTTACTTGGTGGGTGATTAAAATTTTTGAATTTATTATAAATTATATTTTATCTTCTTCCCACCCATTCAAATTATCATTTCTAATGCACATATTCATTGCATTTCATATGAAAAAGAGACCTACAGGTCTATAGATGTATAGGTCTACTTTTTATCATTTTAAGCTTATTTACCATGCATTTTAGACCATGTTAGCAATGAATACAACCTTAAATTATCTATTTACATATATCATGAGGTTATAACCTTCATATAACACTTGACAATGCAATATTATTACCCCTTTTGTTCACTTTTGTGTAGGCAGACCTCTAACATAGTATCCAACCTAGAATGACAATAGGCTTGCCTTGGTATGTTGGTGATGAGGTTACTAAAATTTTTGGAGTTTATTAATTTTCATATTATATATATTATTAATATTATTATGTCCTATTACACACATTTTGGCCCCTCATTTAGCACCACTAGTGTGTATTTTCCAATTTTGTCCTTTGACAGGCTTGCAAGTGTCCTCCTCTAGGCTCAAAACCTACTTTCTTAATGATTTAACCTCCTTGAGATCACCTATAAAATGAATAAAATATGGATTAAGTTGAATTCTTTTTATGTCTCTTGCATTACTTCATTATAATATAATCACTTTAGATATCCACTTGAAATCCCCATAGTCTTATTTATAGGCTCACATAGTCATTTTGAGTTTGCATAGTCCATCTGAGAATAGAGTGAGTTAATGAATTTAAAATAAAAGTTTTAAGTGTTTTTATTTAATATATAATATAATAAATTTCTTGATTCAAACCATTTACTCATAATAAAACTCTTACAAACCCCAATACATTGCCTATAATTTCATTAAGACCTACACTTAACACCAATGAGGTTTTGCTCGCTCTCCACTACCACACGTGCCAAAAAAAAGATATAAGATGATGTGATTGTATTATAAATACACTTAAATATCTCACACATCCTTCCATTTTAACCAATAAATTCCAAAATGCAATCAATTGAGACGAAACTATGATGTTGGGGTTTTATAGGTAGTTCAGAGGCATTTGCAGTCTTAAGGATTATTCATAAAGGATGGGCCAATAATATGATAAATATGAACATGTATTTTAATTAAATTATTATTCCCTCTTTTTTTAAAATTTTCAATCCCGAGTTCTCTCTCATCTATAGAGACCAAGCATCTGAAGTTGTCTTTTACAAGCTTGCCAAGGAGCCGATAGAAGAAAGGGAGTATTTTATGCCTTAGTTGGACTTTTACATACATTAAAAACATGTATATAAATTGGTTAAGATTAATATTAATCTCATATATAATTTTAACCTAACAATAATCCTTCTTGATCCATAAAAATGAATGACAAGCCTCTTCTAAGCGTTGAAAATCATTTATAACTACTTTTATTCATTTGAAATTTCCTTATCATGAAATGTTTGAAAACATTAACATCATAAAAAACTTAAAGAATAATTTTAAATCACCTCTATATGTGGTATTCACCCTTTTGGGGTGTTAAAGTGGTTTGTTATAATTTTGCACATGTTAAAGACCTATAAAAGAGTTTGAAAATGACTTATTGACCTTGGATACAACATGAAACTTATTTTACCATTTGTAAAAACTATAGGGAGTATAACATGACCTTGAAACATGTCATATTACTTAACAAGACTTCATAAACCCTTGTCATCACTTGATCCTTCTTGAAACATGACATGAAATGACTAGACAAGCATAAGATCAAAATGTTCATTACCTTAAATTTGTCAAATTTATCTTAAACTATGATAACATGCATTGAAAAAGGAATAATTTTATGAACCTATCCTATGGTATCCAAAATTTGGTTAAGACTTACTAAATAAAATGAAGAGTTGGGATGATTTTTCACCAGATTTATGCAACTATGCAAGCCCTTGAGTTGCGAAGACAACATGCCATAAACCTCTTGAATGTGGGGATAAGTAAACAATGTGTTTCATCCCACCCTGACCCTAATGGAAATTACTATGAAATTAAAGACTATTAATACTATTTTTGATTATGTATTATTTATTCACATTTTTGTAATTGATTTGATTTAAATTTTGGTATCTTTCATTTCTAATTTATATTTACAACATAATTTGGTTACATAAAGTGTATGTTTATATTGATTATTTATGCATTTAGATATAATTTTATGGTTTCATTTATTTCATTTCAATTTATTTGATATATAAATGGTAATGGACTACCTTTTTTTCCTATCTAAGGTGGATGTAGAGTAGTCCTCATCATTCCATCGTAGTAGAGTCTTGAAGGAGAGAAACATAGGGAAGAAGGTAGTAGATCATGAAAATTTAGGGTAGGCATAACATTTTTATCATTCATAGACAACTTATCTCACCTCTATTCATGCTCTCATGTCCATACTTTCCTTAAAATATCATCTTCATATCTTGCTAGGCCAGGTAGGGTCTAAGAGTGGTCTGGGTGTAGACTTAGATTGAGGGTCCTAATCATATACGATTACCCTAAAACTCTAATGATTTATTCTATACCTTACTCACAAACTAAAATAATTCCATACAAGCTTCACATGCTTGTGTTCATTCATTTCACCATGCACATACCTATTCATGTCATGATTATGCCTCATATGTACTTGACATTAATGACATGTACCTTCCATTCTAACATTAAAAATGATATCAATCATGTAGAAATAATACATTATTTGTCTTAAAATTATCTATTTATATTTATAATATGAAAACAAAACAATATTAAATGTATCTTGTCACATCATACACTGCCAACTATCCTTAATTACCTTTAACATCAACCTTCACAATATACAACTTTGACATCAATGACAATACTCAATAATCTCCCCCTTTATCATTGATGGTAACCATTCTCATAAAATTCTCTTAAAAGGTTATTTCTCACTCATTATGAACTCTCCCCACCTTCGACATTAATGATAAATAAGTACCTACAACTTCTTGGATCACACCTTTTGCAACCAAAAAATGCAACACAGGATTATGAGTCTATGAAGCATCATATCAACATGTTTCCCTATCTTCATGCATACCTCAATCCCCTATTCTTGGAGCTAATGAACCACCTAATTATATCCCCATAAGCACTTGAATTCATTAATGACTACCAAGGGTAGGAATTACACCCCATTCCTATCTTAGATGTTCAAATGTTATCTTTGGAAGTGGTTTAGTTAGAATATATTCAATATGATCCTTAGTAGATACATAATCAATCTTGACATTTTCTTCACTTACCTATTCTCTTAGGAAATGATACCTGATGGGAATGTGTTTAGTCCTTGAGTGCATGATTAGATTCTTTGAAACACTTTTGGAACTTGTATTATCACAAATGATAATACTAGGACTATCATACTCGAGTTTGTAGTCTTTTAAGGTCTAATTCATCCATAAGACTTGAGTGCAACATGAAGCTATTGTAATATACTCAGCCTCATAATTATATAATGCCAACAATGGTTTCTTCTTGCTTATACATGATATTAGGCACTCTCCTAAGAAGAAATCTCCTCTACTAGTACTCTTCCTATAATTTAGACTCCATGCCTAGTCTACATCTATATAGGTTATTACATTAAACTCCTTTCTCATTCAATACCACAACCTAAAATCTATAGTCCCCTTGAGATACGTAAGTATCCCTTTGACTACTTGAAAATTATTTCCCTTTAGGTCTAATTATAATATTCCCACAAGACCTATTGATTAAATTATATTAGGTCTAGAGGTAGTAGTATATAAAAAAACTTCTAACCATTGACCTATATGATGTCTGATTGACCTTTGGAGATTCATCTTCCTTGCTTAACTTGCACCCTCTGGTCATAGGTATGCTAACTAACATATAATATTCAATCTCAAATTTATTCAATATATCTCTTCTATACTTATCTTATGAGATGAATATGCCTTTCTCTAAATATACCTCTCTCTGATTTAATGACTTTTAACCCAAGGAAGAATGATAGTTCTCCCATCATGGACATCTCAAACTCCTTCATCACATTTGTAAATGCCTTAGTCATACTCTCACTATTTCTACCAAATATTATGTCATCCACATATACAATCACTATCAACTGATGATCATTTTCCATATTTATGTATAGATTATTATCTACAACTTCTCTCTTGAATTCTTGGTCCAATAAATACTTGTCCAATATAGAATATCAAGCTTTAAGAGCTTACTTTAGACCATAAATATTTTTTCAATCTACATACATATTCCTTGTTAATTTATAATGAAAAACCCTCATATTGATCTATGTACACTGCCTCTTAAAAGTTCCCATTCAAAAAAATTGATTTGACATCCATCTGATACGCCTTAAACACTTTGAATCCTACATAAGCTAGAAACAATCAAATAACTTTCAATTTTGATATTGGAGCAAAGGTATCCTAAAGTTATACCCCTTCTACTTATGTATACCCCTTGAATACCAATCTATCCTTTTTCCTAATGACTTATTCATCTTCACTCAATTTATTCCTAAACACCCATTTTGTGCCAATGACATTTTTATCTTTAGGCCTAAGAACTAGTTCCCAAGTCTCATTCTTTTCTATCTGATCTAACTCCTCATTCATAGCACCTATCTATAATTTTTATTTAATTTATTTTACAAGGTTATTAGGCTCAAATTTAGATAATAGAGCAATATTTTCTTGATTTAGGTTACTGACCAACCTTCTCCTTGTTTGCATACATGCATCCTTGTTTCTAATGATTTGTGATTTAGGATGGTCTCTCTGAATTTATCTTGAATGACCTTTTGAATCTTGTCTTTCCTCAACTTTTTCTTATTCTCCATATATAAATATATATATATATATATAGTTTATTCTTCATTATTGAATTCCAAATTATCTAATGCATCCTTTGAATAAGAGTGTGGGTTCTTAAAACTGGTCTTATCAATCTTCACATTGGTGCTTTCCACTATCTTTTGAAACCTCTTATTATAGAATATATATGTTGAGATTACTAATGATTATCCTAAGAATATTCCTTCATAATACCTTGAATAAAACTTACCTAAGTATAATTCATATCTTTTGATGAAGCACTTATTTCCAAACACTCTAAAATGTTCCACATTAGCAGGTTTTCCATTCCACAGTTCATGGGGTGTTTTTTTTCCATTAATCCTTATCTATATTTTATTAAAAATGTAAACTATAGTACTCAATACCTCTCTATAGTATCCATTATATAACCTTAATTCATTTATCATAGTCCTTACCATTTATGTAATTATTCTATTCTTTCTTTCCACTACCCCATTCTGTTGAGGTGTCATAATTGTTGGGAACTGTCTCCTTATCCCATGGACCTTACAAAAGTCATCAAATTCATTGGACCAAAACTCTCCTCCTCTATCATATCTTAAGCATTGGATATTTACTTTCTTTTCATTCTGAACTAGAGCCTTGAATTCCTTGAACTTTTCAAGAGCTTCTAACTTTTCTCTCAAAAATTCTACAAAATTCATTCTTGTGTAGTCATCTATGAGTAATGTGAAATAACTATCTCCTTGAATGAGTTGGATTCTTGTAGTCCATATAGATTAGTATGTATTAACTCTAAAGGTATTGTAGTATAATACTCCTTATACTTGAACCTCCTTGTAGTTTGCTTACCATGTTGACATGCCTTGAAAAGTGTGTTTGTAGGTTTGGTTATCTTAGGCATATTCTTCATAGACTTATTAGAGATTATCTTGACCAAATTATAAAAGTTTAGGTGGATCAGCCTTATGTGCCATATCTAACATTCAACCGTATTGCTCATCAATCATCTCTCCTTTTTTATCTCATTCAAAACATACATTTTTTTCTCAAACCTCTTAGCATTGGAAATTAGCCTTCTTGACTTGGCTCTCCTTATATTACACCCTCTATCATGAAAGGTTAGTATGTTTCCTTGGTTTCAAATTTTATTTAAACTATGCAAGTTATGTTTCAAACCTTCCACATATATCGTAATCTCTATCTTGGCCTTCTCATTGTCTAGACTCAAGATACCCTTGCCAACAATGTTGCCAGTTGTGTTATCTTGAAATCTCACTATCCCTGTAACATTTTTATTCAATAAAATGAACTTGATCTTGTCCACTGTCATGTGGCTTGAGTAACCACTAATTATATACCACTTCATGCTTTCATATTGGATGTGAAAGGTAATTTGGGATAGCATATATTCTTCTCCTTTATTATTTTGCTCTTCCTTCACCTTGTCCATAGGGTCTGACTTCTTGATCCACTTCTCAGTGGTATGACTATATACCTTTTTGTCGTAACTAATCTTCCTCATATTCCCCATCTTTTAATCCTTTGCAATAAGTCCTCTTGATCATAATTTTATCAAAGAATTCTACTTATACTATTGAAGTGACCATTCATCCTATTCCTCCATGAGGAATTGATTCTATCATGATGTCTACAATCCATATCTTATTTTCCATATTGATTTCATGAGAAATAGTAACCATTGAAATAATTCACATACCTTGTTTTTTTGATATAAATTGTCTTTTGATGACTATTGAATGATATATCTCTACTTTTGATGTATCTTGAAGGATTTATATTCTTCTTGACTCATTGATGTTTAATTTATATATTTGATTTGAGAGTTTCTACATAGGTCTTCACTCTATTAGTACCATCACTTCTTAATAGCCCATTTTCCTTTAAGGTTTGAATCTCCTTGTTTTAATTTTCATCTTCTTCGAACCCAAGACCTATTTTATCATGTGGTGACTTCTGACTATTCAAAATATCACAAAGAATTTTAGTGACCTTTCAAACTTATGATAGTTATTTGATTTGATTATTGCCTGATCCAATTATGCCTTCAAGGACATAATTTCCATTCTAAACTTTGTGCATTCTCCCTCCTTGGTCTTAAGACTTGTAGTGACAATCTCAATCTGAGTTTCTAACTATTTAAGGATATCTTCATGTTCATTGGTGTTGTTATTTAGTCTCTCTTCAAAGAGATTGATTTTTTCCTCATAACCCTTAACCAATGATATTAGTTTTTTATTCTTCCTTCTTTGGAACATCAAATACTCTAGATCACTCACCAATTCTACCTCAAGATTCACTTCAGCCTCTTCTTCATCTGATTCTTCATCTTCCATAAGTTTTTTCTATTTTTAACAACCTTCATTATCTATTTATATGGCCATGAATAGAGTTCCATTTATATCATGATCATTAGTAAATCATCACTATCAGATATACTTGTGTCACTTATATTAGAGGAGCTATTATCTTCTTTGGAATAGAAACTTCTCTTGTTCTTGAATGACCCTTTCTTGCCTTCATACTTCTTGAAATGCATTTTGATCTTGACAAGATTATATAACTTATTATCCTCAGCATGATGTTCATCATGCTCTCCATAATCCTCATTATTATCCTTATTAGGGCATATGGATGACAATAATCCAATCTTACCATAGTTAAAGCACTTAAATGGAAACTTACACTTATACTTACCTAATCCTTTCCTTAGTTTTTTGAAAAACATGGCTTCTATCTTTTCATCATATATATATATATATATCAACATCATCCTTGACATTTTCACCTTGTGACATTTTCTTAACTTTGAATGCAATTTATTTCACAGAAGGTATTCCATCACTTGTTATTATTTCATAGGCATTCAAGATACCATGAAGCTCATCCATCTATAGTTTGTTGATATATTTGATCTCCTCCATAGCGGAGACTTTTGAATCAATATTGGATGTTAGGGATATTAATAAATTTTATAATAATAATTATTCTTCCAAATTTTCACATATACCTCTAATTAAATTCACCATTTCATCTACTCTTAATAAATAAGATGTAATTTTTTCATCTTCCTTCATTCTCAAACTTTCAAATTATCTTTGGTGGGTCTGCAATTTTTCAAACTTGACTTTGGTATCTCCTTCATATATGGTTTGTAAGTTTTCCCAAATTTCTTTGGTTGAATCACAATACATAACCTTTACAAATTCTACCTCGAAAAGACCACATAGGATGTCATTCATTTCCTTAGAGTTGTTTTCACTTGCCTTATTTCCTACTGTATTAGTTGGTGGTGTAGGAAGTGAAGTGAATCCATCAACAATTGATTGACATATTTCATAGTTCAAGTAAATTAGATAGGTATTCATTATGATGATATAAAATTCATAGTTAGCCCCATTTAAGAGAGGGGCCTTATTGGTTGAGAAACCTCCTTGTACTTGATGACTAGGCATGTTTATGATTCTAGGATCTCCTTTAAGATGTTAGGCCTACTTCAAAGGACTAGGATATGATAAAAATATTATAATCATAATTACTAAGAGGGGGGATGAATAATTTTCTTTAAAAATTTCTTTAAAATATCCCTTAACATTCATGAATCATGAAATTAACATAGTGATCTAACAATGCATAATGAACCATTCACATGAGCATGAAACAAAAGAACACATATATGAGTGGGAAATCCTCAAGGGGAAGAAAACCCACTATGATATTGTAAATGGACTATTTTCATATGAAACAAAATACCAAAAAAAATTTATCTCCAACTTAACTTGGAGCACCAATTGTAATAAATTTAAACACCCACTTGATTAGGTTTTAACAAGCATCTACTTGCAAAGAAGCACCAACTCCTTAAATGACTCAACACCAATCTAGACTCTTCATAATTTTGATCACCTTCCACAAATATTATATTATATTATGGTCTAAAATTAATTTTAATATCTCATTCTACACCATCATACATCATTTCATTTGCCCATAATTTCATACACAAATAGGCCTAAACTGCCTTGTATTTATACTAGTCTCATGGTCACACACCACTTGGTTGACCACACACATTAAACCTCTTAGGTCATCCATATAATAGGTATTAATAAATATTATTAACATTTTTAAATCATAATTATAACCCATATTTGGTCTTCCATAGGTTACTTAGGTCTTACTCCTTTTTTAGGTCTCATGAAGACCTAATTGCATTAGGTTTGCCCTCTTAAAATTAAAACTTGATCTTCTTAGGCCTCAATGGCATTATAAAAAAATAAAAATAATTTCAAAAACTTATTTAATTAACTCTTCTTACCTCCTCCATGCTTTGATAGACCTTCATCTTTTGTTTATACCATGAAAGGTCTTTTAGGACAAACTGTCTTATTAGGACTATGTACCTCAAAAGTTTTCTTACAATAATGAAGCTTAGACAAAAATAAGTTACTCAAACATGAAAAATGAAACATTTAAATATATTATCCATTACCTTAGGGTCATTAAAAAAAAATTGTAACACCTTCACTTAATAAATAAGGGCTCGATAATATATCTACAACTTGCATACTCAGAACTGCCAAATCACCTCCGAAACTAGTCATGAAGAATTAAACCTCTATTTTTGTGTAGACACTTTTTATGACTTATAATGCATTAAAATTATTATATTATATTTATAAAACATCCTCAAAATAAAACTCATGTGTTATAATGGAAAATATTGGTCTTTTATTCCAATTTATTAACCTTATGTCTCACAATCATATCTAAACCAAACAAGCCATTTTTTGAGAAACATTTTCACCACATACACTAACCTCAAAAGATTATCCGAATAATTATAATAAGAAATTCATAAATAAATTATCATTTCACTTTATTTCATCAATATATCATGAAAAAACCCTCAAATATAACTCTTCATCTCTACCTAGGTTTTGCATTATCTGTCTACGATTGGTTTACTTGGATGACCAATTTAGAGAACTTGAAATATATAAACCATTTATAAAACATCATGTACATGTAAAATAAGTCTATCTTATTATACCATCTGTTTAATCTTCTTTACCAATTCAAATTTTTAGAGATAAAATAATTTCTTGATAAATAATCTTTTATATATACATTTTCTCTCTTAATGACTAACCACCACCTCGAGATACATATGAGAGTTGAATACATGATACAATGAATTATATACAAATTTGAATCCATCTTGATATTACTTGAACAACATTCTTCACATTGGGTCCTTTTTAGGGTTCTAGGGATGTTTAACATAAGTTTTAGTATTAATGATTATTCATAAATGACTACCACTTGAATCTGAAACTAATTCCTAGAGATATTAGATATTACCCTTCCCCATCTCTCCTTAACATCTTATACTCCCATGTAGAGGTTACATGTGATAATGAATGTCTAAAATTGCTTCTCATGTTTGAGTACCTCATTTTATGAGATTGATAAGGCCTAAAATAGTGATTCAAGCACTTTTCCTTCAAATATTGACTTAAAACTTTATGATCATGCATAAAAAAACTTATATCTACTCTTTCTATGCTCTCATGTGCATATTTTCCTTGAAATTTTATCTTCATATATTACTAGGCTAGGTAGGGTTTAAGAGATTTGTGTGAATACTTGGAGTGAGGATCCTACTCATATAGGCTCACCTTGAAACTCTCATGAATTCTTCTATAGCTTAATGACATGCTTGAAATTTTCCATAAAAACTTCACATGCCTATGTTCATCAATTTCACCATGCACATATCTCTTCATTTCATGACTATGATTCTTATGCACTCATCAATGACATATACCTTCCATTCTAACATTAACAATAATATCAATCATTTAGACATAAGAGATTAGTTATCTTCAAATTCTCGCTTTCTATTTCTCTTATGAAAACACAACAATATTCCATGCATCTTATCACATCACACACTATTAATTATCCTTAATCACCTTTGACATCAACCTTCATAAGATGCACCTTTGACATCAATGATAATACTCAATAATAACAATCCAAGAATAATCACACACTCATGTTTCACTACCTAGTTATTAGTTGATTTAGTTTTCATTTGATTTTGGTATTAATTACATAGTTGTTTTTATTTATTATGTATTATGTTTGTCAATCTCTAGGTGTGATATTCATACTACTTATGTCATTTTGAGTGATTTGTGTTTAACAATTTTGGTGGTAATAATATAGGAATACTTTTGCATTGGGTTTTGATATGAAATGAATTGGTGTGTGTGTGATCATCTTGGTTGTTTTATATTCTTATGTCTATTTTCATGATCTCAGTTATAATTAGTAATATGACATAATGTGTATGTTGGTTTTATTAGAGATGTTGCCAGAATCTAGATAATGCGAGTGCAATGGAGATGTGATCACACAAGTTAAAGCAAGTGCACACCACATAAATGTTAAATCAATTTGAAAATAACACAAGAAGATAAATTACACAAGACAAAATGGAGAAAACCAAAATCTGATTAACATGAGATGGCCAAAGTGAGTACTACAAATAGGAGAGTACATAAGTAACTCCTCCACAAAAGGTGGACAAGGCACCCCAAGAATAGACTGTAACTCCTCCATGAAAGGTGGTGACAAGGTGCTAAGAATAGAGAAGTAACTCCCATTAAGGGAGTTACTTATGACACCTATGACACATCTATGACACACACCTCCACATAAGCTAGCCTATCCCACAAATGTAGGAAAATTACATGTATGCACAAGAAATACAATTTGCCTAATTAATAAATAGGGAAAAATAAAAACCTACACTAATACCCCCCCATAAGTACAGCTTAGGTGGGCAGTGTGGAAATATAAAATGGATCCTGACAACTAGGCCTGATGAGGTACCCATGTACAAATGCAATCTCCCATAAGATAGAGAAAAGGAGAAAACCCGTAGGAAAAGAACTCACCCCCCAAAAGAGAGAAATAAAAGAAATGAAGAGGCTAAAAGGGCCCCCTTGAAGATGATGTTGCTGCAAATGTGGACTGCACCCCAAGAAGAGCTCGTAGATGAATGAACTTGCTCTTAGTGAAAGGTTTGGTGAAGATATTTGTAACATACTCTGAAGACTGGCAAAATATCAATTTAATGACCTGAATATGAATAAGCTACCAAATGAAATGCATGTGAATCTCTATGTGCTTGGTCTACTAGTGCTGAACTAGATTCTTACAAATCTAAATGGTACTTTGGTTGTCACAATAAATGATGGTGGGCTGCCTGATAGGAATTCCAAACTCAAAAAGTATCCCCTAAAGCCAAATAGCCTCAGTAGCTACATTAATAGCTCCCTTTTACTCTACCTCTATGGATGATATAGCAATAACATTCTGCTTCTTGCTAGACCAACTGATAGGACCAAAACCTAGAGAGAAACTGTAACCAAAAGTGGACTTGTGAGTCTATTACTTGAGAGTGTTGACACTTGGGCAGGAGATCCCATAGATGACAGGCATACTAGGGGGATTTTTAGAGAGATCCACATGCCTTCTTTACTTTAGTCTCTGATACCATATCAGAGTTGTTTCTAGAATATAGATAATTCAAGTGCAATGGAGACGTGATCACACAAGTTGAAGCAAGTTCACACCACATAGATGCTAAAGTAATTTGAAAATAACACAAGAAGATAAATTGCACAAGACAAAATGGAGAAAACCAAAATCTGATTAACATGACATGGCCAAAGTGAGGACTACAAATAGGAGAGTACGTAAGTAACTCCTCCACAAAAGGTGGACAAGGCACCCTAAGAATAGATTGTAACTCCTCCATGAAAGGTGGTGACAAGGTGCTAAGAATAGAGAAGTAACTCCCATCAAGGGAGTTACTTATGACATTCTTATGACACCTATGACACATCTATGACACACACCACCACATAAGCTAGCCTATCCCACAAATGTAGGAAACCTCCATGTATGCACAAGAAATACAATTTCCCTAATTAATAAATAGGGAAAAATAAAAACCTACACTAATAGGTTTATCACTAATCATATAAGTTAAGTCTTTATGGACTAATTACATTTGGTTGGGTAAATAAGATTCATATCAAAACCCTTAACCACCATGGGTGGTGGACATAATTTAATTATTATTAATAATATGAAAAGTATATCTTTGGATCAGTAAAAATATTCATTAAAATAAATAGTTAAAATTTGATTCGGGTTTTCTCCATGAAATTGAATGGGATGAATGCATAGTCCAAAAAAATTTATTTTTGGTGGCATGATGGTAGGAAACCTAAGGGATCAAATTACTTGATCAAGAGATTAGTTGTCCTACCATAAAAATTGACGTATTAAGAGTTTTGATTCTTTTATTTATTACCTCCATTCTACATGTTTGAAGGACTCTTTTTTATTTAATGGAAGTTCACATAACATTGAATTTTACTAATAAGTCAAAGGTTAAGTGGTGGTATGACATTAAATACCTTACAAGAATTTTTGTATGCATGAGAAGTAAAAATGGGAACCATAATGTGCTTGATAACATTATATTAAGATTTAAAATAAATTAATATGTAAACATGGTAGGAAAAGAGTTGAAGAAGCAATGAGGTTGGAAAGACCCTGGTAGTTTCCAAGCAAGTCATTTAAATTCAAGAATGACTTCAATAGGCAAGTAATGATAACTCTTAAATACTTGAAATAAAATTTTACTATTGTAAAATATGTTATATGTTATTATTAAAAAATATATAGGTTTTATTACTTGGATTTGAGAAGAGTGCAAGTGGATTTGAAAACCCTAACTATTATAATTACTAGGTTAGAAGACTTATTTTTTTATGTAACTTGGATTTAATTCTATCATTTTTATTTGATGTCATAGTAAATGGGAGGAATATCCTTGTACATGTTATACGATGGATTTATGTTAACCCTAGAATACTATAAGTGAGAGGTCACTCTCACCCATAAACATGTAGGAGCAAACAATATATGTAAACTCTATATTTTGAGTGGATAGAGATATGTTTAACAATGTGAGAGGTTTTAAGGTATACAGGGGTTAGGATAAAAAATATATTTTTGGTGAAAAATATATATAAATTATATGTTTAGAATATTATGGTTTATTTTCCCATTTTAGGGGTATAATTTTACTGAAACCTTGAACATAGTATTGTAACATGACTATGTATAAACATTTGATATTAACCATAATTTTCAAAATGGAAGAATATTTTTTCCATTAAATGGTGTTCATTATCTTATAAGTTTTACAACATTTATTTTAATGATTTTCACACCTCCATAGACTTGGGGATGTGAGCTCACTCTCACACACAAGCATATGAAAATGTTATCATTCATGTGAGTTATATACTCTTGAATGTTCAAAAATCATGACATTTTTTTTTTATAAGAAAGAGCTTTAGATCAGCCTTAGATTTGTTTTAATTTTTTATATGATAAATATATAAATGCTTGTATTTTAAGTTGTCTTACATATAATCTATAAACATAAAGTAGAACTACTCTAGTAATATATGCATGATAGTAATTATAGGTGTTATTATATGTGTGTGTGTGTGTGTGTGTGTGTGTGTGTGTGTGTGTGTGTGTGTGTGTGTGTGTGTGTGTGTGTGTGTGTGTGTGTGTGTGTGTGTGTGTGTGTGTGTGTGTGTGTGTGTGTGTGTGTGATTTTGAATCACTAAAGTGTATTTTAGTGAAATAGATACTAAAAAAGATAACATATACCAATTATGTCTTGTATTTATCAAATATAAAAAATTGAGGATATGAGAAGTACATTATTGATAGGTTTTGTTTCTTATCTCATGCAAAACAAAATATATATAGTGCATGAAAGACATATCTATAAGTAGTGAGTACCACCAACTATGGGCCTATGACAAAGTTAAGCAAGACTTTAGTGTTAAAAATTATCCCTTGGCATAGTAATAAAGAAGATGGAAAAAATAGTTGATTCTTATAACTAATGCAATAAATTTACATAATTTTATCTATAATGTGGTAAACCTGGTAGAATAAGTGGTAATGACATGTTTGGTTACAATTGTTTTCATTTTTTTAATAAGTTTTAACTAGCTATGTAACTATGTACTATTAGACTTACACCTTTGGAAAGAGGATAGTAACCACTTCCAAGTTGATTATATGATAAATACAGAGTGAGTAATTAAATTTTATAGTGATAAGGAATAGTTCTTTTTTTTTTTTAGTCATAAGTATAGATTTGTATAGAAGAATACCTAAGTGGTTGTGATTGAATACAATTGTAACAATGTCTTTGATTTGGTTTCTTATGTGGAAAACATAGAATAAGACATATTTTTCTATGTTGTATAATCTAAATAATATTATGTTTTTTATGCATAGGTATCTATTGATCATATTACAATTATGTATTATCTCTAAATTTATTTGGTATTACTTATAAAAGATTAGTTTGTGATGTGATCCTAAATTCAATATCTCATCCTCATTTAGAAGGGATGTTTGTATTGGTTATATTAAATTAAATAGTATTGCATATGTGGACATTCACTGATATTATTTTAAATCTAAATTCTAAAAATTCTTTAGCCAAAGTAATGTTATAATTTTATACATTGTTAGTCCGTTATACTTTCTATGTTGTAAGCTTACTTGAGGTCAATAAATAGAGGCATACATATGGTTTATGTGAATGGCTATATGTAATAGGGATTTTACTTTTACACTTGTTCTATTATGGTTATGAATGATCTCATCATCACTATTTTACCCTTCATGAAGGGAAGGACTAATCTTAGTGGAGAGGTGTGTGGGGGAACATCAGTATATGGTTGGAGTAAAATTACTTATGAACAAAATGATTCTTAGATGCTTACTTATGGGTACTTATAGGATATGACCTTATACATACTTAATAATATTTTTCTTATGATGTTTTATCTTATTATACACTATAGTTGAGGCTATTTGTATTATTAAGCATTCATTATCTTATTATACGATTGAGTCTTGAGAGGATTGTAGTGTATTCGGATATTGAAACTAATTTAGTGGAATCATTTTACCTTGATATATCTATTGTCTACTATTTAACTTATAAAATAGTTATGGTAGAATTATTTTTTTAGTTGAAAACATGATTTATATGAGACTAATTTTAATATATTATTTTATTATTTTACTTTATGAATATCAATTGGTAATTATGATAAAGATAGTAGTAAAAAAAGTGTGTTAATTTGTTAAATCAACCTAGGTAGGTTGTTACATGTGATATAAGAGCCAGATTCAAAGGCTTGAACCTTATGTGTCTAATAGTGTTGATATATGTGATTACTTGTTGAACAACAAGAATAAATGATTTTTATAATAGGTATCATAGAAATAAATACATACAACCAAGACCAAGACCCTGACCCTAGCCAATTAGCATTAGATTAGGCTACTGATCTAGATCATATCCTCATATTTGTAAATGAGACATAAGACAAAATAATGGATTTGGAACAAGAAATACATGGGCATGATGAGGAAGGTGATTAAGATTAAAACCATAATGAATATCAAGATATTCAAGAGGAAGAGAATGCTAAATATCATCAAGTTGTAGTAGAGCTTGCACATAACTTGAGAAAGGTGAATCCACCAAAATTTTATGGAATAGTGTTGGGAGATAGAGATAAAGGGTGGATCATAGATATGGATAAATACTTTGAGATCTGAAATTATTTAGAGTTAAAAAAGGAGGTATGAGTAACATACCAACTATCAAGTGAAGTAGAAACATGATGGGCTAGTAAGAGAATGGAAATGGGCATTTATTATACTACCACTACATGGGATAATTTTTTCTCTTATTTTTAGTATTCTCTATCAGTTAAAGACCAAAATTCAAGTACTATAGAGTTGATTCTATTATTCTAGCAACATAACACTTCTCTAGGTCGATAGAACATAAGATTCTACCAACTAAGTTTTGGAGTAAGAAATAAGTCATTTTGGATAAAAAGGATGGCCTAATTATAGAAACAACATGTCTTACATAGACATGACCATTGAGTTATGTTGTATTATATTAGTATTTATATTGTATCATTGTAATAGATTATATATAGTATAGCATATTTATGATACGGAGAGGAATTATAAGAGGTTACATAATAAATTAACATGTGTAATTTCTTAAGGTGGTATAAAGTGAAGAGTATATGAATAATTATATTCAATGATTATATATATATATATATATAAAATCATATATATATATATAAGTGAAGAGTTAAATCGTCCATTATATGTACAATGTATGAGTTACTATGAATATAAGCACTACTTTTTAAAGTGAATGTTAAGGATTATAATCAACAATAACTCCCTTGGTACATTAATCTAACTAAAGTTAACCTCTTTAAACATACAATTATTTATAGCCAATAGCTTCATAGTTTATGTTAAAATTTGGTGGTACCGTATGGACTTTAGCAGACTAATGTCTAGGGAAAAGTATCATTTAGAGTTTTATAAGCCTGCATTAATGTAAATATAAGAGTGGTGGGAAGAAATAGTAAAAAAATCACATATAAGTTAACAAAATAGGTGAAACGTTATCGAAAGTAAATTTAGCATTTTTTAAATCGCAAGAAGAAGACTTGTGGGTCACCTTTACAAAGATATTATTGGCTTGGATATTGCATCAAAAAAAATATATGAAAGGTTTTTGCAATCACATTAAAAGACCTATTCAATGGACTGTGGAAAATTTTGATGCACTCCAACTCATTGATACAACATGAACTCGGGATATCAATCATGAATTTAATACAATAATTGACTCATTTATCATAGTCTAGGTTATATAGGGTTGGATAAGCTTAGATGATAAGCAAATCAATTTTATTAAATGAGAAAGGCAATTATTATTGAACAAAGTATTGTTCCTCATCTGTAATCTATTTGTGGAGCAAGGGTTAGTGAAAGAGGGTAAACATTTCCTTTAAGTGTAAGCATCTAAGGGATGATGTAGATCCTCTAAAGATGTGACTAGTCCATATATCTAGTATAAAGATTTAGGGGGATAGGAGAATAAGTATCGAGTAAAATTAAGTTAATTAAAAGAGGAGATAATAGTAAGAGGATAAATTAAAAATAATTAACAGACAATGGGGAATGAGCAAATGAGAAATTAGATAGAGAATGAGAGAATTTAGTAGGAAATTAAGAAAGAGATACAAAAAATAATGGAAAGAATGATTAGAAAAAGTATAATAATAGAGAAATCTAATTTAACCTTTATTATCAGAAGTCCTAATATTGAAAATGTTAATATTATCCCTCTACCATAAATGGACGAATTAGTATTCACACGATAGGAAGGTAAAAATGAGGCACGTGAAATAAGTATAATATAATAATTATTATATCATCAAATACATAAGGGGATGTATGACATGAAACAAGGATTAATATATTTAGTTTCACTGTTCAAAACACCCAAACTATTTCAAACCCATAGCATGGAAGACTAAATAGTCATGGGTAGTTTTGACCATAGTGGATGAGGCTTAGATAATAGTAGAATAATAAATTAGGAGATGATGATTAATATATGAGATGTTAATTAAATATTATGACCAAGGGAGGAAATTTTATCAATAGAAAGAATTAAAATAATAATTAATCAGGAGGAAAGTGTTATAGATAATTTAAT
This sequence comes from Torreya grandis, assembly GCA_037957365.1. Classification (NCBI taxonomy): domain Eukaryota; kingdom Viridiplantae; phylum Streptophyta; class Pinopsida; order Cupressales; family Taxaceae; genus Torreya; species Torreya grandis. Next base: position 110,445 of record JARHVA010006347.1, read on the forward strand.
GGAGGAAGAAAGAGATATGAACCTTTAAGAAAAATCTAAGGTTGAGATCAATGTTAGTTGTTAGTCGATAAATATGGAATAGAGATAAGGAAGAATATAATTTAATAGAAAGATTATTAGTTAATGAAAACATTAGAGAAGAAGTCCAATTAGAGATAGAATATGTGAAAGAAGAAATCTGAAGTGATGTGACCCCATAGAACCCTAATTTTAAGAGGCTTTGGAACAATCACCATCCTCATGCTACTTCAAAATAGACGTGCACATCCATATTTTAGATAAAGAGTTATATTTATTGGTGAAGAAGTATAAAATATATACCAAAGTCAATAAGGAAGAGACTAAGAAAATAATGGAATTTATAAGTAATCAGGTGTAAGTATTAAGAATAAGATACTTCTAAATAGAGATGAAAAGAGATAAAGGTAATAACATAAACTTGGTAAAATAATAAAGAGTTAAATAATATAATTTCAATAGTACTACAAGAGTAAGTACATAAGGAAATCAAGTGAATAATGATAACAATCCTAGCAGTGGGATTCCTAACTACCCTACAAACACTAAGATGGTATAGAATATGATGAAATTTTCAATGTTTGGTAGAGATACAAAAGATGCAAAAGAACATTTGTTTTTATTAGACTCATAATGGAGGAGGTAAAACATTATTGATGAAAGATTAATGTTATTTGATTCTATTGGAACACTAAGAGAAGATGCACTAAAATGGTATATGAAAAATTACTCTTGACATGCCACTACATGTAATTATGTCCAAAAAACATTTAAATGCAATTTTCACTACCCAGACATATTGATGTAGAGTGTTGGCAAGATGAGAGAACTAATCCAAAAGATAAAGCAAATTGTCAAGGATTATAATCAATGTTTTAAATCCACATTGTGGAAGTTAGAAGAACCACAAAATCAAAAATGAATAATAAAATGTTTCAAATGTGGATTAATACCATGTTTTATAACCAATGTGGATGGGAATATATTCATCACATTTGTGGAAACATTATAGATGGTGCCAAGGCACTAAGCACAGTACTACAAAAGAAATATAGATACTCATTAAAAGATAATGTTGAAATATTATAGTTGTAATTGGAATAATTAAGAATAAAATGGGAGATACATGTGAAGGGGGATTATTATGCAATACCACACAATAAGCACATGCCACTGTAAGAAATAATTTGGTATATCATGTGTTATGTAGAAGGGAATTTTAGGACATAATACCCCCATAGTGATATAGTCAAAAGAGTAGTGGATAAAATATTAACACAACCACAAATAGGGATGCTTTGACTAGCTTAATAATCCATATATGGTAGAAATATATACTACAAAATATGTAGAGTGTATGAGCAACATCCACAACACTTATGCCCTATAATGGAAATGGTAGCCCCTATAAATAAATTAACACACTACACTAATTATGGGTCATTCAATCACTATAATCATGACCTCCCTACTATAGATACACTTGCAGATGTCTAAGACACCATTCAGATAAAATCATAAATAGTATAACAAATTTCTTTACCAAAATTATTAATTAACAATGTTAGTATACTCCAATCTAGTCAACAATACCAAGCAACACCTACCATTCAAAATTTTAAATCCCATAATACTTTGCCATAGTACTATAATAAAAATCAAGGAAGATGCAGAGGTGGAATCTAGGGTAGCTATATTGTAGCATACCATGGAAAAATAAATTATAAATGGTGAGAGGATACAATTTGAATTATAAACAAGGGTATAATCAGGAGATACCCCCACTGACATGTTACAAATACACAAGGTGGAGCACATTTCTAAAAAAGTTATTGAATAAACACAAATGAAGTGTAAATTATACCATGAAAGAGGTACACATTATTCATTTTCATGTCCTAAAGTATTGTAATTCTACAAAAATGGTGAAATAAAAATAGAATAATTGGTAGTCTCCCCTAAGGAAAGAGGTTAAACACCTTAGGAAAATGGGAAAATCATAGGATATGAAAGGACGGTGAAATAAAGTTAACCTTAGAGAGGAATAAGAGGAAAAAATAGAATAGGTAAGCTCATCCCAAATAATAATAATGTCAATTAAAATTAGATAGTGTCAATAAATAATAAGGGAAAAAAAAGAGAGGTCATAGAAAACGGCTCTCCATATCATGAGTAATGATTCACAATTATGAGTAGCAATAAACATGCGAAGTGAAAAGAAGATAGAGAAGGTTAAATAACTAGCCATTGACTATAATAACAAGTTAGACACAAATGGATAAGATAATAAACCTAATATCTACGAATATGATTACATTATAGATAATAATAGGAAACTAATAATAGAAAAATAAGATAAAGGTCAACTTAAATTGACCTATTTTGATGAAGACAGGAATGAGGACCTTAAAATAATAATGATATTGATAAAAAATGAAGACTTACTACATAATATCACTTGATTCTTTAAATATTGACACAAACAAGAGAGAGAACATTATATGTAGAGAGTAGGGAAAAATCAAAATACAAATACAAAGAATGTATTTAGAACAAATCAGAAATGGAAAAAACTTGTCATTTTGTTAAATGTCAAAATAAATGGCCAAGAAATAAATAAAAACCTCTTATACCTTATCACAAATACAAATGTGTTAATGTGGAGCACATGTGAGCTACTAAGGAAATTTTAGTTGCATGCAATGATATATGATATTACTATGGTTGATGATAATCTATACTCACCAATTGGGACTTTATAGAATGTTGAATTTGATTTTATGTTAATAAAGAATAAGTTATATTTTGGGGTGATTAATATGTATTACATTTCTTATCTAACATTTCTGAACCTATAATGGTTTTAAGACTGTAATATATACTTATATTTTGAAGAGGAGGAAAAGACATTTGAAAGAAAATGATTAGTAGTCCATTTCTACTAGAAGTGGGAATGGTAGTGGCATGGTTAGATTAATTATGATAGGAAGATTAGGATAGTGAATTTTATGACCTCATTTTTCTATATACTCTTAAGAAAATTACAAGAACAAATGATGATCTAGAACCTAATGATGAGGGGGAACTGATAGTGGAAGAAGAAGAAGAAACACCATCAAGAGATGAAATTTAAACATTTATGTATTGTGAACCAAACACAATAGTGTGTAAGGTATGTTTCATAATAAAAACACCGTATAGAGGTGAAATAATCACCTCACTATAAAATTAGGTACCATAGAAAAGAAGATCTCATGCATAAAATGAGCCTCACATAACAAACTACCAAAAAATAGGGCATTAGAATAGTTGATGAGTAATTATAGCAAATGATAAGGGTATTTTCAAAAGAAGAGATAAAGATAAAATATTTTTATGATACACTCACAATAACTACCATAAGATAGTATCATACTCATAAATAAACCATCCATACTTGGAAAATTTTGTGTACTATTAAAAATAAGATTTGTAAAATTAGAAAGGTATTTTCTAGAAATCACAGCAAACTACTAAAAAAATAGTGCATTGGAATAGTCAATGAGTAATTATAACAAATGATAAGGGTATTTTAAAAATAAGAGATAAATATAAATATATTTATGATACACTCATAATAACTACCATAAGATAGTAGCATACTCATAAAGAAACCATCCATACTTGGAAAACTTTGTGTACTACTGAAAATAGGAAAAACTAACCCAATATCACATCTTGACATGTGAAAAATTAGGGATGACAAGAGGATAAATAGATAAATTCATGTGGGTATAATTATTTAAATAGACATTAGATGCATTCCCTAAAGCTCAACATTTACAAGAGGAGATGTAAAAAAGAACAAGTAGATGGGCAGACTTTGAATTTTGTAGAACTTGCAACTTTGGGGATATGGATATTAATGTTTGTCAAGAACTAGGGAAGATAAAAAAATATTCATAAAAGATTATTCCAAAAAATAACACTTGTTATGATTAAAAATAGAGGGAAAAATTTAGGACATATAGATTATTGGGAATAGATTGGCACAATAGTAAGATAATTTTTAAAGACTGTAAAAACAAAAACAAACATAAAAGAACTAGAAAAACTAGCTTATTGCCAAAAATTACAAAATAAGAAGAGGATGAGAAAGAAAAACCAAAAAACATCAAAATAAACATCAAGGAAGGATAAATATGATTCCTTGACACCACAAAAGATAAAATGCAATACTTATACCAACTTATTAAATTTAGAGAAGAGAATATCACCATAAAAGGAAATCCAAAAATTGAAAAAGTAAGTAACTATTGGTCAAAATAAGAGGTGGATATTATAGTATTTATTAAAGAAATTTGAGAATTTATTACTAAGAACATTCACTAAGCTCAATTGAATCAAGGAATATGTGGGCACTAAGAAGATCTAGTTGAAATAAGATATTAAATCATTACAGAAAATACCTATAGACTAAATCTTAATGTTAAATCAAAATTTAATATTGAAATGGATAAAATGTTTATTGGTAGAATTATAAGTCCTATGGAATATACTGAATGGATAAGCCCCATGGTGATTCAAAATAATAGAATTAGAAAGATATGCATCTACATTTATTAAAGAGAATTAAATAAGACATGTATACATGACCCATTCCCAATGTCATTCACTAAAGAGATATTGGAGATCATAACATGAAGATAAATCTAATGATTCACTGATGGATTTTTAGGATACCATTAGGTTAGGATAGCGTTAGAGGATAAAACAAAAACTACACTTATTACAGAATGGGGATCCTTTATAGATAGAGTGATGCCCTTTGGATTGAACAATGAAATGGTTGTGTTTATTTACATCATGTTTAATGCATTTTAGGAATTCATACATGATTTTTTTTAAGTGCATCCTGCTTATTGGACAACATATGGGTTAATCAAGCACAATGTTTAGGCAATACATATGATGTTTCAAAGATGTAAATAGTTGAACATTTGTCTATATCTCAAGAAATGTATATTTAATACACCATTTGGTAAGTTACTAGGACACATAATATGTAAATAAGTATTGATGGTTAAACCCCTTAAAACTTCCATAATCATAAATCTACCACCACCCAAGACATAAAAATAAGTTATAACTATCTTTGGATATGTTGGATATCACTGAAAATTCATAAGAAATTATGCATCTATAAGTGCACCCAGAGAATAATTATTGAATAAGAATCATAACCAACTATTAGATTGGTCAAGACAATGTCATGACTAATTTGATACACTTAAGAATAAGATTTTTGATTCCCTAATTCTAGTATTGATAGATTGGAAAATCCCATTCCACATACATGTTAATGCCTCTACAATTACAATAGGATTAGTGCTAGCACAACCTTATAGAAATATAGATGATCCAATTTCATTTACTAGCATAAAATTGGAAAGAGTGGAAATAAAATACTCCACCATAGAAATATATGTACTTGCTATGGTTTATACGGTACAATAAATTTAGGCATTATTTACTAGTAACTCCATTTATATTATTTATAAATCATGATCTACTTAAGTACTTGATAAATATATCAATAATTCAATGAATAATCCATCGATGGCTCATGTTGTATCAATAATTTGATTTCAAAATTGTGCTAAAACCTAGGAAATACAACAAAGGACCTAATTACCTATCATAATTATTACCCAAATTAATGGAAGGTATTTCACATTTTTATCCAATAAATATTTTCCAAAGGAATATAAAACATTTGAGAAGAAGATATTGATGATTTAGACATTTCCTTTCATATTGGCTGAATAAAAACTATATTAAAAATGGAAAGATGAGGTATTATGGAGGGTAAAATTACCACATGAATGAAAAAATATCTTAAGATAAACCCATGATAGATTTTCAAGAGGGTATAACTATGGAGAAGCTATGGGTAGTAGATATTACAGGCAAACATATAGTTGCCATCACTTTTCAAGGGTGTGCATAAGTATGTAAGAAGCTATGACATCTTTAAAAGAGTGGGTAAGGAAAATAATAGATATAAAATTCCTATCTACCTACTCTTTGTGGTAGACACATTATAAAAATGGTCAATTAATTTTGTAGGTCATATTAAAATTGTGGAAAGGAAATGTAATTCCAAGCTCATTATAGCTGGAATAGAATCTCTAACAAGATGGGTAGAAGGTATCCTAATGAAATATTGTACCACATATACCACCATGAAATTTTTTTAAGAACATATTATTATAACTTTTATATTTCCCTTAATTATTATTAATTATTATGGGAACACTTCATTAATAACATAATTATAGAAATGTTGAAACACTTCCTAATCCAGTATCACAGAATACTCCTTACCACCCATTAGCGAATGGAACTTTTTAAGCATTCAAAAAGGTATTGGAGAATATATTAAAAAAAATTTAAAATATATAGATATGGGATTGGGATAGCAAGATACCAATAGTCTTATGGGATTACTCTACTACTTACAAATGGTTGACTAAGTATTACCCCTTTTAATTGATCTATGGATTAGAAGAGTTAATGCCAATGGAATACATATTGTAAAGTTTGAGACTTTTGGTAAAATTCAAGATGAATTATAAATATTCCATTAAATAAAGGTTAATATAATTATAAAATTGGGTTAGAAAAGGTTTTTATTAGCATATAACCAAATGCAAGAGAAAAGATGCCAAAAATCTTGGCATGATAGACATATAAAAATGAAAGAGTTTCATATTGGGGACAAGGTATTGTTATATGATAGTAAGTATAAAAATTTAGGAAAAATAAAAATACTTTCAAATTCTACCAATTGAGTCAATTGGGTAGGCCTAGTTCTACAAATCCCTATTTACTAAAATCTTGTAAAGTATACTATGATGATAGTGTCAACCTAGTAGCCTATTCAGGAAGTCTGAAAGTGTACTGTGTTGATAAGGTTAACATAGTATCCTATTCTATAAGTTTGAATATTTTTTTAGGATATGAGAAGGAATCTAATGATGGTAAAGTGTTTGAATTTTAATAGTTACTCAGTGACTATTGGAATTCAAATATTCAAATTTACAAGGGAAGACCAGTCTACAGTTTTTGTGCTATAACTTTTGATTTATGTAGAATTTGATCATGGTGTAAAAGGAAAAGTTGTATATGAATTCATGGAACATATATGTAACCTATAGAAAAGTTATAATCATACATAATTTCATACTAGTATTGATTGGTTTTGACTTTATCATGCCTCTATGATTATATATATATATATATATATATATATATATATATATATGTATGTATATATATATATATATATGTATGTATATATATATATATATATATGTATGTATATATATATATGTATATATATATATATGTATATATATATATATATATATGTATATATATGTATATATATATGTATATATGTGTGTATATATATATATGTATATATGTATATATATATATATATATATATATATATATATATATGTATATATGTATATATATATATACACACATATATATGTATATATATACACATATATATGTATATATATATACATATATATGTCTATATATATATAGGGCATGAGTTGTATTTTATGGTAATTCTAATTATCTATGATGAAATAGAAGCCGAGTAATGCAAAATATGTTGAAAATATTTATATGATTTGGTGGTTGGGAGCCACATTGGTCTTGAATTTATGTATATCTTTGCTATTGATAATGGATTATGATCAAAAATTTGAATACAACTATTCTAAATGGATATTTATGGTGAAATCTAAGCTAACTAAATGAAAGGGTGGCATAGACTACATCCATGATGTAAGACATCATGTATAAGTTACCCCCAGTTTGAGCTTATAATATGGCCTTATCAAAGTTTAAATTGATTGCATTTCCTAGGTCTAGGTCCTTCTCTCCTTTTATAATTATGCTAAGCAAGAGAGCCCATAATATGTTCACATGTGTGGTGTCCCTTGCCCCAAATAGATGATTTAGAAGAAGCATCCCCACTTGAACCCCCTTTTATAAGGTAGGATTCAATATCCTCTTTGTTAACCCATTACTCCTGGTATATGGCCTAGTTCTTAAGGACCTTGTATATATCATGGGTATTATCCCATTCATCCATTGTGATATAATCATAGGCAATGGTATAATTTTAGGTGTTTTAATACTACTTAAAATTATTCCCTGAGATGTTTGCAATAAGGTTCACTGAGTTTATATAGTGTAAAATATTTTAGACTCATAAGTAATCAAGCTAAGAACATTAGCAAGTATGTTGAGACAAGGATTTGTTAATAGAAATAGATTAGAACCCTACACCATAGATAATTGTGGTGGAGGGTGGTAAAATAAAGATAAGAGAACTAATAAGGTGTCATTGTCCTTGCATCTAGGTGAATTTTTGTAGAAGGTAATAATATTCCCTATACCAGAAATTTAAGTTTATGGTTGTAGATCATGTCACCTTCAAATTAGGTGGGCACTATATCTCACATGGTAAAGTTGAATAAGGTTATTTGGTGTCTCCAAAACATCTATCTTCATATTTGGTTGTTTGATATTTAAAAAATAGCCTAGTGGTATAAATAATAAGAATAAGAAGTAGGATATAAATGATGTTGAAAAAAAACATGGAAAAGGATAAAAAATTATTGAAAATCTCACTTTTATTAATAAAAAAATATATAATACAACACTAATCATACAAAAACGATGGGTGGAAAAGTCACACCCCAAAAGCAGTATCACACTAGACTAAATAATCCTTGAGAAGAAAACAAAACTAAAAATAGGGAAAACCCAAGGTCACATAAACCAAAGCTAAAATAACCCATGTGTACATCAACCAAAAAAGGGATAGATAAAATCACAAACAATAAGGAGATCATTAAGGAGAAGTAGTGAACATGCTTATATGAGGAAGAGGAAGAGGAGGAGGCAGATGATCCTATGAATTTCCTCCCCATCCCCCTTGAGTAGGGGGATCCTTGTCAACTAATAATGTAATTTAGCCATATTTTTTTAACATTTTTTTAGATTTATCTTATTTGACAAGAAAAATGGAAAGATTTAGTTAAGGAAATTTGTCATGTGGCAAGGGAGCCCACTTTTCCCCACCATCACTAATTATATTTGACCAATCAATTCCCCCATGGGGTGGGTAGTGCCTATAAAAGTGAGAATATCTCCTTTAGTTACAAGACCATCAGTTTTGATATTACTATCATTGACTCCCCCAAGGGGGAGAGTGGAGGCATGGGCTATTGGGAAGTTCATGGTAGATAGCACATGGCACATTCCCCCAATGGTCTATGAGAGTTTTTAGATGATGAATATTTAGCTATAATTTATTTATGACCCTAGGTCTAGAGGGTAATATTAGAAATCATGGAAACTTTTTTAGTTATTTAAAATCTCATTTTTCCATATCTTCATGATTAAAACATGATTTATTTCTAGATTTACAAATTTAAAAAATAATTTCAACACAAAAAATATACCAAAATATGTTGTATTTTGAAGGAATAAAGGTGGAGTCCCTAAAGAGACCTATTTTCCATGTGAATAATTTATCTCAAAATGGATTGAAGAGGGTGTGAATCCATCACCAAGAAAACTGAGCATGAAGGCTAAACCAAAAAAATTGTTTAATGGTTTCTAGGTAGTGACAAGTGGGGTAGATGGTGTTTGATGTCAGGAGAGAACCTACAACAATCAATATACTCTGATACCAGCTGTTAGGTGACCCCTTATCCAACGGAAGCACAATTGATTACTTTCTTATAAGCAATTAAACATGGAATTATACCAGAATGATAAAGTAACTAGAAACTTGAGACAGCAAAGAATTTGAGAGACAATACACACTCTTGTATTAAATATTACTAAAAGAAAATACAATAAGGAAGATGCCACTTCTTCCTCCACCTCAAAGGATTGCCACACCTCAAGACCTTCTTCCCTCTCTCTCTTGCTCAACACAAAACCAACTCTACAACCTGAGTTGCTATCCCTCCTTGAATGCTTCAGCTGATCTCCTTGACCTTACACCTGTAGATCTCCTTGACCTTGCTTGCTTCAATGCTTTTACTTGCCTTCTTGATAATTACAATACATGCCTTATGGGTCTTTAAATAGAATCCCATAGTTACAAAAATAGAAATCTAACTACAATAATTAGACACACAGCTCGTGACTATAATTAGTCATTTGACATGCAAACACTCGCTTCAATTAACTGACTGTTTGTCAATAGCAGTTCTGGAAATACACAGGCGACCGACGTCGGTCCCTGCTTGCCTGGTGCTGCTGATGTCGGCCAACCTCCTGCCGTCACCAATTTCCTTTTCCACTGTCTATGATCGATGTTGGTTGTACTACTAACACCGGTTCCTCTAGTTCTTCAGCATCCTCTTCTTGTGTCTGCAAATAGTTGAAGCTTTTAGCTCCACACACTAACAATCTCCCACTTAGAGATAAATAACTGCTACTATACTTGTACCTGTACACCATCTATTTCATTCCTTTGGCTCTGTATCCCTCTTCAAATTCACTCTTGAAGACCAACCACCACTGAACCTGTGATGCAATACCTGTCACTTATGCCACAAGAATTTTGATGCTCCCAAATTCTTCATGACATACTTCTGAACCAACTCTACCCTTAGCTCAGAAAACTCCCTGTATATGAAACCCTGCAACAAGTAACACAATACAGTAACAAGATAATGTAGTTAATATTATCCAACCTGGTAAAGATAAAATACAATGGTCAAAACTCCATTGTTCTGTAGCCTACTCAAGACCATATACCATAGCCTTCTGTCTCATGTGTCCATCCACTCTCTTCTCTAAAATAGGAATCCATACCTCTATCCAGTGCTTTCTTCCAACTGATAACTCTACCAACAAATACCTGTTTGGCTCTACTCCAAGGACTCACACTCCTCATCCATGTCAAGCTCCCACTGTTTTTGGATTCTACCTGCATTGCTTCTTCCATCTTCCTAGTTCTTGACTGTCAGTAAGCAATATAAAGAAGGTGAACAACGAATATGAGGTTCACTTACCATATCTGACCTCCACATGGGTGTTTGAGACTTATAGATCCACCCAACATCTATTCCAGTGACCAATATCAGCCATCTCCCAGTCTGCTCCCGACTAATGTCGGTTCCCTGCACTGACTCTGACTACCAACGTCATTTCCCTGGCCAACGTTGGCATCCCCCACTACCGACGTCGGTCCTTATGACCAATGTCAGACTTCTCCTACTCGACCTACCGACCCTGTTGGTCTGCACATGACTGATGTCGATATTTGGATGACTGATGTCGGTGCCAAGCGACCGACATCAGCATCTGTGTGTTCCTGTAAGTGATGAAATTTTCATCTATGAGCTCTTCTTGGATCAAACCTCTGTCCATGCTGCCCTGCTCAGATTTATTCAGCCCCTGTGACTGATCTCTATCCTTCATCTCCTCCATAAAAACCAAGGCTTCTTTGTTCCTATCAAAAGCATCAAATTTCCTTTTCCTGCAATGAATTGTATCTATGCTTTCTAAACTTGAACACGTACCTTTTGAATCAAGAACGTCCATTCCCTTCTTATTCTCGTGACCAAGCCTATTAGAACACATCTTTAAATCTACACCAGAAGTAGAATCAGTAATACAAGTAGGTAGATAAAGAGTACCTACTTTCTTACCTCTTGCTAGAACAAGTGCTCCCTTGGTAACCTTCCAAGAGTCTGTTGTGAGGGTTATTGTGCATCCCTCATCTCCCAACCTTCCTATAGAAATCAGACTCTGCTTCAGAATTGGAACATGCATGACCTTTTTCAACACCCATGTGTTGTCAATCTGCAATCTCAGCTACACTTTCCCTTTGCCAACTATCTGACAAGGCATACCATCCCCTAAATAGAGCACTCCAAAGTCTCCCTGTTCATACTCATGAAACAAATCTATGTTTGGGGATGCATGAAAAGATGAACCAAAATCTAAAATCCATGATCCTACCTGACTATCCAAAGAAAGTATGAGAGCATCCTATACCACAATATTTGCATCCTTTGCTTCTTCAATACCTGCATGTTGATTCTCTTTATCTCTCAACCAACACTCCTTCTTTGTATGTCCTTTCTTTCCTCAAAACCAGTAGGTAATACCTTTGGACTCGGATCTCCTTCCCGACCTTGATTTCCCTTTCTCAATCTTCTCCCTTTACCTTCCTCTGCTTTTTGCACTTAGAGCATTCCCTGATGATTCACCTGTGCTTCTCCTGCATATTTCTTCATTCAAGATCACACTCACAACATCATCAACTTTTAAGATTTTAGAAGCAGATGCAGAATTACTTACTGCCATAACCAAACCATCCCAACTTTTAGGCAAAGAACATAAAATCAAGAGAGCCTTTACCTCATAATCAAAAACAAAATTGACTGAAGCTAGTTAGTTTACCAAACCATGGAAATCACTGAGATGAGTATGTACCGATCCACCTTCCTACATTTGCAAAGTAAATAGCTACTTCATAAGATATACCTTATTAGAAGCTGAGGGCTTTTCGTATAAATTCACCAAGGACTTTATCAACTCTTCCGTTGTCTTACACTGTGATAAGCTAGAAATCACAGATGATGCAAGGCTCAACCTTATGGAACCGAGAGCCTTTTGATCAAGAACACTCCATTCTTCATCCTTCATAGCTATGGGCTTGCATGCAACCCCACCCAACGATAAGTACAAATCCTTCTGATACAGATAGTCCTCAGTTTGCATCCTCCAGTGTTGATAATTCTTGTCGTTAAACTTCTCCATTTGTAGCTTACTTTCTTCTACCATTGCTGAACTCCCACTCAATCAGAAAACCCTGTGAATGACCTGTAATCAAAAACAATAACTTGCTTCCTGCAAACTGTAGCTCTGATACCACTTGTCAAGAGAGAACCTACAATAATCAATATACTCTGATACCAGTTGTTAGGTGACCCCTTATCCAACGAAAGCACAATTGATTACTTTCTTATAAGCAATTAAACACAAAATTATACCAGAATGATAAAGTAACTAGAAACTTGAGACAGCAAAGAATTTGAGAGACAATACACACTCTTGTATTAAATATTACTAGAATAAAATACAATAAGCAAGATGCCACTTCTTCCTCCACCTCAAACGCTTGCCACACCTCAAGACCTTCTTCCCTCTCTCTCTTGCTCAACACAAAACCAACTCTACAACTTCAGTTGATATCCCTCCTTGAATGCCTCAGCTGGTCTCCTTGACCTTACACCTGTAGATCTCCTTGACCTTGCTTGCTTCAATGCTTTTACTTGCCTTCTTGATAATTACAATACATGCCTTATGGGTCTTTAAATAGAATCCCATAGTTACAAAAATAGAAATCTAACTACAATAATTAGACACACAGCTCGTGACTATAATTAGTCATTTGACATGCAAACACTCACTTCACTTAACTGACTGTTCATCAACAGCAATTCTGGAAATACACAGGCGACCGACGTCGATCCCTGCTTGCCTGGTGCTTCTGACATCAGTCGACATCTTGCCATCACCGGTTTCCTTTTCCACTGTTTGTGACCGACGTCGGTTGTACTACCGACACCGGTTCCTCTGGTTCTTCAGCATCCTCTTCTTGTGTCTGCAAACAGTTGAAGCTTTTAGCTCCACACCCTAACATTTGAGAACCCCATGCACTTTAGTCTATCACCAATAGACAAACCCTAGAAAATAATAAACAAAATAAAACTGGAATTATTGGAATTAATAAGATCTACGTAGATATTACAAATTTTATAGACCGTACAAAAGGAAAAGATTTAATATTCAACTCATGATAAGGGTGTTGGAGTCAATGTGCTGATGAGCTAATAGTTTATACCTCATACAAGGAGAATAAGGAGTAAATGACATATTTTTAGGACATATTTACATCAAGGTATAAATTAAATAACACCATGTTTTTGTAATTAATCCTCAATTATTGAACTTTGTATCTCAGCAATCGACTCTACATCTTCATTACTAATATTAAACTTAGCCTTCAAAATATTCCATGGGAGCCAATCCTATTTTACCTTTGATGCAGTTGCATCTATATAAGAGTTAAATTATGTTTTTTAGGTCATTATAAGGTTTAATAGGTCATATACTATCAATAATAATCCTTTTCTAGGCTTCACTTATCCTTCTAGGTCATTTAGATGACTTTATAGGTTTCTCACCAAATTTAGGAATTAAAAAAAATGAATTTATTGTAAAGAGGTAATCCTTAAGAAATGCAATGTCATAATAAAAATTTCAAATATTCATCATATTCCATGCATCTAATGATCCATTTAACACTAAGGGAAAGACATTAGATCTTAATTTTAATAATCACAAGCCTTAAAACCTGTTGAGGTCAATAATAAATGACCCAAGAGACTCTATGAAAACCATGATGGCCTTCAAAATTGACCCCCATAAATTCATTTTAGAATTTCTCCAATTTAGCATACAAGGCATTAAATAGAGCCCATCAAAAAGTGTAATAAACATGGGTAAAAATTGGGACCTTAGAGCAAATTTGAAACTTTCCTAATAAATTCAAGGTTTTGGTGATATAGAAGGATATTTTTTCTCAACCCTTTGAACCTTGTAAGACCAAAAATCAACTAAAAAGGTTCTAAATGCAAATGGAATGCCAAGGAATTTAAATTAAACTCCCAGTATGATCTAATTCCATTAATATCCCTCCTACTGATGAGACTTGTGAGAAATGGATTGGTGATAGCATTGAGTCTTATGCCATTGGATGGAAGATCTAGAAGCAAGGTATAACATTTTGAGGCATTCCATACCATTTTTTATATAATCATCTTCCTCTTAAAGGGTGAGAAAGGAGTCATCTACAAAGTTTCCACTAATAAGTTGATAATCTAAATTGGGGAGGGAAATACCCTTAACCAATAAAGAAATTTTAGAAAAAAATACATATAAAAAGAAAATAAAGAGAAAAACACAATTACAACCCTAAATACATATAAAACATATAGAAGGCAAAAATGAAGCTATAGATCATGTCTGGAACTAAAATATGAATGTGTGGTAAGAAATAATATGGTAGTAATTACATGGGTGAAAGTATGCATAAATAAATTTTGAATTATTTCTTCAAATATAAAAATAATAGAAACAAAAATATGAAATTGTGGAAGAAATAAATACATAGTGGTCAAAGAGAATCATATTTTACAAGCAAACCAATTCAAAAAATACACAAACATAAAATGGATAAATAAGGGAAAACATATCTACATTATAAATGGATGGATAGTGGTAACATGTAAATAATAAAATTATAAAATTATGGTAGAAACTAATGGAAATTGGTAAGATATCATGACATTTACAAATACAACAATTCAAATGTATATCTTCAAATATGTAATTTTTAAAAAAGGAAAAGGCATATCTTTGAAAGGAATAAAATGTTATAATGATAGAGAAAGATGACTAAAGCATAATCATAATTTATTTTATTTTTTGGAACATGAAATATCAAATATATTTGTTCAATACAAACTAACATAGGAAAATGGGTGGGTGGCAGGAATTACATTGTTGAAAAAGTTGTTAAAATAATGATGTCACATAATATAAACATGAAATAAATGTAGACAAGACATATGATTACACACCAAAACAAGTAAAAGGATTGAATAGACATAGATAATAAATTATAGTAGTTTCATTAAAATAACTTAGCTGATTAATGGATATATCAAGCAAGTTATAAATTAAGGGTTCACTAAATAGAAAAATCACAAATTTTTTTGAGCACTGACACTATAAAAAAATTCTCACATTAAGGGTTCATACTCTATTCAAAGATAATTTATGAGATAATTAGACAAAATAATGGAGATATTACTCATGTTTTAATAACTAAATAAATTAAGCAATATAAATACCAAAAACATTTCATTAAATCAAAAAATAAATATTCATTTGGTGCATTTTTAAAATCTCCTTATCTTATGACACATGCAGATGATACATACTGATACATTAAAACATAATTGATATAAATTGATCATATGAATTTAGAGGTAGAAATAAGTGTGATGATGTAAGTAAACATACAAACACAATAGTTAGAATATAAAATAAGTATTAGGTCCTTCTAAATCTAAAATTAGATGCATGTATTCAGTTCCCATACTTTAGCCTAATGGCAAGCATGACCAATGTGTTACTAAGAAGATCAAATGAATATATTATGTATTTAAATAAATAATACCACATTATATTATATGTGATTCACCTAGTTATAGGACTTCTACATGAAGGTATTCAACACATAAATATGATCATAAGATAAATGTGAGTACCAACTTCTTAGCCACACTTACTGGAATAAAAGTCAATAATCGATCTCTTTAAATTCATAACATGAAGGATTTTAAGTTTAGAATTGTAACAAAGGCTATTTCGTTGAATGTTTACCACTTAAATGATCATGACTCAATAACAATAAGGAATGTACAAATATCATATGACATGGTCTTCACCAGGATGCAATAGGACTTGGTTATTGCCTTGCATGAACAATCCCTATAAAATCTACATAAAATCAATAAAGGTAAACTTATCCATGACTTCTATGGTTCACTTTTGTTAGTGCTTTCCATGTATTTTACACATACTATCTTGGGATATGAGAGCAAGGTAGAATGGAATCTATAATCTTCCATATGTGATCAAATATCATATGCACTAAAGAGTATCCATTTAATATAATAAATAGAAAAAAATTCAATGGGAGAAGATTATTAGGAGTATGGTAAAGGGAAGATACCAAACATCAAAGGAAATTGTACAAAAATACTACACAAAAGTTTAATTTACTATAGATGCAAGTAAAATCTTTATTGAATCATATACTAAAAAAGTAATACCCAATCCCCCTATGCCTTGAAATGTTAGTGAAGAACAATTGAGGTGGTCATTATTATAACTAGGAGTCTAGCAATGGATCTTAGGGCACAAAAAAAAATTAGTGAACTATGCATGGGATCCTAATTTTAGGAGGAAGAGGGTGAGGCCTCAAAAGATGAAAAATAAGGAGATCTAGAAGAATCTCAACCTCAATACATTACCCACAAATCATCAAGAATATGAAGATAAGTGATAAACTTAGAAACACTCCATGAATAAAAAAAAAGATGAAGACACAAATACATTCATTTTAAAGTATTATAACACTTGGGATGAGTTGGGATAATAAGATATGGTATAAAAAGTGACTCTCCCTTACTCCCTATAGACAAGGAAAATATCACTTAGAGAAGGGTTTTCACCAAGAACCAAAACAAAAATTTAGATTATAGAGGAATAAGAGGGGTCATCTATAACATATCTAAAAGATAGCCAAACTTTATTATAAATTAATAGAGGTAAAATACGGTAGATTTCATTTCCATAGATAAATTTTAAGGGTAAGAAGAAGAAAAAAGTAGTCAAACCAAAGGCCCAAAAAAAAAATTGGTGACTTATTCAGATATTGAGTCATCTAAACGAGGGATGAAGAAGAGATAAAATTTAATTAAGAAAGTGAGGCAACCATAGATGTGCCTAATATAAATAGTATATTATTCATGTGTCACATTAATGGTTGGATAAATAAGGTAGGCAACCTACATAAAAATTCAAATAGTGCAAGGGAAAAATAGGTTTATAAAATCAAACTTAGACATATTGACATTATTCCCTATGAGCTAAATGATGTTATAGGTAACCTTATCAAAAATATATAAGATATATTAATACATATAAAAGAAAAAATCAAATATTCCAAGATTAATATTGATAAATATCATGAGGAGGCCCTAAGAAAAACTATTTTGGAATCACATATGTCTCTTGCAGACCAAGAGAGACTAAGACAACAACAACAAACAGAATTGAGAACCAAAAAAAAAAAAAGAGAAATATTGTTTTTAAATCTCCAAAAAATATAAAATATTTATAAAAATTTAAAGAGATAGAAGAAGATATTATCCAAAAATTCGAGTAATTGGAATAGGAATTAGAGGAAGAAATTAAGAAGATTCATGAAATTACGGAGTCAGCCACTCAATAGGCTAGATAACTATTGGAAAAATAAAAAGAGAATGAAGAGGTACAGTGGAAAAGGATAAATAAATAAAGAAAAATAAAGAAAAATAAAAATGAGGAAAAAATAAGGAAGGAATGGGAGCAGAAGAGAGTATAAGAGGAAAGACAAAAAAAATATAGAAAAAGAGTAGAAAAAAAAAAGAAAAAATAGAATAAGAAAAGAAAATTGAGGATCTGAGATAATAAAAGAAGAAAACAAGAATAAATTGGAGGAGGAAAATAATAAAAAATTATCAAAGATAAAATAGAAAGAGGAAAATGATAAACAAAAATAGGAGATAGAAAAGAAGAAATAAATAGAAGAGGAAAGTGGCTCGGTATGAGAAAGGAAAAGAAACAGAAGGTAGTTCAAGTGCCAAGGATAACACATAGATTATCACATAAAAAACTATAATAACAATGGGTGTAGTCTAGACCATCATAAAAAATCCTATAGATCCATTGACATATATCAAGGTAGATCAGGAAAAACACAAACAAAAGACTTTCACCATCCTAGTTCTATCAAGTTTCCTTCAGCCTATTGATGGAAGATAAATTATAGTTGTTTTACATAAGCTAACCCTTATAAATAAATATATGGTGGGAAAGAATACTATACAAAGCACAATAATGTATTTGAGTATAAGGTGTGGTAACTTGGAGGAGAGCATTAATAAAATTTTATCTATCTTGACCACTACACTACCATAATTTGATCCAAACATAACTCTACGAATAGAACAATAGCTAGTGGAAATAATGGAGAATTTCATTAATCATGCAGAAACCATAGTGGATGAAATCCTCATAAAATTATAGGTGAGATAAGAGTATAATTAAGAACTATTAGGGCCTCTTTTAAGATAAAATAAGGTTAATAGAATAGATTATAGAGAGCAAGTAAGGAAGATGAAGGAAAAATTAGAAAATGTAGCCACCTACTTTGCCTACTTTCTCAATTAGAATTTACGGAAAAATGATAAGAAACCACAAATTCGATATTAAAAGTACAAATGTTTATATATCTAGAAGTTCATTATGGGATTGAAACCACAAATTCGATGGAAGGTGGATGTACATAAACCAAGTTCCATGGATCAAGTCTTTGGAAAAAAATTCAAACAAGAATAAAAGCTTAAATCTCTTGCTAAAGTTAGAGATAAATATCAGAAGAAGTTTTGGAAGCTTGAAGCCATTTTTTTAAAAGAAGAAATGGAATTGAAATGAGGATTTTAAAAATAAGTTTAACAATAATAATCCTAGGTATAATAATGCTTATGGGTCAAGGAGGCTAGGAAATGGATTAAGAGATGAGAATGGAAAGAAAGGTGGTAACTCAGTAGTAAGGAAAGGAGGATAGTAAAATTATTTACTTGCTAAGGGGACCATAATGCAAATAATTTACCCCAATGTAAAAAAGCAACAAATTCAATAATACTTATTCTTCTTCATAGTAATAAACATTTAAATAGTTGAATTCATGCAACAGTTGATGATGATCAAGTTAATATCTAGATTACACATATTGAAGTGTCAAGTACATTATTTGGCCATTATGTTACTATCTTGATAGATATTGGATATATATTTTTTTTTTTCTTTTTGGATTTTCTTAATAAAATTCATAGAAAGGTTGGGCATATGAAAAATCCATGGACTATGCAATACAACAATCAATCAAAGTTTAATGTGTAAAAATGTCTCATAGAATCATAGTGGAATTACTCAACTCCACTAATGTAATACACTTTTTTGTAGCCTCATTAGGATCACATGATGCGATCTTAGGAATAAATTAAGTTTGGAAGCATAGAGAAAAATTATATTTTTTTACAAATAAAGTGGATTGTCAAGATTGTTTTGGGAATCAAAATCAAATTATGGTTAAGAAAAAGGAGGTTAAACTAAGACAAATCTCTTTAGTGAATCTAACATAAAGTTTAATACAAGGATTATAAGATATATATGATCAATATAGATGATATAAAATATCCTAAGGACCCTACCATTAAAAAATTTATCATTTTCTTATTATATCATGATGTGTTTCCATAATAATCACCTGTACTACCTCCCAAAATGGAATTTAACTTCTCAAAAGATATCATTTTGGGATATGAGCCACAATCCAAAGAACCATATAGAATGACAATAATTTATATTATTTAATTAAAATCTTAACTTCAAGAGATGTTATCCAAAGGATTAATCTATCCTAGTGTATCACCTTGGGGAGCACTTATGGTGTTTGTCAAAAAGGATGGGACTCTTTGTTTGAGCATCAACTAAATAATGTTGAATAAATAAAATATAAATAACAATTTTTATCTACCCCATATTGATGATATTTTAGATAAAATGCAATGAGAAATAATATTAACTAAAATTAACCTTATAGAAGCATTAGTTTAGGATTAAGGAGGAAGATATCCATAAGATCACTTTAAAGACAAGGTATGGACATTATAAGTTTATAATTTTATTTTTTAGGATAACTAATGTAACTCCAATGTTAATGAATCTTATGAATAAAGTGTTTAGAGATTATATAGATCATTTTTTTATCATCTTATTATATTATATTTTAATATATTCCAATGATGAATAAGAACACTTACAACCAGTATTAGAATGTCTATAAAAGCATAAAAACTTTGGGAAACTGTCAAAGTGCACTTTATTTCAAAATAAGGTACAATATTTGGGTCATATCATATTAGATAAATGAATTTATGTATATCCATAAAAAATAAATCCATTATGGAATGATCGAAACTTAAAAAATTTCATGACCTGCCTAGTTATAAGGTATTATAGGAAATTTGTTTTATTTTTTTCATAAATAGCTAACCCCATCACCTCTCTATAATGTAAGGATAATATTTTCAGTTGACATTATAAGTTTGAATAATATTTTCAAATATTGAGTAAAATTCTTACATCTACACCAGTGTTATGTGTTCTAGATCCAAATGGCCATTTTCTTATGGTAATTGATGCCTCTTGGGACGGTTTGGGAGGATTATTAGTTGGACGTAGTAGTTTATGAATCTCATAATATTAATACTTATGAATAAAATTATTCTATTTGTTATCCATAGTGTTTTCATTCCAAATATTGATACATTATCAATTAGGAAAACCCTTTGATCTCAAGGCAGTAACTTGGCACTTAAATATATCTTCATGCAACCCAATATTAATGCAAAAAAAAGGTGATGGATCAAAATTGGGTCATATTATTACCTTGATATAATTTATATAAATGGTAAGGAAAACATGTTAGCATATGTCCTTAGTTACATAAGATATATAGTAGTTATATCTACTATTTAATCAACCTTCCAAGATTAGGTTTTGAAATTATCTTTAGGAGATAAATTCTATGAGTAAATTAAGAAAAATATTGTATAAAATCCACAAGATCATAGGCATGAAGGACTTAATTTTGAGAAAAATGGGATTCTAATATTTGATGGAAGTATGTATGTGCCATATCAAGAAAATTTGAGAGTCACAATAGAGAAAGAATTATGTAATGCTCCTTATTATAGTCATGCAGGGGTGACCAAACTAATGGAATAATTAAGGACATTATGTTTATGAAAGGGAATTAAGAAATATTTATAAAAATTTATGTTAAGATGGTTGGAATGTCAAAGGGTAAAATTAGAACATGTTCACCCTACAAGACTATTGTACCCCCATGACATTTCAAAATGGAAGTGAGAGATAACTAGCATGGACTTTATCCAAGGACTTCCAATATCTAGAAACATGAATTAAATAATTTTGGTAGCATTTGATAAACTTAGAAAGCTGGCACATTTTATACTAGGTAATTTGATGGATGATGCAACATTTTTAGTAAAGGTTTTATACAGGATGTTTTTATATTGCATGGAGTTCCATATTATTTTTTATAAGGATACATAAATGACCTCTAATTTTTTTCAAACTCTAAATATAGCCTTGGAATCACAACTTAACTTTAGTACAACCTATCATTATAAAACATATGGAAAGATAAAAATGGTAAACCAAGTCTTAGAGGATTTATTGAGAATGTATTATATGGACCAAAAATACAAATAAGAATAATATATTTCATTACTTGAATTTGCTTACAACAACTATTTCCATTAAACACTAAAAATGGAACCATTTAAAGCCTTATATGGTATAAAATGTAGGACACCTATTAGTTGGGATAGGTTAGAGGATTAAGTAAATGTTGGGCCTAAACTTATTAATAAAATGGAAGATCAAGTCAAGGTTTTTCAAAAAAATACATTGAATCTATTGGGGAATCTAGAACAACACACCTGCTCTGATCCCACTTGTTAGGATCTTGCTCCTCAGAAAGAGCACAATATGATTACCAAATATGAGCAATTAAACATGCAGAATTATCTAGAAGTACAAGTAACTAGAATTCACAAATAACACAGAATATGAGAGACAATACACAATCTTGTATTCAATACTCATCCAGAAAGAAAATACAATAAAGAAGATGCCACTTCTTCTCCACACCTCTCAGAAGCTTCCCACACCTCAAGTGTTCAGTAATTTTCTTCAAGAGTTCACTCTCCTACCAAAAACGGTCCCAACACACAACTCACACACAGAATTGGTGTTCACCTCCAACTAGTCAGTAATAACCCTGTCAGTACACAAGTACTCAAAGTACTTCAAGTAGATCTCCCATAAACCTACAACCTACAATTCAATAGACCATACTTACACATGTAGATCTCCTATGAGCTTGCAACAACCTGCAACTCAATGATCTTACAATGGAAGGATCTTCCTTGCCTTCCTTTTCAGCTAATAATTACAATACATGTCAATGGGTCTATAAATAGATCCCAGACTTAAACAATAAGTTAGACTCTTAGTTTACTAATAATAGACACACAGCTCAAGACTCAAAATAGCCTTTACATGCAAACAATCAGTTCAACAAACTAACTATTCGTGCAATGAATAGTTCTGGAACACACAGGTGACCGACATCAATCCCTATTTACCTAGTTTTGACCGACGTCAACAGACTCCCTGTTGATGCTAGTTGCCTTTTGCATTCATCATGACTGATGTCAGTTATACTGTCAATGTTGGTGTCTCTGGAACTTTAGTAACCTCCTCCATGTTTGCATAGTTGAAGCTTTTAGCTCCATAACCTAACAATCTCCCACTTGGAGATAAACAGCTGCAACTATACCTGTACCTATACACCATCTAGTTTGTTCCCTTAGCTTTGTATCCCTCTTCAAGATCACTCTTAAAGACCAACCACCACAAATCATGTGGTGCACTACCTATCATCCAAATCACTTGCCACATTTGCATCTACAAACCCATGTAGAAAAGAACTTGACCCTGCAAAGCATGTGCACCTGCTACTGGTCCCTCTAAGAATCCACTGAACTGCCCTCCAATGCTTCTTTCTTAGATTGGATCCAAACTTGTGACAACTCCCACTGCTTGGGAAAACTCAGGTTTAGTACACATGTACTCAACCTAATTATGTGAATCAAGACAATGTTCATAGAATTGTCCAACCATCGGCGTGCTAATCGGTCTCACACAATCATCCTGAAACAAAGTCAACCTATGACCTTCCATGTCCCTAGAACACACTCATGCCAAAGAATATTTCTACTCTTAGATTCCTCATGACAAACCTCTGAACTAGCTTTACCTTTAGTTCAGCAACTCCCTGTATATGTAACCCTGCAACAAGCACATCATACAGTAATAGGATAATGTAGCTAATATTATCCAACTTGGTAAAGAGAAACACAATGATCAAACCTCCATTGTCTTGTAGCTTACTCAAGACCATATACCCTGGCCTTCTATCTCACATGTCCATTCCTGCTCTTCTTTATCCTGAACATCCATTCGTCTCTCAATGCTTACTTCCAACTAACAACTCCACCAAAAACTCCCATTTGGTTCTTCTCCAAGGAATCACATCCTTCATCAATGCCAAGCTCCCACTATTTCTTGGATCTACCTGCTCTGCTTCTTTAACAATTTCCTGGTTCTTTACCATCAGTGAGAAACAAGTAGTGTAAAGAAGGGAAATGATGAATTTGAGGCTTAATTACCCTTTAAGTCCTTCATATTGGTGCTTGAGACTCCTTAACAGCTTATTGTCCACCCAAAATCCATCTCAGTGATCGATGCCAGTCACATCTCAGTCTACACCCGACCAACGTCAGTTCCATGCAATTGCCTCATTACCGATGTTAGTTTCCCTAGCTGACGCCGGTGTTTATTGGTCCCTGAGTCACTGGCATTAGGCTACACATAGCTGACATCAGTCCCTGTCTAGATGCTAACATTGGTTTTCTAACTGACGTTGGTCTCTGTGTTTTTCTTGTGAGAAATGACTTTTACCCGTGAGCTCCTTTTGGATCAAACCCTTGTCTAAATCACCCTTGCTCTGCTCAAAATTATTTAGCCCCTTTGACGGATACATGTCTGTCATCTTCTCCTTGAAAACCAAGGCTTTCCTATTCTTATCACTAACATTGAATTCCTTAAGAAACGTCACCTTCTTCTTCTGCATACAGAAATCTTGATTCATGCTTTTCAAATTTGAAAGCATACCCTTTGACTCAAGAACATGCATCTCCTTTTGATTCATGTGACCAAGCCTATAAAGCCACATCTTCGAATCTATAGCTGAAGTATATAACCCAAAAAGAGAATCAGTAATACAAGTAGATAGATAAAGTGTACCTACCTTCTTACCTCTTGCTACAACAAGTGCACCCTTGGTAACCTTCCAAGAGTTCAGTGTGAGAGTTATTGTGCAACCCTCATCACCCAAACTTCTTACAGAAATCAAATTCTGCTCCAAAACTGGGACATGCATGACCTCCTTCAACACCCATGTGTTACCTGTCTACAATTTCAGCTTCACTTTCCCTTTGCCAACCATCTGACAAGGCTTACCATCCCCTAAACAAATTTCTCCAAAGTCTCCCTAGACATACTCATGAAAAAATTCCCTATTTGGGGATGCATGAAAAGAGGCACCAAAATCTAAAACCCAAGATTCTACTTTATCTAAGGAACATACTAGAGCATCCTGTGCAACAATACCTGCATCACTTGCTTCTTCATGTCCTTCATGCTGATCTTCAACTGACCTGCAATCTCTCTTTAAGTGCCCTTGCTTTCCACATTTCTAGTAGGTTATTCTGCCATACCTAGACTCAGATCTCCTACCTATCTTTGACCTTGATCTCCCATGCTCAATCTTCTCTCTTTGCCTTCCCCTACTTTCAACACTCAAAGCATTCCTTGATGATTCACTTGTGCTTTTCCTGCGTATCTCTTCATTCAAGATTACACTCACAATATCATCCACTTTTAAGATTTTAGAAGCAGATGCAGTATTACTAACTGCCATTACCAAACTCTCCCAACTTTTAGGTAATGAGAATAAGATTAAGAGAGCCTTAATTTCATCATCAAAAACAATATTGATTGAATTTAACTAGTTTACCAAACCATGGAAATCATTAAGATGACTATGTACAGATCCACCTTCCAACATTTACAAATTAAATAATTGTTTCATAAGAAATACCTTATTTAAAGCTGAGGGTTTTTCATATAAATTTGCCAAAGATTCCATCAATTCTACTATTGTCTTAGTGTGTGATAGTTGGAAATCACAGAAGATGCAAGGCTCAACCTTATAGATCCCAGAGCCTTCTGATCAAGAACCTCCCATTCTTCATCCTTCATATCCCAAGGCTTGCAATCAACCCCACCCAACAGTAAGTACAAATATTTTTGATACAGATAATCTTCAATCTGCATCCTCCATAATTGATAGTTCCATTTGTAGCTTACTTTCTTTTGCCATTGCTCTACTCCCACTCAAACAGAAACCCCTGTGAGTAACCTGCAATCAACACACACTAACCAGATCTGATACAACCTGTTAGTATCCCAACCAAAAGCTCTAATACCACTTGTTAGGGAATCCAAAACAACACACCTGCTCTGATCCTACTTGTGAGGATCTTGCTCCTCAGAAAGAGCATAATATGATTACCAAATACAAGCAATTAAACATGTGGAATTATCCAGAAGTACAAGTAACTAGAATTCACAAATAGCACAGAATATGAGAGACAATACACAATCTTGTATTCAATACTCATGAAGAAATAAAATACAATAAAGAAGATGCCACTTCTTATCCACACCTCTCAGAAGCTTCCCACACCTCAAGTGTTCAGTAATTTTCTTCAAGAGTTCACTCTCCTACCAAAAATGGTCCCAACACACAACTCACACACAGAATTGGTGTTCACCTCCAACTAGTCAGTAATAACCCTATCAGTACACAAGTACTCAAAGTACTTCAAGTAGATCTCTAATGAACCTGCAACCTACAATTCAACAGACCATAATTACACATGTAGATCTCCTATGAGCTTGCAACAACCTGCAACTCAATATCTTATAATGGAAGGATCTTCCTTGCCTTCCTTTTCAGCTCATAATTACAATACATGCCAATGGGTCTATAAATAGATCCCAGACTTAAACAATAACTTAGACTCTTAGTTTACTAATAATAGACACGCAGCTCAAGACTCAAAATAGCCTTTGCATGCAAACAATCAGTTCAACAAACTAAATGTTTGTGCAACGAACAGTTCTGGAATACACAGGTGACTGACGTCGGTCCCTGTCTACTTGGTTCTGACCGACATCAGCTGACTCCCTACCGATGCCAGTTGCCTTCTACATTCATCATGATCGATGTTGGTTATACTGCCGATGCCAGTGTCTCTGAAACTTTAGCAACCTCCTCCATGTCTGCATAGTTGAAGCTTTTAGCTCCACAACCTAACAGAATCCAATGATAGGTATAAAATTTACATTGTTCTAAAAAGAACATCAATCCAATTTTCAGTTGGAGATAAGGTTTTGTTTTCAAGTTAAACCTAGAAAGATTTCTTTTAAATTGATGAATCATCTAAATCATCACTTTAATATGTATAACCTTTTGAGGTTCTAGAAGTAATAAAAAAATTATATAGACTTGCCATGCTACCAACACTTGCTCAAATTCATAATTTTTTTCATGTGTCATATTTTAATAAATATGTGGTTGATCCTTCTCGCATGTTTGATTGTAACTCTTTATAGGTTTTAGATCTAAGAGTGGTGATAATATAACCCCTAAAAATACATGAAACATGAAAGATTAGATCTCATTATAAATAAGTGGCTTAATACAAGGTCTAATGGGACCAATATTCTGAAGACAGTACCACTTGATAGGATTGTGATGAATTTAATAGACAATTTTCACATTTGTTTGATTGAATATGTTGAACTTATGACATTTTTTATTATGTTTAATTTTAATAATGTCATTAGGATGATGATACATCCTATATTAGTCTTAATGAAAAGTACTATGACATTTATGATTAGTTATACTATTGGTGATTATGGACTATTGAGTTCAGTATTGTTGTAATTGATTTCATTTAGATTGTGGATCTTTCATTTTTAATATGTATTTATAGCATGGATTGGTTGTAGAAAGTGAATGTTTACATTGATTATTTATGCATTCTCATCATGATTCTAAGGATTCACTTGGCACATTATTTTTGAATTGGTTTCTTTCATTTGTTTTGATATATAAATGGTAATGGACTATCTACCTTAATTCCCTACCTAACTTGGATGTAAGACAATCCTTATCATTACCTCATAGTGGAGCCTTGATGGAGAGTATAGTGGAGAAGGTGATAGATAGTGATAGTTGGTGATAAGAAGATTAATCTATGAATAATCACACACTCACATTACTATTAGTTGATTATGTTTATATTTTATTTCAGTATCAATTGCATAGTTATTTTTTATTATTATGTATGATGTTTGTCTATCTCTAAGTGTGATATTTGTATGGATTATGTCATTTTTGGTGTCTTGTGTTTAACCATCTTGGTGGTAATAATATATAAATACTTATGCATTGGGGTCTTGTATGAAATGAAATGGTGTTATTTGTGATCATGTTAATTTATTTATATTATTGTGTCTATTGTCATGAGCTTGATTGTAAATATCTAATATGGCATAATGTGTATGTCGGTTTATCTCTAATCATATAAATTAAGTCTTTAGGAACTACTTCCATTTGGCTAGGTACTTTTGATTAATATCACAGCCCTTGACCATCATGGGTGGTGGACATAATTGAGTTATAATTAATAATATGAAAACATATGTTTGGGTTAATAAACATAATCATTAAAATCAAGGGTTAAATATTAATTAGGGTCTTATCCATGCAATTCAATGGGATGAACTCATAGTCTGAAGAAGTTTTTTTTTTTTTTTGGCATGATGGTAGAAACTCTAAGGATTTCATGACTTAGTCAAGAGGTTAATTATGGCATGACTAACAAAATTGAGGTATTGGGAATTTTGATTCATTTTTTATTTGGCCTTTGTTTTGTATGTTTTAGGTACTCTTTGTTATTTAATGAAAGTGCACATAATATTGAGTTTTATTGATAAGGTAGAAACTAAGTGGTGGCATGACATTGACTTCTATATGCGAATGCCGGCCTACATGAGGATAAAAAATGGGAATTGTAACATGATTGAAACCACTAGATAAAACTTTAAAATAGAAGAAGAAAGGAATATGGAAGCATAATGACAAATCAGTTGAATAAGTGATAAGGTTGGGAAGAGCCTTGTAGTTTCTAAGAAATTCATTTCCATTCAGGAAAAAATTCAACAAGTAATGGTAACTCTCAAATATCTATAATAAAATTTTGCTATTGTAAAATAGGTTTTATGTCATTTTCAAATATATTATAGGTTTTATTACATAGATTTTATAAAAGTGCAATTGGATTTGAAACTCTATTTGTTGTAATTAATATATTAGAAGACTTCTTGTTTTGGTTGTAGTTTTCATATATTCCTAACATTTTACTTTAATGGCATATTGAATGTGAGGAAAATTTATTTACATGTGTTTTAGATTTATGTTACCCCTAAAATCTTGGGGGAGAGAGTTAACTCTCACCCATAGGCCTGTAGGAGCAAAAAGTGTATGTAAACTCTATATTTTTAATGCCTAGAGATACGTTTATCAACATAATAGGTTTTAAGGTATGAAGGTGTTAGGATAAATAGTACTATTTTCTTGAGTTTAAAATTTGTAGCAAGTCTGTGTTAAGAATAACATAGTTTATTTTACACTTTTTAGGGTATTTTTTTCTTGAAATCTTGAACACATAACTATAACCTGATTATGTATAAACATTTGATATTAACCCTAATGTTCAAAAAGGAAGAAGACTATTTTTGGTTAAATGGTGTTATTTGTCCTATTAATTTTAAAATATTTGTTTTAATCATTTTCACACATCCATAGAACTGGGGGTGAAATCTCGCTCTCATCCACAGGCCTATGAAAGTGTTATCATACATGTGAGTTATATACTCTTGATTGTTGGAAATTCATAACATTTTAAGTAAGTTTTAATAAAATTCTTGAGATTGGCATTAGCTATGTTTCAATCTCTTTTATATGATAAATATATAAAGTACTATATTTTAAGTTAGTTTGTGTATATTATATAAACATAAACTATAATTACTCCAATAAGATATTCATGATTTTAATTGTAGTTGTGTTTGTGTGTGTGTTTTTATGTGTGTTTGTGTGTGTGTGTAGGTGGGTGGGTGTGGGTGTGGGTGTGGGTGTATGGGTGTGTACATGTGTGCACGTGTGTATGCTTGTGTGTGTGTGTGTGTGTGTTATTTTGAATCATTCTATTTTATTTTGTTGAAGTAGATACTATGAAAGATATATAAATATTGACTGTGTATTGTATATACCAAATATGAAAGTGTGAAGATACAAGAGGTCTATCATTGATATTTATTGTTTATTATTTCATGCATGAAATAATATATATAGTTCATGGACAACCTATACCTATAGGTAGTAAGTACCACCACCTAGAGTTCTATGATAGATTTAGGCAAGATTGCAGTATTAAAATTTTAACCTTGGCATAGTAAGAAAGTAGATGGAAATAATTTATGAATCTTATCATTGATGAAATAAATTT
This sequence comes from Torreya grandis, assembly GCA_037957365.1. Classification (NCBI taxonomy): domain Eukaryota; kingdom Viridiplantae; phylum Streptophyta; class Pinopsida; order Cupressales; family Taxaceae; genus Torreya; species Torreya grandis. The sequence goes on from JARHVA010006347.1 coordinate 140,831, forward strand.
AAATACAATTGTCTATAATGTGGTAAACCTATTAGAATAAGCGGTAAGGATGTGTTTGGTTTCAATTATGTTCATAGTTTGAAAATTTTATTTACTAACTTTGTAACCATGTATTATTAGACTTTAAATTTTGGAAAAATGAAATCAACCACTTACAAGTTGTTGTTGTGATAAATAAAGTGTAAGAAATTAAATTTGATAATGATAAGGAAATGTGCTTTGTTTTGAGTCCTAAGTAGAGATCTATATAGTAAAATAATTAATTAGTTATGATAAAATACAATTGTAGTAATGTTTTTGTTAGTAGAGGTTCTTAGAAGCCCATCAGAACATGTTATTAAAAGGATAATTATGGTAGTAAAAACATAATTATCATGCACACATAATCACATACTAATTAAAGGTATTCTTTACTTAAATATGGTGTATTTATGCAAGAGAACATAGTATTAATAGATACAAAACATACAATATTACTTTTCATGATTAAAAAAATTTGGATAAAAAGAGAATTCACTATGCATAGAACAATGATAAAATGTTTTTGAGAAAACCATTTCATAACTCTATATTAATCTCTATTACATCATAACTATTTTACAATACAACTAAGTGCTATATGTATAGATTTTATAAGGCATTGTCACTTCATATTCTAGCCTTTTAAACAAAGAAAAGAAAGATTCTTCACATTTAGAATATTCTTGACATGCCTTCAAGTGTTGAATACATATAAAATATACACAATAATGTGTCACACACATGTCTATAAATTATAGTCTATGATTTTGTATCCTTACTTACCAGTAACACTTTCTCAAAGTTAAATAGTTGTCTCATCTCAATATAAATTCATAGGAAGTTTGCCCTATGTTGAAGCTAAAAACACTGAATACTTTGAGGAACTAGACTAGAGGCATAAGTCGTGGTAATCTCTCAAGGTGTCATTTACCAATTTTCACCTCTTAAACATTAATTAGCCACCTTTTCAAGTTTTCAACTAAGTAGTGTACTAATCTACTTCCCTTACACATTTTTAATAGATTAGTCTAACTAGATGGCCAACCTTTTTGGGTTTTCAACCAACTTAGACCTGTTCTTAATGTCTAAGGCCTTACTAATATAAAATTCTTTCAAAAATGCAAAACTAGAGTTTGTGAAATACCTACATTGAAGGAAAAGGCATAGGTTATGTTTACTTAGCTGAATGAGGTTATGTAAATGGTTATACATGAGATGTTGAAGATGAATTTTTTATTTTAGAATGTTTTGGTGCATTCAATTTCTAGGGATGAGGTACTGACTACAAAAGTATAGCAACCCTTTTTGATAAATTTCCTATTGGATTTAATTTGGAGGAACAAATTTGAGTCTCATTTAATATATTTTTGCAATGGAGATATCTAAATGAGACATATTATTTTTGAACAATGTTCAATCCATGATAGCTTCTCTATCCATATTTATTATAGTGGAAAATATACTCGTTATTCACTTGTTCCACCTGAGTGCACAATGACTATCTTTCCTTCTCCTCTTCTTATGCCTTTGCTATTACTTTATCTTCATCTTTCTTTTTTTCTATTGCTTATGCTTCTTGATTTTTTTTCTCTTGTTGTTTACTTTTAGCTTCTTCTTCCTCTTTCTTATTCACCTTCACTTCTTCAACCCTTTTATTTTCTACCTTGGTTTCATCATAATTTCCCTTGCATTCCTCCTCTTTCTTATTTCTCTACTCCACTTCAGCAACCTTGTGTTTTTCCTCTTCCTTCGTATTCTTCCTCTCTACCTTTCAAGCCTTCTTTACAACCACTTTTTTCTTATTTTATTCTACCTATTGCATTATGGTATCTTGTTCCTATACTATTATATATATTTATTTGGTAGGTTGCTCAAGTTATGGTGGAGCTATCACTTTTGGATCTTACATATGACCTAGTGAATCAAGCGGTGTCTATGAATCAAATGATAAGGTCAATTAAATCACAATACCATTTCATGTTCCTGCCTTATGTCAAATATAGTGAAGGAGTGAGATTATTCTTCAATCTTTTGTAATCCTAGAATTTCTCCCAAGGCTATTTTTAGAGTCCTTATGTTTACTACATTTTGACCTCCACCAAAGGATATACAAAATAAACCATTCATTCTTTTATTTAAAATGACACTCTAAACAGAGAATGGGTCATTTGCCTATATACTAGATCTAGTGGTGGGCATTATTACAATGATGAGTGCTCAGTCTATGCATTAGAATATCATGCAACTAGTTTCACATGGAATAACTCATCTTGAAGATGTCTGTGTTATTTCTTTCCCTATAGTATCTACTATGATTGAATGAGGTTGGGTGATATCAAACCACAAGTCTTATCACACCTAGTTTTGCACTTCTTAGGTGTGTACTACCTTCAAATCAAAAATTATTTCTCTTCTTCTTGATCATAGACCTCCTTACCTATGTTTGTGAGCATTGACTAAAAAATTCCTCTTCCTCAATGCCTAACTCCCCAAGATCACATTTTGTAAATATTTTTGGTGTATATCTATATTATCTAGACAAGATTTGGTATTGTGGGTCCTCTTCCTTGGTGGTATTGGTGAAGCTCTCTACACTGGTGTCTTTTGCTTTTCCTTATCAATTTTTGATGGAGTTACTTTTATTTTTGGTGGTCCATGAGCTTGTGTAGGTAAGGACTATTATGATCCCAAAGGCATAGACCATAAGGGTTTTACTAATTTTATAGCTAGGGATTTATGCCATAGAATTTTTGGCTGAGCATCTAGCATGGTAATGAAGAAGAGCAATGGAGAAACTATTGTCTTGGGAAGTTCATGGGATCTAATGTGAATCCCATCATTCATTTTTGTGACATACACATGTTTCCATAGATATTTCAAAATGTCCTTGGGTACCTTAGGGTGTAAAATGATTAGGGCTTATATCTCAAACCATCATTAATTAAATTTAGCTCATTGATTGTAATATTGGCTTGTCTTAGTCCAGGCAAGGTTGGAAAAAGAAGTCATAATCCAAAAGTATTCATTTGGGTTAATTAGACCCTCAAGTGACTTCTACTATAAAATAGAGTAATAAGACCAAAAATTGGTATTATAACACTTATAATGATCCAAAAAATACCTTATAAATATTAGTTATGAGCTTTAAAGCCAATAATTGAAGACAATTAAAGTTTTCATGCATCTTGATCATTTTATAGGTAATGTTAATGACCCTTTTGTTTCCTATCATGCACTTTTGGTAGTCTACCACAAATTCTTATTGACGTACTCATAGAGAATGGGCATTGACATGTCATCCATCATGTCAATAGGGATCCCCCTAGATGCCCTATTAAACTTCTCCTTTGTATCTAAATGAATTATAGGAGACATGGTTTTGGAGGGAAAAATATATTTTCCCTAAGATAAGAGTCATGTTACTCATGTAAAGGTTATAAGGTTGATAAAAATGGTGAAATCATGTGAAATATGAACCACACCCTCATTATATCTACTAAAAATTATGAGCACAACCTCATCCAACTTCCCAAAAATAAGAATCTTGAAGATTCACTTGGTTTTAGATCCTCATAGATGGTGTTAGAGTGTTAGGGATCTTACTTATGCTTTTATTGATTGGTCATGGTTGAAAATATTGGCTTATGTGGCATTAATTGAAGGTTAATGGGTCTAGATCATGATATTTTTTTAATAGTGCAATACTTATCCCCATTTCCTCCTTTTCATTTATGAGAGGCATTAAGAGTTGTGCATGATCCATATTTTCTAATGATGTCATGTTTGAAGAGTTTTCTTGGGCTGTAGTAATGTTATCAAATAATGTGTTCATGATTGATATAACTAGGCTCAAATCATAAAGGTATCTTTTTCATAATGTATTGTAATTTCTTTGTGTTCCTAGTGCCCCATGTATATTTTTTCCACTTGAATCCATATATTATAATGTTTTGAATGCACTAAGCTAGTTGTGCATGATTTCACCTTGTGCCTTGATGACAAATAGTTATTTTTAATTTTATGGATTATATTCTATGTCTAAAAACATTGATCCAAATAATGGTAGTTGTTTATCTAAAATATCATCTTCTCACTAATTTGCTTTCCTTTATTTTAGTTCCTTTCATTCTAACATTCTATCATGTTTGGTAAAGATGCAATCTTTTAAGCGTATCATCATTAATGGTTTCATATGACCATTTGTTGTCCTTTATCTATACACTAATTTTTAATGGATTTTTCCTTGAATTCAATTTATTATCCCCATGTAACTATTACAATATGTCTTTCTTTCATACTATATTTGTTCACAAATCACACTCTGTGATTTTGAATTTTTAACTCTAGTTTTATTATCCTATGATATATAGATCACACTATATAAACACGCAACCTAAAACTAACATAGGAAAATAATAGGCAGTCCTGAAGATAGGCAGTCTATATTGTGCCACAATAATTTTTCTTGGCAGGGTAGATTTCCTCTTATGGCCAAACCTTGGCATAAGGATTTTAACCCTCTCACGAAATCCTTTAACAAGATTCCTATATGGGTGCGGCTCCCTTATCTTCCGATACGGTTGTGGCAAGAAGCAGTTTATAAGACCATTGGAAACGCTATAGGGGAGTTTCTATGTGAAGAAGACAGTTCGAAGAGCCACCATTCGACATGTGCACGATTTTTGGCTGATCTGGATGTTTTAAAGGGCCTTCCCGAGGTGATCTGCATTGACTCCCCAAGGGGCACCTGGACACAAATCTTGGATTATGAGGGGATTCCTTTTAGATGCAGGAAGTGTCACCAGATGAGACATATTGCAGCTCGTTGTGTTGCTGGGAAATACATTCCCAGACGTTCACCTTCTTGGTGGCCAAAGGATTTTTCTAAACATAGTTTAGACAAACTACCTTTGGAAGCAACAACAGATTCTGAGTCCGAGAACGAGGAAAGGGTGCAATCAGAATCAGAAGATGAAGAGGAATCACTGGAGAATCAATCAAATGAAGCCTTTCAGGAGGCTGTAGTCAAAGATACAGCTGAGCTTGAGGAGGTGGTGGTGATCTCTACCCCTGTTTTGAAGGATCTACCTAAAATCCAGACTGTGTTTGACTGTCACCAGGAGTTAATGCCTACTGGTGTCCAAAGTTCATTATCCCCTGAGGCATGGGTTGCTGAGGCAGCTAAGGTAGAAGACGGTTGGACAGCTGTTAGAAGAAAGAAGGCTAAGCCTTTGGTCCCTCCTCTTGATATGAATCTTCGTTCAGGCAAAAAGAAAAATCCGAATTGAAAAGATTCATCCAAAGTTCCTTTCTGCTGATTGGTTTTTTGGGGGCAGCAAACTGGTCATTTTTTTAGTTTGCTGGTTACGGATATGGAAGTTTGTGGTAAACTTTCAGATCTATGTTTTGATTGCTGTTTTGTATTGGTATTATGGTTGGTTACATGTCCCTGTAAAACCTGGTGTTGGTTCTTTTCTGCTTTCAGGTTCTCGTGTTAACCTGGTTGTGCTCTAATGTTTATCTTTCTCTTTGTACTGGGTTTCGGGGCCCCTTCAAAACCTATTTTTACCTTAATCTAAAACATAGGAAAATAATATATTAATAAAAAACACTAAATTATATGGTATTAATCAACACCCTCTCTCATTATTATGTGATAAGTGATAGATAGTATTGGCTTAGGGCTTAAGCCTAAAACTATTTACATGTCCTAGTAGAATGGTTTCCTAAAGATATTTTAAGATAATTGTTTCTTGATATGAAACATCATGAATGATATAAGGTCCCTTCCATCTAATTAATATTTTTTTAAATGCTTTATACATACTATCATATAGTAACACAACTTGTTATGGAAATAATTTATTATATCACTTGTTATGATTATGCCATGCTTTCTAACTTAGATTATTAACTTCCTATGTCCATTCCACCCTTTACCTATTTTATTCCATTATTTTTGAATCCATAAACCATGATTATATATAATATCAATCCCTTATTTCCATAATCATTATAATTTAGATACTAAAAATTATGCATTACATGGTCATTATTGCTTCTAGTCTATTGACTAGCTCAAATGGCATGAAACATGTCACATGTTTTTAATTTAGCGTGTATGCCCATAGGACAATAAGAATATGATCTTCCCATTTAACGATAAAATGATCTAGGTGATCTTATTTCTATCCCTAAATTTGATTAAAGGGGAATATATAAATGAAATGGCACAAGGGTGATAATCAAATCTATAGCAATCTAGTTAGATGCTACACTCAAATATAATAATATACTAAATTTATTATACTGAGAATAGTCTAAATATGGAAAGTAAAACAAAGCTATGCATGGAAACGATAAGTAATATACTTAGATGATTATAATGCTGACATAGTGTTGGATATAAAAGAGGTAAGAAGAAGTTTGGAAGATAGTTCTAAAATAGTCATCAAATTCTAGAATTTGATGCTTTTAGAGCTCTAAACACTAATGTCATCTTCAAAAAATTTCATCAAAACTAATATTTGGGTTTTATGTAAGTGTCTTATATATAATACCTACTAGAAATGATATGACCAACTAGATGATTATATCTCTTTCTTCACCTTCACTCTAGTGTATTTAGATCTAGGTTATGGATTATCACTCCTTGTAAAATGGAAAAACCCTCATTTTCCATCATCATAGTGACCTTGGGAAAAATATGTTAGTGGGTGCATGGTGTTTAGCTAACCCAAAATAACCCACTATCATATATGTTGCTTACATATCCAATACTTTATAAGAGGGCCTTAGACTCATGTATTTCTCCCATATGTGTTGGTTTGTGTGTGAATCATGCAGTATGTTGAAAGCAAGTAAAATAGTGACCTAGCTTGTAACTTTCCAAAATATAGATCTTAGGTTTCTCCTTTAATACTTTAGACCTATATATGTTTTTTTTCATATGACTAGTATGTAAATAGGGAAGCTTTACTCAATTGAATTCTCTTTAAATGTTATTTGGTAAGAATACTTGGTATTTTTATCATGTCACTTGATGAAGAATGAATGAGGGTTGATATTATATTTATATTAATCCCTTTATAGTAATAAATCACATTAAATCACTTAATCTAACCATTAATATACATTTCATTTCAAAATTGAATGACTTTAGGGCACTGGATACTTGCATTGGGATAGAACACTAACGTCAATGCTAGTGGTTGTCTCGAGCACTAGTGTCCAAGGAGAAAGAAATTAGGTATAGCTTTAAACTTGTATAGGTTGAATATAAGTACATTTTAAGAATTTTGGGAAAGATAAAATACCTAGGTCATCAACATAATCCTAGGCAGACTAAGATATATAGTCCAGGGGGTATAAGGTAGAGTAGATATGAGACGTGTAGAAGTGGGAAAGGTATAGAATTGAGAAGAATAACCAAGGTATAATTTTTCCAAATGTACAAGATTAATGCTATATATAATCATTAAATATCATCTACATTCCCTACATTCAATTTAGTAATAAAATTTCTAGTTTAAATATAAGGAATGTGTACCTAGGTGTGTATTCACACCTTATCTTTGCATGTGCCCAACTTGAGTGTTTTATTGGTGAATGACCTAAAATCAAGATCATGTTATAGTATATAATATATGATTATATTATGGGATTTAAATTAGTTGAAATATATTAAAATTTAAAGAGAAAGGTTTATGAGTACACCTATGTGCTGATGTAACTACCTTGCCTATTAGCAAGTTAATTTGAAAAAGTGTATCATTTTAAGGATTTAAAACTAATATTATGACAAATATAGATAAATATTCAAACAAATATAGATAAATATTCAAAGTTCATATATCCAAGGGGGAGAGAGAGAGAGAGAGAGAGAGAGAGAGAGAGAGAGAGAGAGAGAGAGAGAGAGAGAGAGAGAGAGAGAGAGAGAGATTAGAATGCCCATTCCCCCAACCTTAGAGCAAAAGTGAGTTTACACCTAGAACTTAAGATTAACTCAATCATGCAACCCAATGATACTTATAACCTTCTGAGGTTATTTGGAAATATAGAGTGATTTTATCACCTCAACCATACCAAAAAGTGAGCCAACTACTACAATAGATTGGCTAAATAATGTCTATAAAAGTTCATTGGGTATTAGCATGAAAATTTCTATGATGTGGTAACAGTCCATAAAAGAGTTTTATAATCCAAAATTGGTTTATATTTTGAAATATTAGTTGTGAATTACATATCATATACACCTTAGATATGTCTCATGCTTAAATTATGTATAATAATATACCAATATATATAATGTTATCACAACTATGAATCTAAATCATATAATTATGTTCTTTTGCCAATTCAAAAAACTATGTGTGGAGAACATGCTTCCAAAGAGAATGCCCCAATTATATATGGAGAAATATGAAAATTGATATAAGTAGCAATGTGCATAACATGTTTCCAAAACATTTCCCCACTATAATATAGAGATGTTGAATATTGAATAGTTGTGGATAAAATGTTATGTAAGCATGCCTCCCACTAGATCTTATAACTATAAATGTGTGGAATCCATGCCGATATGACATTCCCCCACTGAATTATAAAATTGATATAAGTACCATATACTAAATAAGTGTGTATAACATGCTTCCAAAGCATGACCCCACTAATATGTGCCCCCACTTGAAGTGATGAAGAGATAGTAATTGAAAGTTACCTCACCTCAAAAGAATAAACACAACTTTTTAATATGTGAATGTAACCATGTAGCATATATAAGGAGCATGTCTAACTAGATATAGAATTAAATCCTAAAAAACCATTGTGATCACATCAAGGCCTATAATGGATTCTCTAATGTGTATCATCAATATGATCAAATACATAACTAGTATTGGAGGATAATGTCAAGACAAATGGTGGTTTGTTTTTAATAAACTATTTGACAATTAGACTATTTATGTATGAAAAAAAACTGCACCATAGGCTAGAGATTTTTTCTTGTACATGGATGTTTATTGTTTATTTTCATCATTTTCAACCTATGGGATATAAACTATAAAACATTGTACATATTCTCTTGATCATTATAAAAATATGCATTTTTATCATTCTGTAACATTACCATTAGGATTATTCTCTCAAAGTTTCTTACTTTGGATCATTCTTTAGAATACTTGGTATATCTTTTATAGAATTTAGAACATTGGAAACTTGTACATAATGTGAAGGCACATCCACCTTAATGATTTCTCATTTAAATCTTGAGGTGGATTTGGTAAAGGTTTCCTCTTTTGTTTTGGAGGATCTTCTGGTATCCATTTTTGTTCATTTGACATAATTGCTTTGGAAGAATTTATGTTTTGTATCTTTTGTTTCAATACAAAACAATAATCAGTATGGTGACCATGCATTCTATGATATGCACAATAATATTTGGATTTTTGTATAGGATACATAAGAGGTAATTTTATCACATTATTTCTAAGTATCTCCCTTATAATCTCACTTTCCCTATTAATAGTCTTTTGTTCACTTTAGAATCATTACCATTAGGTGACTTTGGTTTTGGCTTCCAATATTTATTTTTATTAGTCACATAATTTGTATGTGAAGATGCAAACACATGGTTCACATGAACATAATGTGGATCATTTGCATATCAAATCTAATTTTTCAATAAAGTGATCTGTGAATTTAGAGACTATTTTTGCTTTTGTAACTCTTGCATTAGCTTGGCCATGGTACTAATTTATTCATTTAGGATTTGAGAAGCACAAACCCTAGGTGTTTGATATTGATTACCTTCATTTAAAACTATAGGGAGGGGCACCTTACTCTTTGGATAAGTGGTAGTCTAGACCTAGCTAGAGGGATGAGTGCTATCACCCTTATCAGGGTTAGGAGGATCAATAGATTCCTTTGTATCCATTTGAAATGTTCTAAAATTTGATATGAGTATAGGATAATAAAGGCTTACAAATGCTAAGGAGAAATCAACCATGATATAATAAGGATGTAGTAATTTTAGGCTATTAGCTAAGTTTTTTTTGAAAATTTGAGATATTTTTATGGAAAGATAGGAAATGAGATGAACCAAAAAAAATAAGAAAATAAAATTACATGTACAGCCTGTAGATCTATATTTACTAAAAATAATAAAATGCTAAATTTTTAAAATCCAAATATTATTTTGGTAAACCAAATGAGGTCTTTGTTTATATAAATATATTTATGAGAAACTATGAGTAATTTTAAATTTGATCTAATTTAAATCAAAAATAGACCAAATAAAGTGGCATGTTTCATAGGCAAAACCCTAAAATATTCCAATCAAAGCATCAATAATTCTGATAAATTGGGAATATTTTTCAAAGATGTAAGAGATATTTTTGAGTAAAATATGGTTTTTGACAAAACCAACAAAATTAATTGGAATATAAGTACACTATTCACCTTGTATGACAATATTTACTAATCATAATAAATTATAAAAATTGAAAAATCTGTACAAAATTATAGTAAACAAAAAGAGGTTTTTTATTATACCAACCTAAGTAGAAAATACCTCTTAGTAATTTTTAAATGGATCTATTTAAACAAATAAATGTGATAATCAAGGAAGAATCCATTTTTAATCATATGCATATAAAGCCATTGTGAATAGAGGTAAAACCCTAGGGTAAAGCGTTAGATCTAAAAATACATCACAACAAGATAAAACCTAGGTGGCTTGGAAGCCCTAGCTCATAAAGCTTTTGAATTCACATGGATCAAGTTCACCAAATGTTTAACCATAAAATGATCTAGGTGATATCATTATTATCCCTAGAATTGATTAAAGTGGTATATATAAAATAAATGGTACAACGGTGATAATCATATCTATAGCTAGCCAATTAGATGTTAAACTTAGATATAATCATACACTAAATTTATTATGTTGAGTATAGTCTAAATATGGAAAGTAAAACTAAGATATGTATGGAAATGATAGGGAAGTAATATACTTAGCTAATTTTTTTTGACATAGTGTCGGATTTTAAACAGGAAAGGAAAATTTTGAAAGATAGATGTAGACCAATCATAAGATTCTACATATGAGGCTTCAAGAGCTTTGGACACTAACTTCAACCTAGGATAATTGTATCGATGTTACTATCTAGATTCAACACAAGTGTATTATATAAAATACCTACTAGAAAAGGGTGTGACCACCTAGATGTTTTTAGGTTTTCCTTTGCCTTCACTCTAGTGCATTTATATATGGGTCATTAACTCTCACTCTTTGTGAAATGATAAAACCCTAGTTTTCCATCTTCATAGTGACCTTGGGAAAATGGGTTAGTGGTAACAAAGTGTCTAGTTAACCCCAAATACCCCACTATTTATAAGGTATTACCTACATATCCAATACTCCAAAAGAGGGCCTCATACTTATGCAGTTCCCCCTATATGTTGTCTTGTGTGTGAATCATGTAATATTTGTAAAGTAAGTACAATAATGACCTAGCTTATAACTTGGAAAATCAAACTCCTAGTATAAGACTTTAGTAATTTAGATATGTAGATGTGATGTACCTATGACTAGTGTGGAACTAGGGAAGCTTTGTTTAATTTAATGCTCTTTGGTAATAATAGTTGGTATTATTCATGTGTTGCTAAGTGAGTAATTAATTAAGGCTGATCTTGTATTTATATCAATACTTTTGGAGTAATAAATCACATTAAATCACTTATACAAACCATTAGGATGCATTTCATTTGTAAATTGGATGACTTTAGGGCACTAGACACTTTTATCAAGCTAAGACACTAATGTCGATGCTAGTATCTATCTTGGATATTAGTGTCTAGGGAGAAATAAATTAGGTATATGTTTAGAACTTGAAAATATGAAAGATGAGTACATTTTAATAATTCTAGGCAAGATAAAAGACATAGGTCATCAACATAAGAATGGTTAGACTAATAGATATATTCCAAGGGGCATAAGATAGAGTATATGCAAGACTTAAAAAAATGGGAAAGGTCCATAACTAAGAGGACCATCCAAGGTTTGAGTTTTCCAAATACACAAGACTGAGATGTTATATAATCATAAAATATATTCTACATATCCCAATCATCTCTTTAGACATTGCATATCTTTATGATCATCTTGTCAAGGAATTTTTTTATGCCTCCACTTATCTGATTTCTTATAGATGCTAATTTTTTATTTTGTGGTACATTATTATAAACTATTATTTTAAACTCTTGATGGTGTTATCTATTAAATAATACCTCTATCACTAACTAGTTTGATCAACCATACATATTTGGTTATAATATTTTTATATAGGAACTTGGTTGCATCCTTAGCACTATAACTTGGTGTCATAACATTTTCCACCCATTTGTTGAAGTAGTCCATCATAGTGATGATGTATCTTGAATTATTGCACTTACTAGGTGGATTGATTTGACCTACAAATTTGATTCCCCATTTTTCAAATGGCTACTCCAACATCAAATTTAAAGACATCTCAATTCTTAGGCTTACCCATCCTTTGGTAGATATAATAGTGTGTTGTGACTCATTACGTATTTTAAAATAGAGTAGGCCACCATAGGCCACTTTATGATATCTGTTTTGTAGAGTATTATCCTCTAAAATGTCCACTTTTGACTCCTTGATGTGCCTCCTCAAGGAGTAAAGGTTTTTCATGCTCCAAATTCAATATGTGTAGTAAATAATCTTCTCCCATTTTGTACAGAAACTAATTAATGATGTAAAATGAGAAGGATCTAGTAATCAAATATTTTTGGTTCTTTTTTCATAGTGTATAGGAAATATACCCTACTTTAAAAAATGTGAAATGTCTTATATGTTCCCAAGAATTATAGATACACAAAATAACTGTACATCTATTGAATCATCTTATAATTCTTTTGATTATTCCTCATTATGTATTTCGATTAGATGATTTAGATTGACATTTTTCCTTCCTAGATTGACATTGATCTTAAACTAAAACTCTTGAAATAGTGTCAACCAGTGAGATATACTTCCCCATAACATAGGCTTATTTACTAAGTATCATAGATCCTAGTGATCAGTAAATAAAATAGAGTTTACATAAGTTAATGTCCAAAATTTTGGAGTGTAAACACCATGGACAAATATTCTCATTATATAGTTTTATGTTTTTTCTCTGCATGTAATAACTTTTAACTAATGAATTGGATTGGATTGGATTGTATAATCTTCCATCTCTTGGTTATGTGAGAAGTAATCCTATCATAATTCTTAAAGTATCTACATGAACATGGAAAGGTTTACTCTAATTAGGAAAGACCAAAATGGGTAGTATGACCAATCTCTACTTTAAATCCGTGAATGTTTTTTAGCACTCACATTTCCACTCAAACTTTGTATCTTTGTGCAGTGACTTCTCCATTAGAGAAAACATCTTTTCATGGATATTTATGAATTTAATTTAGTATATTATATTTACCAAGAATGGTCTTATCTCTATATATCTTAGGAGAGGTGGCATACCCATAATTACTATGATTTTAGATTTAACCACCAAGATCCCATCCCTACATATTATGTGTCCAAACATGCACCAAAAGGTGTGAATAAAATGCACTTCTTCATATTTAATGCAATGTGCTCAACATAATTCTAGCATAATTCACAACTTAAACAAGTTTTTTGAACAAGGAAAAGACATCCTAGTCATCTAGATAGACTTTAAGAAAATCATTGATGAAATATTTATGGGTAGTGACCATAACCCTAGAGAACACAATTGGATCATTTTTCAAACAAAACAAAATTACCTTATATGAAAAATGTCCCCACTCTATTGAAAATATATTTTTTTAATTAATCCTCTATTATGATTAGAATCTGGTAGTATCTACTGAACCCATCAGTCAAATATTACACTTCATGTCCTGTGACCAACTCCAAAACTTTATCTATGAAAGGGATTGGAAAATTATCATTTAAATAGGTGTCATTTATCACACATTAGTCCCCACACACTTTTATTTATAATCACTTCTTAGGATACACCACCATTAGGCTTACCTATTCTACCTTTTCCATTGGATATATAATTATTAGGTCTTGTATGCAATTAAATGTATCCTTTATTTTTAGCTTCATGTTAGTATGTAACCTATACTTTAAATTTTTCATAAATTATGCACACTCTTTTAGTTTTAAATGCATTTTTCTTAGATAAGGGTCTACCCATTTTACTTCTATGAATTTCATTAGAAATACATCCTATTAATTACAATGCTTTTAAAGTCCTATTATGCATTTAATAGTCACAAGATTTAGTGTTTGTTATCTCCCAATAATTCCTACCAATTTAATTAAGTGATCCTAATATATTTTGTTGGAACCACTTGGAATGGAAGCTTGAACTATTTTGTGTCCTTATTTCTCTTAGATATTAAGATCTCACAAGTTTTGTTCTTAATTTTGTTTCTGACTTTGGATTTATGTTCTTCCACTTCTCATTCTAGTTCAAATAATATTTTCAAATTTAAGTCCTCATCACTATCATTAAACTATGTCAAGTATTCATCATTTGTGATCATATTACATGGATTGATGAAAATGTTTTCCTATTGTTTACTTGCCTTGTAACTATGAATATCTACATTAAAATCTAATTACTTCTTATTGAAAAGATGAGTTTATCACATTAATTAAGTCTTCTATTCACCCATAATATATAAATATTTTTAAATTTTTTACGGAATTTTTCACCAAAGGATTATCATCCTCAAAAATAAAAGTCTAAATTAAATCCTATTGTACCTTAGCCCAATGCTTTATCTCTCATCTACATTCTTGGCACATGTATTATGATACTAGGAATGCTCCCAAAGTATATCTGAATATGTACACCAAGTATTTGGTTTTTATACCCTATGAACACCATACATCTACACACTTATGAACATGTATTTTTAGGCTCTATCATTTATAGGAAAAGGGCCATTGCTCCCCTAATAGTAAATGTTATTTTTAATCACGTACACAATAGTTTTTAGACCTCATCCCATGGTAAAAAAATAATCTTGTGGACTAATCACCAAGTCACAATAACTCATTTTAGTGTATAGTTCAGTGCACTCACCCTCTATTTTATATTTGGCACATGATATTATATCCTTAAAATAAATTTATTCATGTCATCAACTATAAATTATTGAGGTAATTGACATTTTATGGCAAAAACCATTTACATTGGGCATATCTCATGATCTACCATTGACCAATTCAAAATGTAATTATATGAGTCACCATTGACTAAAAATGTAGTCTCCCAAGGTAAAATACCTTCTTTCTTTGCCTCTATGTATTACATGGTTGTCACACCTATTTTATATATGAAATCTATTTCTGACCTAGTTGGTGATCACATAAAATATGACCTATATTAATCTATTTGAAATTGTAAAACTTGTGCCTTTGTGATCATGGTTCTTGAGGCAAATTTTTCAATTGATTTTAGTTATTATTGAGGCTACGCCTCTAGATGGAAAAAAAAATTATTCTGTAACTTACAAAGCATTAGGTTTACATTTTTTACTCATTTTAAACTAGCTACTATATTTTTATGCATACTATGAATCCATCTCCTTAGGTATCATGTATGACATGTGCTCTAATTTATTTATGGGTATGATGATGATTTTATCCCTTTGGTTCACTTTCAGCAAATAAGGCACTATGCTAATGGTCATATGACCATCATAGGTCAATTTTTTTACAGTTAATGCAAGGTGGTGTGTTTCATCAGTATTCATGTTAATCACTTCAAATCACCTTGTAATATTATTTAAACTACTTCAATTTCCACATCTTCCAATTAGCTCGTAGGCTCTATCCTACCAGAGTCTATGTGGCTTAGTCTGGTAGGACTGTAATTAAGTGTTGGCCATGCAATAGCTTCCTAAGCAGACCAAGGAATCATATTAATTATGCTTCCAAAATAAAATTCAACATTGAATACTTCATATCCTTCCAACTCAATATCCCTATGGGAATCAACATCCCAAGGATTATTAGTCTTTACATAATAAACTACCTTATCAGTATGTTTTTTGACCTCAATTTGTGCACTCTAGCAAGTTATGCAAAATATTTTCAATATTATGTGATATATCTTCATTTTTACAAAGTGTTCAAAATTTTTAAAATTTAAATCAAGGTAGTAACTATTCCCTCTTACCTCATTATACATAAAATCTACCTACACATTTGTGTATCAAAAATTGTGGCATCACCCTCAGCACAATCTAATATTATAGGTTATGAATAACTTGGGTTACTAGGTACATCAAGCATTCTTCCATTGAATGGTTATGATAATTATCTTATTGAACCTTTTTGATTCACTTATCATGTGGAATTTATAAATGAAGTAATCTCTACTCAGCATACTATTACATTGTAACTATTTACATGAATGCATTCTCCTTAGGGTGAAAATTTATCATGTTTACATTTTTCACAGGTTATTCTTTCATCTACTTCTCTAAAATTGAGAAATTTTCAATATGGTGCTATCCTAGAACTCTATAATAGACAAAATACATATTCATTTTAGGGTTAGTCAGGAATTTTCATGCAAATTGATTATATTCACCATGCATAATCATTGAATTGGTTGATGATCTTATCATTTATCACTATTTCAACCTCCCTAGCATTGTTCATGGTATCTCTTTATATGTCCTCTAATTTTTTGGAAACCCCAACCTTGTGTTTTTTTCCCATAAAATCAGCCTTATTGTTATTGTTGAGGAGATGATGAAGCCCAATTTGATTGTTATGGCTAGGGAATCATAGTATTCCATGATCACTAGTATTAATATTTTTTTAACAATGGTATCCATCTTGCTAGACCTTGGAAATGGCACTATGGTGATGAATGAATCCACCCAAGAACACCTTGTGTCATGCTAAATATTTCTACCTTGGGCCATGGAATTACCTGCTTCACAATAGGTATCTATTGTTTTGAGATCGTGAATATATTCTTAGTGACCTCTCATAGACCACATAAAATATTATCATCATGATTTGGTGACTTAAAAAAATTAAAATCCATATTCTATAATTTTTTAATGTATTATTGTAGTAGATGATATTTTGATGTTGCATATCTTACTACCCTGCATATATCACATTACTCTATTTTTATTTTAGGTAAATAAATCTTATGATTCCCTTATTTATTACACTTTATACACTATAGAGCCAACTTGGGTTTACTTATTTAGTGAATCTCATCCATTTTTCTCATAAAAACATTTATTCTCATCTCAATTTTAGAGTCAATTAATGGAATGCCTCCATAATCCTCAATTTATTCTACCTAAAGAATGAATGCTTGTACACCATCCTTAGTAAGGAACTATGACTATGTAATGGCAAACCTAATCCTTGATCATAGTCCCTCTACAAACTAGGTAGCCTTAACTTTATCTTCCAAAATGAAGTCAACTTTGTTCATTACATTTGATAATCTATGATCATACTCTCATACTAATTCTCCACTTTTTTTTTGAATCTCTTTAAGATCATGAACATTCTTTCTAGTGAACTTATTCATTTTGAATTATATGATTTTTTTATTACCCTATTTAAGACTTATTTAATAAAAATCCCTTTTGTATATAAATTATAGAGCTCAACTTGTTAAGGCCCCAATGAGCTCACACTTTTTCACATACTCAGTGGTCACTCCCTTAACCTATTGTTTCATGTCACAAGTTAACAAATACTACTCAGGGTTATAATACATATCATATGGTGTCAAATAATTGAACTTTCTTGTGTTCAGATACATGTTTGGTGCACTTGTAACTACTACTACTGACTTTTATGAACTAGTCTTTATCAGTGTCTTAAAACTTGAAAAATAAAACCCAGCCTCTTCTAACTTGTTCTTGTTTATTATTTATTAAGTCTCTACACTAAGTTTACCAAATCTATTTGTAAATGAATCGAACCAATTCCTACCTATCCTAACCTCTACACTTTTTTTTCTCCTTTATGATGATTAAATGGCCTTGGAGGATGCATACTCATGAAATAAATGATATGTGTCTTTGAATTCTTCTATCGGTGACCTTGAACCTATGATTTTGCATAACTTTATCCAAACAATATTCTTTCCCTAGTCTAAAAAATATCTTTCCTTGTAATTTTGATCTACCACTATCTTCTTACTACTCTACTTTCCTTTTTCACCTTCTTCGATTGCATATCTTATATATCCCAATCTTTGGATTCTTCTTTCTTGGGCCCTTTAACTCCTTACTCTGTATAATCTCCAAATTCTCCTATTTATGTAAATTATGTAGTCTCTCTAGGCTCCCTCTCTTATACATCCTCTATTTTACTCCTACTCCTATTTGTAGTTATATTTTGGCTATCCTATTTATTCCACCTTTTTGTCATCGTAGCTCTTTTTATAATCTAAAAATTTTATTCTCACTCTACTTCTCTATGTCCTCCATATTTTGGGTTCAAGTTTAAGTTCCTTTGCTTATCTCATCATCATTCAATCCTATATAACACACACCATGATAACACTTGAAA
This sequence comes from Torreya grandis, assembly GCA_037957365.1. Classification (NCBI taxonomy): domain Eukaryota; kingdom Viridiplantae; phylum Streptophyta; class Pinopsida; order Cupressales; family Taxaceae; genus Torreya; species Torreya grandis. The sequence goes on from JARHVA010006347.1 coordinate 159,480, forward strand.
TGGATACTCCATGCTGGTAGGGGTAGGTATCCTGACCTTTTAAATAATGAATATCTTAATAAGATTAGGTAAGTACTAAAGAAAATTTCCTCAGATGCCTCACAAAAAAATACTACATATCATCCAAATATAGATATACTTATACCAAAAATTATGTAATATATTATTTGATACTATTTTTTATCCATTGATCTATTGTGTGACTCCATTCAATGTTTAATCTTCATAGGTTTTCTAGTCTTTTGTCCTCCTCAGTCAAAAATAATAGTATTCAAAACTTCATAACCACAAAGCTAATAGTCCAAGTAATTTTCACCAAAAAATATCATATATTTCACCTTTTTATTATCTCTAAGTTGATTTGGTGTCACTTAGAAAATATCTAACTATTCCAGAAGATGATGAGAAATGGGGAAATGAGCCTAACATTAATCTCTCATCCTCATTTAGATAGGATATTATTATTGGTTTCTTGATAATATATATTATTACATATGTTTATAATGCCCCATATTATTTAAAATATAAATTACACAATTATTTTGGCCAAATTAATGTTATAACTATATGCATTATGAGTCGATGGTACTTACTAGATTGCATACTTGTTTGAGTTCAATGTATAGAGGTGTACCTATGGTCTATGTGATTGCCTTCATGTAATAGGGATTGTAATCTTACACTTATTCTTGAATTATTTTTAATGGTTTCATTTCCATTATCTACCCCTTTATGTAGTTAAGAGCCACTCCCAATGGGGAGGTGTGTGGAGGACCATCGGTCTTTGGTTAGAGGAAATGTGCCTAGATGATGTTCTCCATCCTTGGAGCTGATCAAAATAGTGTTCTATTCTTACTCACGGCTACTTAGTGGAGATGACTTTTGATTTACTTGAAAGTACTATTTTTGTGATGTTATATATTTTTGTACACTATAGTTGAGGTTGCTGATATTATTGAGCATTCATTATGTTATCATACAGTTGAGTCCTAAGAGGATTATAGTGTATTTGGATCATATACATGATTTATTGGAATCATTTTATCATTATATATCTACTATTTAACTTATAAAAACATTATGGAATAATTGTCTTCGATTGAAACAATGATTTATATGAGACTAGTTTTAATATATTATTGTATTATTTTACACGATGAATAGTAATTGATAATTATGATTAAAATAGTAGTAAAAAAGTGTGGTAATTTGTTAAATCAACCCAATTAGGTTACTACACAATGTACTAACCCAAATAACTACATAAAAAATATAGAGGGAACTACATGATGGGTTTTCTATAATAAATTTAGTGAACCAATGTAGCTGGTCTATATATTTAATTAAATAGTTTTGCTCTAGCTCACACAATCTAAAGTAAAATGCATGATCAAAAGGGAATTTTTGATGGTATATAATGTGTCTATGAAATTAAACACATCCAATTCAACTTATGGTTCTCACCCCCTCTTTTTAGGACTACAAAGGTAGCCTAGGGCATGAGTTTTAAGTATTCAAGTTTTTACATAATGGATTGTTACAAGATTGTTGTAGAGAAGATTTATTCTAATGGTTTATCAAATAATATAAGGGTAAGGAATGATTTATGCACAATGGGTACTGCACTAAGGTGATGACTCTGATAAAAAAAATTAAAAAAAATGAGAAGGCAAGGAAAAAATAAGGGCATCATATGCCTGCAAGAACAAAGTCATTTTATAAAACTAGTATTGTTAGATGAATCATGTTATCAAAACCATTTTTTATAAACTTTTTCAACTATGACACAAATCAAAATAAATAAAATAAAGAGTCCAAGTAAATCAACTACAAGAATAATGTATCATAAACCTAAAAGACATTGACACTTGATAAATTGATCAATTTCATATTCAATCAAGAACTAAGATGATCTTGAGGTCTCTACATATAAAAAAAATAATATCCATTGGATTGGTCTGAATTTTTCAAATTAAAAACATAAACCACATTCATAGACTGATTATTTTAATTAAAACTATCCATGCACAACATAAAATTGGTAAAAGGAAACAAAAAAACACAACTCATAGACTTTATTTCAAATTTATAAAGCTTACATCATCACTTTTATAATTTCCCTCTTGGTAGCTGACCAACTTAATCATACCAACTATCAATTTATTTTGGTCATAAATCCAAAGACTTGACCCTCTCAATGTTTACAATAGATCAATTTATGGAGCACAAGACTTGCCCATTTATAGCCAGATTAGCTAAGTTTTTTACAACTATAAGCATGCTCAAAAGAGGATAGAATAAAAATTTGGAAAGTAAGATCAAAGTAAAATATTATTATTTTCTATAGCTACATGTACATATTATGATTCTATTAGGAACTTTTTTGGGTCCATCACAAAAAGAGTTTAGCTTTTTTATTTGATCAAGTTTTGGGTGGTCAATTCAACTTTAGGTGCACTCCGAATCCACCTTTTGTAATGATTTCCATTTTCCTACTTAATTATCCTTATCATATCCACATAATCTAATTATTTTATTATGGATTAATATTTTATATCACTTTGACAATGGTGGGTTGGTGAAAAACCGATGGACAGAAACAACTACCAAATATGACCTCATGCTACCAAGAGTGAAATGGATATCACATTGGTGAACTTGGATCTATCGTGTCATTTTATTTTATTTATTTATATGTGGTGGCATTTCATAAAGTTATATTTTTTTTTATAATCACACTCTTCAACTAGATTCCATGTGGCTCCTTTCCTATGGTCCATGCCATAGAGCATCTTCTCAAGAAGTCACATGTTTTTCCTTTATGTGTTCTTCCTTTTTAATTATGAAGCGTAAGTATATGATAATTCACCACATGAAAAGATTTAATTATTTCACAATATCAAATTTCTTAGACCAAATGTGAGTTTTTAAGTAGATAATGAGGTGAGAAGGTGTGAAAACATGCCATGTGGTATAGTTCAACTAGCTCACAGTCTTATGATTAGTAATAGTACTACAAAGGAGTAAGAAGAAGTGCAAATTTGAGAAAATATTGTAAATGACCAGAGAGTCAAATCAGATCCTTTGAAAAGGTTGTGACAAATTTCAAATACTTGAAAACACACAAATGTGTGATAATTGTAAAGCTCTATCTGACTATTAATATGTGTAAGAATGTGACTAAGTCTTGAATGCTACAAATTGGTCAGGATAAATTATGAAATGTCATGAACACATCCAAGTGTTTTGAGGAACTAAAAATATCTTCCAAATACTATGAAATGTGGTGAATGACTCCATCCAAACCTTTCAAAATTAAAATAAAACAATTAATCTCATTTTCTTAAGTACTAAAAATAGATAAGTTAGGCATTAATAAATAAATTTTGTAATATTGAGTGCCTTTTAGGTTAATTTCACATGGGTTTATTCATGAATTGGGAAGCAATTGTAGAAGACAAGATAAACCACATATAAAGCACTTAGAGATATTATGAAAATTATAGATAAAAAGGTAGAAAATTTGTAAATAACTTGACTTTTAAACTTAATTTCTAAGCCACAAATATTTAAAATGTCCAAATTGAAGCCTAATAAATATGTCATATGCTTCCTTAAAATTAATGTGTCCCAATAAAAGGCTGGGGGGGTGTGGTGGGTGGGTGGGTAGGGTGGGGGTTTTCTCTATTTAAAAATAAATGGAGGCATGTTAGTGAAAATAGAAATGAATGGTATTCATGCTCCCGTCATGACATTATGTTTGATTGTATAGTTTTTCTTAGGTTCACTCAATGTATAATAAATGCATGATTGAAAGAGAATGATAAATGTTCATGCCCTCATCACGACTTTAGATTTGATAAGTGTGAAATGGAATGACAACCATTTTCCATTTAATTATAAATTGTATCATTATGTATATGCATGAACTAGTATCATGCCTCACGAGTACGAAAGTGTATATGTACATGAAATAATATCATTTCCCCTTAATCTATAACAAAATATATAAAATTTTATGTATTTATATGCTAATATGGTAACCTATATCTAAAATTTATGTGTATGTTGAACCTGTAATTCATGTTCCTATAAAATGTGTACATATATCCATGCATATGAACATGATTATGTATGAATATGTATTAAAGTCTCTATAAAGTGAGTGCACATATATGGCATATACACACATAATATATACTAATGTGCCAATATTTTTCATGTAATTGAACCATTTGATATTTGAACCATTATAAATCTCTAAAATTTATACTTTGATCTAATATTTTTCTCATGGGGGCTTATGTGTTTATGACAATTCCACTATAAGACCCCACTTTTGAGATGACGGATGTGTCTTATAAGTCACTCATCCTAAAATAAGAGTTAATTGTATCATGTCATCTATAATCATGTGAACATGTGGATAGTATTTCATTATAGTAAGCATATGTCAATTAAGGCATGCATGTAACATATATATTTTAGGGGATATAATTGTCATGTCTAAAAATATATATCAATGAAGCACATTGTACTAGGATCAACGAATAAGACTACATAGTAAAATTATGTGATTTGGATCATGGTACCACTCAATGTTAACAAGCTCAAGAAGCAAAAAAAACTTGAGTTTTAGTGTCACACATAAGGTAAAGGGTCACATACAAAGGGTAAATACTTTAAAAACAAATAAGGTAAAGGACCACAAATAAGGTAAATGTAATATATTTCATCATACAAGTCAAAGAGCCACATGCAATGGACATAAAGATTTTATAATCAAGGCCAAGGGTCATGCACAATAGACAAACACAAAGTAACCTATCATGTAAGAGAGTAGCATCATCAATTGATCATAAAATAATTATAAACTAGTCTACACCATCCATATATATCAATTTCACATCAAAGTATAATATCATATCCATGTAACACTATGTAATATATGAAAAAATAGTAACAAATTTGTAAGTGATCTAAGTATCTCCACATGGTAGAAAGGTAATATAAGGATTAAAATTTAATACTAAAAATTTTGGAATAAGATGCCCCCAATATTGGCATGACCACTGGGTAGAAGAAATTCCAACATCTGTATGTCCATGTGTAAACGATATGTCCTACATCTCACTCATATACTATGAGATTCATGTGTCTATAAAAAAAATATGTCCTGTATCAAACATGTGATAAATACCATATGTAAATAGTGTAATCCATTAATCATGTCATGCTCAAGTAATGACAATTTATTTTTTTAATATTTTTAATGGTTTTATATTGTATAAATTTTTTCATATTTTGTGAATATTTTGGATTTTTGAAAATTTAATTGGTGATTGAATCAATGGGAGGACCATGGGGAGTGCCTATATTGAATATTGTAAGGATCTTCTATCATGGATGAAAGGTACTAGATATGGGTGTGTTATAATTTGATAAGAAGCTATGTGTTGTATGATAACTATCATGATCATTGCTCATAAAATCATCTGTATGATAGGTAAATATATAATGTATAGGATTTTTTGTGGTCTCTTGTATATTAGGATGATGTCTCAATACCTATGTTTGTTTTGGAACAAAATTAATTATACATGGTATTGATTGAGTATGTGTTATAGGATATGGTGGACTATGTGAGCCCTGACTAACTCTTTAATGTAATTGGTGCTAGATAGTTGATTGTCTATTAGACCCAAGTACTTTCCACTTAACTGGGTATATAGAAATATATTGAATGTGTGTAACCATTAGTGCTACATATTGATCATGTATGGATGTATCAACCAACTTTGGTTCTGGTTATGGTCGAGAAGGATATACCTTTCACTATAGAGGGTACTCATATTGTACACATATACTATGACAACTTAATTTTAGTGTATGTACTTGATACATCAATATTTTTAGATGGTATTACATGATTTTTTTGCTCCAAGGATATCCTAACAATATTTCAAATACCTTATTACTCTATATAATTAAGAATGATATGGCTAGCATGGTAGATCCCACCTGAAGAGGTAGTACTATGTGTCTCAAATCATTCTATTTTTTTCCATAGAATATCTTAACTTCTCTTAATGTATGTTGTAGATGCTCTTGTGTGTAACTAAGGGAGTGAATAAGTGTCATAATTCACACATTCTCACTTAACCCATTATCAATCATGACATTGTGTAGGGGTTATTCATTGATATAGGCTCATATGAAAGTGCATGAAAATATATATCATCATCAACAATATTTTTTCATAAAAATTAAACATATGACTCTATAGTGAAGTATAGATAAGTGTATTAATAATTTCATCTATTGGGTGATAATACATCAAAGGTGGATGATGTATATTGTATGCATGTTATGCTTCTAAAATATCATTAGTCCTTTTTTCTCATGTTTTAGAAATGGATCATTAAAAATATTAAACTTGTGATTTCCATTATTTTGTGATCTATATTCTTCTGTACGGATACCCAAGTCAATAATGTTGTCATAAATAAGATATGATGTCTTATGTCTCAATTTGAAGCATCTATTTTTAGAATGTCCTAAAATCTTTTGATAGTCACAACATGTAATTTTTTCATGGTTATTTAGTGTATCCCTATTTGGATCAAGCTCTTATGGAGGTAAAAGTTTGATAAGGTTACACTCAACTATCTTCTTTAGTGGTACATGAGGAGGTGATGGTAATCTTTAAAATTATCTCTTTGGTAAAGATATGAATTATATTCCATTCATAGGTTATGATAATACATTAACTATATTCTTTGCCTCATTATTTTTACTTTTTGGTTCAATCTTGTAGCTTGGTTTTCTTTGAAACTTTATTGTTGAAGTAGTTGTAGGAGTAGTTGTAGGAGTAGATGTATACTTTTTTTTTTCAAGTTGTGATCATAACTTCTATATCCCTTACTATATGGCATAAATCATCAAAGTATTTAAATATATTAAATATAATTAACTAATGGGATGATGAATTTAAATTTTATTTAATATGTCTTGAAATTCATTCTCAGAGATAGCTTTAGTCATATTTTCTTGCATAGTCTTGTACCAAAGTACATAGTCACTGATTGGCTCATTTGACCCTTGCTTGATTTTAGTAATTTTTGCATAATATATTTTTTCATAAATGTTTATGGAAAAATGTAATATAAATTGGTCTACCAAATGGTTTAATTCTATTAAATATTATAAGGGAATATCATAGATCCATCACAAAACATACTCCTTAAGGCTTCTTGGAGATAGATTGGTTAAGAATTTTTCATTGTATGCTTAGTCCAAGCATACTATGTAGAATTATTTAATGTGTTTATCTATGTCACCTTCACCTCAATATAGTGGAATATTATGAGATACAAATCCTATTGGTAAATAATAATGTGTTTACTTTAGGGATAAGGAGTTATGAAGCAAGGTATGTGCATCTATGGAATGACTAGATCTAGATGCACTTTGATCTAGATGAAATGCCTTATAATACAGAGAGGTAATAAGCTAATCAAGGTAACATGCAATATGTTAGGCTAGTGACGTAACATGTGTAGTCATCATGGGAGAGGTAAAGGTTCCCTACGTAAAAATATGTATGGAAATATGTTGGATGTGTCATGTTTACCCCATATCTTAAGTGGATGTCACATATGTCACTATAGGTGTATATGTAGGAGTATTACTAATAGTATAGTTCTAACCACCTAATGTGGTGAGTTGGGCCAAAAAAAATTGTTCATCTTTAGTAATACATAACATTTCATCAAGATGATATGCATTCACGTTAAGAAATTTAGTGAATTATTAGTCATCCACGGCATCTAGTTGATTCATAGTAGTTGTGTCATGAGTATTATCATTAAAATATTCATGATAATTATATTAATAAGGAATATAGTATGCAATGTCCAATCTATAGTAAGGATAATAAAGGAATTCATGCATGTCCTTGACGTCTAGTGGTAACAAAAGGTAACTTAGATTGGATGTTGAAATAATATGTATTGAGGAAGGATTATTTATTGTTAATTTTAGCCTTATTAGTGTTCTTATATTTGATAACTTTGACCCATTCACTTACATAATTAATCTAAATAAGATACACTATCCATGTAGATCAATATGAAAAGAGAACCATCGTGACTTGTGTTAACTATAAATGCCCATTCATTATGGCCATAATTAATGTGTGTATGATTGGGGAATAATAAAAAATTGGGTATGAAAATAAAACCTTAAGGCTAAAATATGAAACCCTAGAAGGTCAAAACCCTAATGGAGAGTTATAGTTTGACACATTTTAATCAATGTATGGGTTCATCAACCTTTTTTACCATTATTTGTTTTTAGAAACACTAATAAGATAGAAACTAATAAAATAATTTAGATTGATAAATATAGAATTAGAGAATATATCCAAATGCAAAATAATAAAACTAATTGTAATGATCTGATAAGTGGCGTATGCTAAATATATTAAGTACAACAAGTATTTGACTTTTCTATTGATTGTCTAACAATGACTATGATCTAAAAGTGGAAATAATCCTAAAGTGGGCCTGTGATCCATTCTATTTAGGAACTATTTTTTTTATCTACATAGGTTTGGTTCCATTAGATATTGGTCAGTATTGATTGTCCATACTAACATTTTATAGTTGATATTAACCTATGCATAATTAAGAGACTGTGATAATATAATCACCTTTGCTAATTTTTTAGAGATCTATATGTCTGATGTCAAACCTGATGATCCACATAACTCTATAAATCAATCTCATTCACCTTGAAATTATAGGTGTGATTATTTGTCATATAAACAAGTAAAAACCATGAAAATGTTATGGGATAAACTAACCCAAATCACCCTCATAGATGATTGGTTGTTACCTACATATCTGATACATTGAGGATGGAAATCACACCACATGTAGTTCTCTCACCTAGTATGATTTCAAAATTATGATCCTTTTATATATTTATGTAGCTAATGATTTGGATTTTATACTTGATAATACTTTATTTTAATTAAATTTGGTATGATTTAGACTTGTCTTGTGACTAATCCAAGTGATAGATTCAAAATTTGGATGGAATAGGATGAATTTTCTTATTGTGTAATTGTGTTTAGATGTGTAATAGATAAGTGCAAAGTCCCCTATTAAGTGATACTTTAGTTTTTTTTTATATGAGTATAGTTGGTTAATTTATCACACCATCAGCATACTATGTAAATGGACCTACCCTAAGGAAATGTTTGATTTTAAAAGTATTTATTATTAGGAGAAGGTCAGTTTTGAGTAGATCAAATCAATATCAATAGGCAATACTGATAGAATTGACATGTGTATAAGTAGATGAGAATTATGTTTGTATATGTTTGTGTCAGATATTAAGTAGGTTTGAAATAGACAGTGAGGTTCCTATTGGTTTTAGACACAAATTTTTTCATGAGTAATTGACAGTGCTAACTATTTACATATTCATAATCATGTGACTTGCACCCAATTACATGATATGTATTATCCATTCCTATAAGATATTAATATATATGTGGGTTTAACCCTTTATTTTTCATTATAATTATACATAATTGATAATTTCAAATTCTCAAAATATCTAAAAACACCTTCAAACTCTATGCAATAAAAAATGCATCATGTCTATAAATCAATAATGGCTCAGAAAAAATAGAGCATACCTACACTTTTGATTGGAAATAAATTTTTTAAGTGGGAGCATGACCAATATGGGGATCCACTAGACTTGATTAGGGGATCACTTGTCATAATACACCATGTGAGGTAGGGTTCTAAAGCCAATAGTCTAACACAATAATGTAATAATCCTAAAGATTCCTAAGGTTTTATATTTCCCCTATGTCTAATAAACAAGAAATTAAATCTAATCTAGTGCAAACCAAAGCTTGTGGCACAAAGTGGGGGTTAGAAACAAAAAAAACAATTAAACTAAAAATGTATAAAAGACATATACTCACATCAATGTATATAAAATCCTAATGCATGGGAATAGAAGCACAATTGAATTATCTATCTACTCTTATAAAAGAGAAATAAAGTTAGGAATACTTACTTTGAAGATGAACCCACCGAGCCTCAATCTCTCCCTTGACCAAGGTGCTTCGCAAGAGATTGTTTTATTATGTAAGGATAAATAATAAAAATAAGTTCTAGGCTACATAACCTATTTATGCATCCAAAATACTTCTTCGTAAGACAAGATTCGTATCTCCAAAGAAAGTATGGAACCCTAGGCTTTATTCCTCAAGTAGAATGATCAATAAGTAGATGATCATTCACACGTATTCTTCATCACTTCTCATCTTACAAATGGTTAGAAATGAACTTGTATATATAGGTAGATCTCGCCCTAAATCCTCCCAGAAACATTGGTTGTATAGGGTTAGCCATGGTTGACCCTCTATGTTTTTGGGGACAATTCACTAGGTCTAAGCTAGGTCAGCTAAAAGGATAACAAACCCAAAAAGTGAAAAATACCCCTAAACTATACAAGGTCGACCATGGTCAACCTAATATAGCCAATAGTCTAAAAGGGAAATAAGGTAAGAAAAGGAGGATGGAAAGAGTAAAATGACTAGAATGGGTAAGTTTTATAATAATAAGCTTAGGGTTAATGGTTTTAGGAGATTATTGTGTAGATAAAAAGTGGAAAAAGAGACAACAATATTATGAAGTATTGATGGTCTACCCACCCCTTTCCTAGTACACCCTTTAAAGCATGCACTTAGAGAGATTGAGACTTGACAAGTTATTACAAGATACAAAGTGTTAGTAATCAATAAAAGTTTTAAAATATTGTGCATACATATGGCCCACTCGAAGCTCATCATGTGTCATAGAAGTGCAACATAGGATGGTACTTTAGGATAGAACATGATAACACATAATGTTGATGCTAAGCAAAGTGTAATAAGCAAAAAATAAGATAAATTAAAGGACAAAATTGAAAATCACATACCTTTACTTACCTTATTATTGTATATATATACGTAGATTGTAAGAGATGTGAAGGTGTCTAATGTGAAGAACACTAAGCAAACCTATAGAAGTTAGTGCCAAAAATAGACAAAAATCAAAAAATTGAAAGATATGCATATGATAGTGGAAAATATTTTCTACATCATCATGAATCTAATGCATTTTATGGTTTATAAAATGGATGAGAAAAATTATAGATATAAATAAAATAAGGAATCTGTAGGAAAATAATTGAAGAGCTTGAATTTTGAAAAGTGTTTTTAAATAGAGAAAAAGATAAGTCATTTATTATTTTGACTTGTGAAAGAGAGAAAAAAGAGTGCTAGAGACCAAAAGAGCTAGGATGGTAAGGAGATGATATGATAGATAGGGAGAGGCTCCAATATTAGCATCAGGTGCACTACAAGTATGAAACTATGAATCTCAAACTAGTTTTTGAAATTTGTAGTGAATCAAGTTTATTTTTAGTAATTTTGAATTTTAAGCATTTCCAAATATCAGAATGAGACAAAATTAGATTCTAAGGTAAAAAATATAAATATGAGAAATGGGTTTAGAGGAATCAGGAATAAATTGAGAAAATGCATTTTTTAGGAAAATTCAAGGGGTCAGTAGGCAAAATAAACTGGGTCAACCTAGTAGGCTGAGACTAGGTAGAATCCATAATACCAACCCAGTAGGTATGGGTTGACCCTATACATTCTACAAGATAGCAACCTAATGCAATTTTACAACTAATTCAAAAGGTCTAAAATGACAACACAACATTAGCAAGGGTAAAATAAGAAGGTTGACTAATATTTTGGAGTCAACCATGGCAAAATAGGGAAATTTTGGTCAAACTAGTTTGACCAAAAAACCAAAATAAGCATAAAAAAATTTGTAGAAGGCTGAAAGAGAGATAGAATAGCTCGAAATAAAGTGAAATGAAAAAATTGAATATGTTTAAAAGTAATTAGGCTTGTTTTTTATTAAAATTATGGAAAGAATATATTGTGACTATACATGGCATGAAGTAACTGATACATCCTTTGTTTCTTGGTTGCAAATATGATAGAGATTCTAGAGATTGGTGGATGTGCCCTAGTTACCAACATTATTCAAGTGATTATCAGATAGAGATAGGGATATAATAGTATCCATAGATCTAAGAGGAATATATGATATGTCTAGGATCCCCATGAGTTTAGATCTATTATTCATGTTCCTCAATTTCTAGGAATGACTAATACCTTCAGATAGGAGTGGATAGGTATGTAATAGAGGTGGAAATCACATTAAAAGATGTCTATGCCATCCTTGAGCTACCCATAATAGGATCATTGATGACCATAGGGATACCAGATAGCATAGAGGAGAGGAGAGCCTTATCTATGTGGGCTACAGGCTTCAAGATGATTTTGGGAGGATAAAGAGTTAGTATGGATGATGTATATACATCATAGATTTTATATATCTAGAAAGTTATTATAAGACTTGTGAAATAGTGGGTGTTATTTCATAAAATATATGTAAAGGTACTATTGTTCATGGTAGCCTTGAGCAAGATAATACTAGAGGAGTGAATTCTATATGATACAGGATCTATCATTTGGGTTTAGCTCATACATGATCTATATGAGATATTAGTCAAAGGGTAAAAGACCATGGGATTTATTATATTACCAAAAATTTGGATATATGAGAGGTTTCTTATGTATCAATTAGTTAGGGTGCCCTATGTGGTTGATGATAGGTCACCTCAGGTGTAGAAATGGAGAGAAGACTAGGTAGCATAGGCCATGCCCCACATGTTATCACTATAGTCAGTGAGATGTATAAACATAGTGTGGCAGCCATATGGAGACATAACAACTACATGGGTGAGCTATCACATAGTTATACTAATGACAAAAAGGATAGAGGTGGTCAAATACTATACATGGTGGAAAGAGCCACATCTGATGGCATGGGTGTCAAGACAAATTAGCCTACCTCATCTAATGACATTGATACTGATGCTTGAGTAGTGAGATCAATATGTGAGGGATCCATGAGGGAGGAGAGGGTTGGGACTACAAATAGTGAGATTGACACTCATACCATGTCATGAGCAACCATGTATTGGTCGAGCAAGATGGGGAGTAGATCAAGAGGATAAGGAGGAAGAGGTAGAGATACTAGATGTATCACTACTAGTTTCATAGTAGGAGGAGATGATACCACTAAGGACATAATGATGATGGAGGTAGTAGGAGATACAATATATCAATATCATCTCTAATGAGCCAGTAGAGGAGCCAAAGAAAGGATAGATGGTAGAGAGACTACTCAAGTGTAAGCTAAGATAGACATGAGCCATGATAGAGGGATTTGAATTGAGGAGGCAACCTATAAAGTAGGTAATAGGAGGTTGAATAGATGGGGGGACTATGTTAGGTGGTCACAATATGGTGAGACCATAATAGTCAAGACATAGATAGCTAAGGAAAGATAGTTAAATTATTGCTTTAAGTTTTTATTTGGAAGTAGATATAGATAGATATTTTGAGATATAATAGTGATATAATACCCATATGGTGTGATTTTAAAGGTGTATCTAAGGATGGAAAGGAGAGATAGGGGTCCATGGTGAGGGGAGAACTCTATGACATTCTAGATGAGACTCAATAGCCATATGATTCTATTGCATTGGAGGATACTAGCATACCATCTACCCTAGCTCAGAAAAGCAAATTTAGATTAGTTGAGGAGGAAATGAGACTACTATGAGCATAAAGGGAGAGGATAAAACCACTAGTAGAGATGGGTGTAGGCAATATGTAGGCATGGTAGGCCCTAATTGAGAAGAGATATGTACATTTGGCCATAGTGGCATAGATGACATAGATCTAAACTCAGTTGATGCAATCACAGGTGTAGGTATCACACTTATAGAGATAGGCAGAGGGATTGATATCTTAGATGGCCTCTTTATAGCATAATATTTAGAGGAGTCATACTGAGGCCTCAGTAGGTAGCATGGCTAAGCTATGAGATATACATTATGGAGCCTAGCCATAGCATTAGAGCATTATATATGGTTGTATTTTTTGTATCAAAACTCATGAGATATATATGGATCATTTTAGTATATTGATGTTGGTTATGTATGTTGTCATTATGGTTTGTTATGCTTTTTCATTATGGTTATGGTTGTGCATGCTTTGGATATATTTCTTCTAGTACATGTATTTTATGTTTGTTGTATATGCTATAAGAAATATATGATATGTGGTTTCTTTTCTATAATTATGAAAAACACATGCATGGTTAAAAAGAAACAAGCAAACAAGACTTGGAAAAATATAATCAATCGAGAAAATGTACTACACACTATTTCAAACTAGGAAATATGTAATAACAAGATATTGACTAAGTATAAATAACCAATAAATAGCAAAACAAAAAGGGATTTGTTTTTAAACCAAAGTGAAACATTTTTTCACCAAATTAAAACAAGTAAAATCATACTAATTCACATTAGGAAGTATGAAAATAATGTAATAAAATAGAAGGTATGTAAAAGGTCACAAAATTTTATAAAAACAAATCAATTAAGTCAATCAATCATATTAAATCATTTTTAGAATTAAAAAATAAAAACAAATTTGGCAAAAGATTGATCTTAAATTTATCATACTAATTCAAGCTGGGAAGTATGAAAAATTCAATAAATGGTTGAATTCTTACATGCACTCAGAAAATAAGAAAATAAGAGTGAAAGAGAAATTAAGTAAGAATAAAACATAATAAATCAAGTTGTGAATCATGTTATTGATGTGTAACTTCATAATCAATCGAATCTTATCTCATATTTAACACATGTAATTTTGTATTGTGACTTGGGTATTGGAAAATTTTGTGAGGAATATCAGGTCCTATCCATGGTCTTACACTACAACTCACAAAGATAAAACCACTGGGGTTGAATAAATAGGAAAAATTATGTAATCAATGATGTGGGTAATAGGAAGGAAATGATGTTAATTTGTGAGGATGGTTGGGTCCTATCCATGGTTTTATAATGCAACTCATAAATGAAATTCCAAGGGGAGTGATTAGTAGACAAGACAATATTTCTCAAGAGGAAATATGAGGGATATAGGGAATTAAAAAAAGAGTGTATAAATAAAGAATTAGGTGTCTTATGAGAATACCCTAGAATACAGGAGGCATACTAAGGACATGAGAAGACACTAAGTGACTAGTGGTTGTCTATATACAAAGGAAACATGTTCACTATAGACATAAAGCTTTGTAGGAAAATAAGTGTGCTACTAAGATCAAATCATGAAGGTTTATTAGTAAAATAAAAATTAAATTGGACCTACCTTCCCATGATGTGTTCCCCATTCTCAGGACCCCTTATAGAGTCATCGGTCTACTGTGAAGATTATGTACTTGCATGAGAAAGTAGGTAGCACTAAAAGTTTTTTTATTCTCCTTTTCTAATATAATAGTTTACCCACCCAAAAAGACCTTGGCTCTATCATGAGGTAAAATATGGAGTTTTTTATTTAAATATAATAAGGATAAGTGCTTTTAATCACATATTTTAGTGTGATCTAACTTTTAAGATTTTTTTTGCCTTTTGTTTAAATGCTTTAGATTTTAACTTTTTATGGATTTTTAAGATTCTTCCTCCATATGGATTTGGAATGACCAATCATGAGAGATGTAGTGATACACATGAACGATTTTTTGGCTAAGGCTAAAGGGGGATAAGTAACTAAATACAAATACTAACTAGGATACTTAGGCTTGACAATGAACTAGCATGTAATCTCAAGTCTCAACCATGTATATGCTTAGTTTACGAAAAAGGAATAAGGGAAAAATGAGATCCAAAAAGTGGAATGGTATAAGGAGATAGTAATGATTAGGATTGTTTTCTAACTGATCACAATGTAAAAGGGAGACAATGACCAAAGGGAACATGGTTTGAATAACCAAGTCACAATGATAACTAATCATGAAAATTGGAGATAAGAAAGCAAACAATCATGAAGAGGAAAGAAAATAGTTTTGATAAAAACTCAGTCAAGAGAGAGAATGAAATGATAAATAAAGATAATTATATATTAAATATAAATGATAAGATAATCAAGATATAGTATAAAAAGTAAAATTACCATATATGATAAAGAAAAATTTGACACAGTGTCAAATGATATAATAGATAGATAAAGATATAATTGGAATACACATCCAACCCAAATGAAAATTTGAAATCACCATGCATGTTCTCTAAAATACTGATAAATCTATCCACACTCATTATCTAAGACATTAGATAAATTTCTATGAAGTTGTACAAGAACGGATACTAATGTCTCATCAATATTTAATGAATACTGTGAAAATAATTATCTTCTAATCTCCTCCAAATAAAAAGTATGAATGATTGATGGATCATGTTGAGGAGGTAAATTAGGTAAGGGATGATCAGGATGATCCATGGGAGTAGGTTCTATGAGAGATGTAGGAATCAATAGTGGAGAAGGATCCATGAGTGAGGGAAGGTCCATGGGTGAAATAATAATGGGTGGAGGAATAGAAGGTGATGAAGGGACCATAAGAGGTGATAGAACCATAGGAGGTGGAACTATGGGAGAAGAAAGAGGAGCCTTCTTATGGGGAAAACCTATTGGAGGAATGGTATAAGGTTTGAGAATGGCTATAAGGTTATCCTTATAATGTTGTTGAAGGATTTAGTAACGATCGATATGATGGGTGCCATATAGATGTCATAGATAATATACATCACCATACTTGGGTATATATTTAGGAATTACCTTTGGGGGAGGTATGGCTTTTTTGATGATGGGGAAAAAGAATACAAGATATCAATATATTGTTTCAACTTTTGACAATGGGTTGAAGAATGGCTATCTATCATATGGAAGTATAAAATATGCTTATGAGTGGTCTTGCGAGAAGCACTCACAAAAGGAGGTATAATAGGAGTGGAAGAAGATGAAGAATGATCATCAAAACATTTAGTGGGTAGAGGAGCAATAATAGGTAAAATAAGCAAACCATCACCAAGGGAAGGTCATGATGAGGAAGGAATGGAACTAGGATCAATAGAAGGAGCAATAGAATTAGAAACAGGGGTAGCCTTAGCAATAGTAGGAGTGGAAATAGGCTTGAATATAGTAAGATCAAGAAGAGGATCAACTATATTGGGATATACATAAGGTCTAAGGAGAGTCACACTAACCTTAGGGGTAAACCAAATAAGAGGATCAGGGTACCTATAAAAATGTCAAGGCCTAGTCATAGCATGATCCATGAGCATAGTCCTATGCGGCTCCTAAAAAACTAGAGGTGTCAGTGCCATTTCTACCCTATGATAAAGGGGAAAAATACAAAAATTAGGAACTATAAGTGAAGGAAAATTATGAGATTCATGAAAATACTTAAGTAAATAAGAATGATAATGGACAATCTTAGCATCATGAGCCTATACAAGACTGCCTAACAATGGATCCTCTAAAGAATAGCCATCATCATAATTTGGGCTATGAAGATAAACTACATAGTTAGGGATAACCTTGTCATCTAATGAATTATTGTAAATAGAATTTGTATTCATGGTTAAGACTGCAGGGTTCTCATCACCAGGAAGCTTGTGAGAGAGAGGTTGCAAGGAAGCAGGAAACTACAAGATGAGATGAGGAAAGAGATTGAAAGTTTTGATTTTTAAGTTAATCTCATCAAGCTCATCATCATTAGAGTCTTAGAGATTAGGATGAATGTTACCAATGAGCTTATGATGCCCACTATAACCCTAGGTTAAATTAATGGGAAAGTTGAGACATAGAGACTCACATAATGGAATGCTTGGTAAAGGCTCAAGAGTAGGAATATTGAAGACACCATGATCTTAGAATTTTTTGAAATTTTAAGGGTTAGTTCCACCTTAAATCCTATAAATGGTTCCATTATGAGGGAATTTAATGCATTTATAGGCAAAATAATTAATAAATCTCATGTGGTAAGTCCATAGCCTACCAAGCAAGATGTTATAAGAAAGGGGGAAGTTAAATATCATCACCTTCATGTGAATGGTGATAGGTTAGATAGTAATGGGAAGTGACACACAACTTAGAGGAGGCATTTTCCTCCTATCATATCCTTGTCATATGTTGCATGTAGACTTGAGATTGCATTCTAAATACCTAAAAATATTAATGAAATTGAGAGAAGTGACACACATGCTATAACCCTCATCAATCAATGCATGTTTTACTTGGATATTGCCTATTTGGATGCTAATAAATAAGGGAGGATCATCTGCATCAAGAAAAATCTTATCAAGAATCATATAAGTTAGGGGAAATTTTAAATAAAGAGAAGTGTCTATAGTTTCATAAATATTGATAGACATCTCTTCATATTGTTGTAAAATACTATCTTTGGATCCAGATAAAGTTTCCTTCCATCCGGATAGGGGAGGATGAGGGACATTCATCTCAAATAATAGTTGCATGAGATAGTTTCAATGATGAGGAAAAGTCTTCATAAGCTTAAGGAATGGAATTTGGGAAGGGAGATTAGTGAGATCCATAATGGGATCCCACTCATCATAACCTATGAGAATGTTGTTAGATATAACTATGTAATGGTTAAGAAGGTCCTCAGAAGGAGGAGCCAAAGTGCATTAGAATTTTTTTTGGTAAGAATAAAAAGGAGGTTTCGAACAAGGTTATAAATCATGTTGTGATGATGAAGTAATTGATTCAAGTTGATTTGGAGAAATGTAAGAAGTGTTAGTAGAAACTTTATTATCATTAACATTGGAAGATGCTAGAAGAGTGATAGAAATAGAATTGGAAGTGTTATCTAAGGAATAATCATAAATTGGATTGTCAAAAGTAATAAGGTCATATTTCCCCAACATATTTAAATGATTTAGAGAAGCATCTTGGATAAAATGATATGTTTTAGATAGAGTATTGTAGATAGGTTGGGAATCAATGAAATCCACCACCCTTCACATGTTAGTCATACTAACCACATTCTCTTTGAAAGTTGGTTCAATAAGACATTATACATTGTTGTTAGAAGGGATGGGATTTTCTTAGGTGTCTTGAATATATTGGTGATGAGGGAGAGGGTATTTTAGATAGATAAATGAGCATTTTCTTAATTTAAGGCTTGAAGTTTGTCATGTGATTTGTATTCCTTAAACATAATTTCATAATCTTGTTGACACTTGTGAATGATGGAATTGTGATCAAAATTAGGACCAAGAAGAAATTACATAGCTAAATTATGAAGTTTTCTATAGGTCTCATGATAATAACCCAAACTATCATGAAACCAACTAAACTTGTTAGGATCATACCAAGATTTCATAGGATGAGTAGGGTCAAGCTCTCGTGGAAAAGGCCTAGGTAAAACCTTAATAAATTCAGTTGAGGATAGAGGTTTGTGAACATTAATGTTATTTGGTGAAGAGAAATGAGGATTAGTATACTTTTGATAAGGGGGATTTAGTTTTTAAGATTGGTTAGGAATGATAGCTTGAACATTATGAATGGTGTCATAAGAATATGTAACACCATCATTGGTAATATTGTGAGTTTTCTTCTTTAGTAATAGATGGGGACCCATAAAAGGCTAGGGTCACTTAAATTTATGAATTATGAAACCTTGTCATTTATCTTGGGCAATATCCTCCTCCAAGGTATGTGGAGAGAGAGTGTGTACTTGATAATGTAATTTAGAAAAGAGGGCATTGGTAAAGAGATGGAAAATATTACCACTAGCCATGTTATGTTCACATTTATTTGGAAAAGTCTTCCATATTTTAAAAAAGGCTTGAGTGGTTTCATTTTCATTTTTTTTGTAATTTATTAAATGGGCCAAAGTGTTTTTAGGAAGATCACTAGTTTGGAATTATTGCACTAAAGATCAATAAATCCTCTAAACTAGTAATAGAATTTGGTCTAAGTTGATTGTACCAATCCAAGGAATCACCTGTGAAGGTTTTGGCAAGGATTTTGGTATCAGAAAAGGTATTTAATTTGATCCAATCCTTATAAATGTTTCCAAATGTCTTTATATGAAGGGTAGGATCGATTGATCCATTATAATAAATTGTAGGTGTTATACCTCCTATGTCAATGATAGCAATTTGAGTAGTAAGAGGTTTGTTTTGTAGATGCTTGATGGGTTTTTTGACCAAAGGAGGTTGAGGAATTAGATTTCCTTGAGAATATTGAAGATGAGGGGGAACATTTTGGTTATGTGTGCCCTAAGCCATTGGTTGAGGATGAGATTGAACATGAAGAAGGTGGTTTTGCATTCTCATCATTTGATTTATGTTATGGGATTGAAATGCATTCATTTGATTGAGATTTTGTAAAAATAGTTGATGTGTTTGATTAGCATTAGTATAAGTATTAGACTTAGAATTAGTGTTAGTATTAGTGGCTTGGGTACCACTATTGGTATTGATATGAGCTTGAGAATAATTATGAGAGTGTGATGCACTAGTGGAAAAATTTTATTGTGAATCATAAGATGGACTATTGAATGGTTGAGAGGAAGAATAAATAGAAGCATGATTTCTAGGTAGAAAATGAAGCACTAGTAGATGGATTAAGGATATTGTATCTTAATATAGGCCCACTACATGAAGAACCTACCATGTTAGTTGAGATACTAGGCATGGAGGTGGAAGAAGTTATAAAAGAAGAGGTCTTGGTATGAGATGGGGTCATAATCAAAGGAAGAGGTTGAGAATCAAAGAAATTGGTGCCCCTAAACCTAGTTGAGAATTTAGTAGGCAAATGAGGCTCTTCAACTTGACCACTAATCATAAGATTGTAAATATTAGAACTATATTTTCCTTGATGTTGAGGAAATTTAGAGATAAATAAGAGCATTACAAGAGTATAATCTAACTCAATTTGGTCTTATAATGAGAAGAGAGGATTATGATACAAAGAGGTATTAGGAGGGTACCATAATTCATTGTGTGATTGGAAATATGAACATTACTAGCATCCAAGAGAGGATCCCTACTTTGTATATGGGAGACCCTATGATGATTGGTAAATTTCATCATGTTTGTTGACTTAAACTCAATGTTACTATCAAATAAAAATTTTGTGATGAAGAAAAAGGAAGAAAGATAAGAAATCAAAGAATAAAAAAGTAACTGAAATAGTACAGGGTTGACTAGGTACACCTATAATAAAATAGGGACTACAAAACTATACAGGGTCATCTAGGTTGATCCATTAAAGTTCATAAATATAGGGGAAAATGGTAAAATGGGTTATAAATAGCATAGGTTCGACTAGGTTGATCCTATACAGTGCACGAAGGGTAGAAAAAGGTACAAGGTCAACTAGGTCAGCCAAGTACAATAGATAAGAAAGAAAAGAAAGTTTGTAAAAATTTGTGAATTGAAATAAGACAATTTTTATAGTTAATCTAGGAAAGTAAAAACTTAATGTAAACAAATAGTCAATTGAATTGATGCTAGCTAATCTAATTGAGGCACAAAATATAAAAAACTTACACTGATGTTGTCTAATGCAATTTATACACACACAATTGCATAAAGAGCAAGTAATAAAATTGGAAAGTAAAAATCTAACTAATTGGTCAACCTAAGATGTTTAATTAGATTATTAAGAAATGTTGGCTATAAATAAGGAACTAGATAGCAATCTAAGGATATATGAAGGTAGTTTGAGTTGAAAAGGATTGTAGTGGTAATGATACAAGCTTGGTATTGGGGCCTACCCCCTCACTTCACACACTATAGTGATAAGGGTGTCATGTGCTTAGCTAGAATATACAATTAAACACACTTTATTATACTTAACCAGATTATCAAGTTAACTTCCCCCTTGGTGATGAAATCTAAGTAGGTGGACCTAGGGTAGACAAATTTTAAACTTCTTGTTTAGATTATGTGATTTGGAACCCTACACCATGTGAGGTAGGGTTTCAAATCATATATTATAACATAATCATGCAAAAAACTTAAAAGATTCATAAGGTTTGATATTTCACCTATGTCTAATAAACAAGAAAATAAATATAATCTAGTGCATACCAAAGCTTGTGGCACAAAGTAGGGGTTAGAAACAAAACAAAAAACTAAACTAATCATGAATAGAAGACATATACTCACATCAATTTATACAGAATCTTAATACATGGGAATAGTAACACAACTAAATTATCTATCTACTCTTACAAAGGAGAAATAAAGTTAGGAATACTTACCCTGAAGACAAACCCATTGAACCTCAATCTCACCCTTGGCCAAGGTGTTTTTCAAGAGATTGTTGTGCTATGTAAGGATAAAAAATACAAATCATCTCTAGGCTACACAATTTATATATGCATTCAAAAGAATTCTCCACAAGACAAGATTCATATCTCCAAGGAAAGTATGAAACCCTGAGCTTTATTCTTCAAGTAGAGCGGTCAATAAGTAGATGTTCATTCACATTTATTCTTCTTCTCTTCTATTCTTAAAAATAGTTGGAAATTAACTTGTATATATAGGTGGATCTTACCATAAATCCTCCTAGAAACATTGGCTATATAGGGTTGGCCATGGTTGACCCTGTATGTTTTATGGGAAAATTCACTAGGTCTGAGCTAGGTCAACCAAAAGGCTAGCAAACCCAAAAAATGAAAAATACCCCTAAACTATACAAGGTCAACCATGGTTGACCTAGTACAATCAATAGTCCAAAAGAGAATTAAGGAAAGAAAAGGAGGATGGAAAGAAGAACATGACTGGAATGGGTAAGGTTGAGTATAATAAGCTTGAGGTTAATGGTTTTAGGAGATGAGTGTTTAGATGGCAAGTGGAAAAATTGAAAACAATCCTACAAAGCACTGATAGTCTACCCACCCCTTTTCCAATGTACCCTTTAAGCCATGCACTCAGAGATATTGAGACTCGACAGGTTATTACAAGATATAAAGTGTCAGTAATCAATAAAAGTTTGAAAATATTATGTGTATACACAAACTATTTCTTAAAAAACATAACTGTCTCTTCCTTTTGGATATGTTTTCCCTAAGTAGATAGTGGTGCACTATGACCCTATCCACTTGTATCCATTGCATCTCATGCCAAATAATAGCTAGTTTCCAAATTCAAATTTATCATTTTGGGTCAGCTTGCACATTTCATAAGGTTAGTTAAAATAAATTGTAATAATATTTTCATGTAGATACATGATAATAGTCATTCATTTTCCCCACTTTCCATTTAGTAGTTTGAGGCATTTACACTTTTACACATTGAGAAAATATGTCAAAAAATTTTAGCATTCATAAGGATTTTTCATAAACCAAGTTAATATCCCTTTAAATCAAGCCAAGAGATATCATTTTCAAGTATCAAAGTGATCTTTTAGCTGCATACATATAGTCAAAGGAGTACAATTGTACATTCACTCTAGTTGGGACAATTACATGGGCTTGATTTCCCTCCTTGAGTATTGGATATGTAGGCAACAATAAATCAAGGGGATAATTGAGGTTAGATCATCCCATTACACTCCCCGCTTACATTTTTTCAAGCTATTAAAGTGCCATATGGGTTTCAAAGGAAAGAGAATGTAAACAACAATTTCTATGTGACAAAATATTAAGTGTTAGAACCCCCACTAGGTTAATTAAAAGTCACACTAAATTTTATTTTTAAATATATAAATTAGATCTATAAGATAATTCTTATCTATCTATAATATTACTATTTGGATACTAATTTCATCTAAATCATTAATTGCATAAATAACATAACCCACTAGCTAGCAATATGATTTAATTAGTTTCCAAATAGACTAAATCGGTTTTCAAGATGGATTTGTCTTATTAAATGTATAGTAAAAAAATCAAGTACAATAAATACTGATAAAATCTATATTTTAGCCATAAATAATCTTACATAATTACTATCATAATATTCATAATAAATTACAAGTTTCACAACCACTTATATACTAATTATTTATCAAATAATAATGTATAATATAGTAGAAATATAAATATACAATAAAATGTGTACAATAGTACAAAAAAAGAGATTTACAACAGCTCAATAATCCTTAAATATACCCTAAGTAAGATCCTAATGGTTGAAACAACTAATAAATGGACATCATCTAAATATTTACCTCCAACCATAAGCCAACAGGTTCCCACACACATCCCCACTAGGAGTGGTTCTACCCTTCATGGAGGGCCAAATAAGAATAATTTGGATATCAAAAATTAACTAGAACCTATGTATGTATATTAACTAATAAATGTAGTAATCATATAGACCATGGAATCCATTCCTCTATCTATAATGAAATCAACATACACATGTAAACTATAAACTATAGTGGAATGACAATGTTTCAGATATAACATTACTTTGGCCAAATTTTTCATTATAGAAATTAGATCTAAAATTCTTAGTCAATTTTACTAACACAAAACTCTCTGATATTGAATCATGACTATCAGGTGATATCAAGGCATAGGTATATGAGTTGCATACTAGCATACTCATATAACTATCTCCTATTATCTAAAAATACAATCTAGTAAATCTCATATAAATATTTAAAAATAGAATAACATAGATTACAATATACATGCATCCTATATATTTCTATTAAATACAACCAATTTTAAAGCATGAAACTCTCTAGTTTACATTTACTTATCCCTTAAAGGTGACAACATAGGGTTATCAAATGAGTTGTATTCAATCTAGGTGTACATAAGATACTAGAACAAGAATCAAGTCATTCTAAGTCCCTTCTCAACATATTTTTCAATCACAATTCATATATATAATTATATATAACTAATGATAACACTCAATCAATATGATAACTTGTGCATCTCATAATTTTTGGGATTATTTTTTACATTGTGTGAATTTGATTATTTACAGCAAGGTAAATAGTAAGTTTGAGTATTTATAGGTTGATATTTACCCAGAGGTAAATAAAGTTAGTTAATTTGGTTAATCATAATATTATTGTATAAATAATACTATGATATTAGTGAGAATATTATAGCTATTGAGATATATTGTTAATAAGGTATAACAATATATCTCTATAGTGGTGTGTTTAATTTGATAGATTTTGGGAGAGAAAATAAAGAATAAATTATAGGAATCATATTCCTATAAATATGTAATATTCTTGAATGATTATTAACTAATCTGAGTGTGTATAAATAATATATTATGTTTTTAAATTAATCTTTGTGTTTGACTCTTTAGTCTTTTCATGTTTATCTATCTAGAACTGAACTAGATTTATCATCTAGTATTAGAGTAGTTCATTCCTGATTGGATCCATGATGAGAGTCATATGAATACAGACTGTGTATTCTTGTTTGGTGTCATGCTCAATACATGGTTTCAACATTAAGTTGTTTCCTAGGGTTAAGTGGAATTCCCTTGCATATGATATGTGTTTTCTTGGCATATATATGACACTTGTAGACCATTTACAACTACAATAACCTTCTCATCTTTTGATAAAATATAGAGATTGATGGTGCATCAAGGGAATCAAGACTAGAAATTAAATGTTGTAGTCCTTTTTTTGGGGCTATGTCTACTTATGTTCAATCAATCCTAATGTAAATTGGTCTAATCATTTCATGCACATTTCCTATTAATCTATTGATTGAAATGACTCTCTCATCATTATTCTTAGTTTCATTCATGATTTGTGGATAATTAATTATTTATGACTCTATAGACCAAAAATTATTTGTGTAGTTTAATATGAATAGAATCCTATCAGACATGTCATGGTCATCATATTTAATATTTTGAGCCTTTGTATATGCAATAATTTGCTTTGAGTGTAGCTAAAAGACTTGTATAACTATCAAGACACCCTAAATATTGAAATGGTCAATAGACCAATTAGTTGAAGATATTTTGAGGAGCACTCATATTAGAAGTGAATGGCACTAGCATTGTAACTCAACATTCATAATTTGGAACCTACTGTATTATCCCTACAATTGGAAACATCAATTGCATTCAAGGGTATTGGTCACATTTATTTCTTTAGTAATTTTGGGTATGTCAGTTTTTGGATATCAAGTCGATGTGTAGAAACATATATGAGTCATATGTTATTTTATGTGTTGAGTATTTGTCTTCTAAAATATTTTTAGGCTTTATATGAGTCATTTTTATGTCACAAAATATATGGTCAAATGAATCTGAATTCAATGTTAATATTTGTCAAATGGTCAAATTTTCAATTAGATGTGTCATATAGTTATCTTCTAGGTCAATCCTTTCATCAAAGTTTGTTTACAAAATTAGTATTTTAAGTCTTTCATTAATGAGTGTATTTTGTATAGTGATTATTGTGTGTCATTGAAGTTAATATTCCAATTTTTTAAAGGTCATCTAGAGTCACTATCAAAATATAAAAATGTCATTTATTCAAAAAAATGTATGTAAAAGTCATTATCATCATAATGAGTCAAATGTCAACAGTTAATAGAGTTAAGTCAAATTTGTTTAGGCTTAGAGTCACATATGAATTTTCTCTTGTACATGATGTTTGAAAAATGAGGAGGTTCAAATTTTTATGGAAGCAACTAATAGAGAACCTACTGAAACCATTGGAGCATCTCAAAGACAAATTTGTTGAGTAAATAGTATAACATACTAAGGTTATAGGATACATGGAGGATGGAGGTATTTTAGCAACCTCTCATCAATCACCAATGATGTGGTGACATTTTATGTGGTGTGATATTTTTAGTTGTGTGGATTTAAATTCTTTAGTGTGATGTGGTAGTTACATTTATTTTTTAGAATGTGTGAAAAATAAGAACAATTGTACATGTTCACTTGTGAATGATTTCCCATGCATTCCCTTTTATATATTTACATTAGAGGATGTTTCTCTAAAAATCAATATAGCAATCATGATGAAAGGTTAGTGGTAAACCTATGAAAACCATTTTTTAAGGTTAGTGGTGAACTTAAGAAAACCATGTTGTAAGGTTAGAGGTGAACCTAAGAAAACCATGTTGTAAGGTTACTGGTGAACCTGAGAAAACCATTTTATAAGGTTATTGGTGAACCTGTGAAAACCATTTTGGAAGATTATTGGTGAACCTAGAAAACCAATTGCAGATGAGTGTGAAGGAAGAGATGTGTCATGGCACATGTATGTAGAGAAGATCAATAGCACATAGAAGTGGCAAGCTAAAATCAAAAATAGAGATATATTGTACCATGTAAAAACTATGGGAGAGGGGGAATTTTGGGATTATTTTTCACATTACATGAATTTGGATATTTATAGAGAGGTAAATAGTAAGTTTGAGTATTTACAGATTGATATTTACTGATATGTAAATATATTTAGTAAGTTTGGTTAATCAGTATATTATTATATAAACAATATTATGATATTAGTTAGAATATTATAGTTGTTGATATATATTTTTAATAAGTTATAACAAAATATCTATATAAGAGTGTGCTTAATTTGAGATATTTTGGATAGAAAATAAAGGAGAAATTATAGGAATCATATTCCTATAAATATGTAATATTCCCTAATTATTATTAATTAATCAAATTGTGTATAAATAATATATTATGTTTTTAAATTAATCTTTGCATTTGACTCTCTGGTCTTTCCATGTTTACCTACTGCAAAACTAAACTAGACTTATCGATAATAACTCAGAACATAATTTAAAACTATATATTTCCTCTATACATCATACCCTTATTTGATTTCATCATGTTTTAATGTATAAGATGTTCATATTAGAATAAGGCTACATTTTGGTTATGCTTTCCAACATAATATGCCCTATTTCCACTTATAAATAAAGCCTATTATAAAGATTATTAAAAACTAAGAATTGGTATATAACATACCTAAATCTACTCTTTATATTCATTACCAACCAAACAACCTAAGATAAATCACCCTTACCTAAGTATTTGTAACATAATCAAATGTAAACACACACACACACACACACACATTCACTCTTCAGTGTAAGGGCTCAAATAGGTGTAGTGATTTAGTTGAGTGTGGAAACCAATCTTGTGGATATGCATAATTAAATATATTATATTGGCTTATGTATATCCACAATATCTATTTCCACACTCAGCCAAAACACTATACCTATTTGATCCTTTACACTTAAGAGTGAATGTATACACTCTTTAGTGTAAGGGATCAAATAGTTGTAGTGATTTGACTAAGTGAGGAAATAAATTTTGTGGATATTCATAAGTAAATATATTATGCATATCCACAAAATCAGTTTCTACACTCATTCAAATCACTACACTTATTTGAGCCCTTATACTGAAGAGTGAATGTGTGTGTGTGTGTACAAACATACATACATATATATACCTATACGAGTGTGCAGGTTTATGTTATATATATATATATATATATATATATATATATATATCCCCATGAGGAAGTTAATAACTTAACATGGGTTCCAATATTTATAATAAAGTATACTAATCTTTTTATTCACTTTGGATCATCTCACAATAACACAGTAATATACAACTAGCACCCCCTTAAAATAAATAATACATAATTATTGTCTAAGCATAAGAATATTAAGCATTTCAAAACAAATCCCTAAAACATGTAGTGTTTTTTTAATATTCAAATGAAGAGTATTAAACATAAATATAGGCATGTTCATCATGTATTATAGTTTGGCCTCAACACTATAGGTGTGAGGATGGAATTGAATTCCATCCCCAGGTCTATAGACTTGAAAAACCTAGGGTTTAAAGTAAATATTTTGCCAAAATCAACCATTCCACACATTCAATGAATATATTAAAACCTATAATAGAAACTAAAACCTATAACATAAACCCACATTATTTATTTTTAAATCTTAAAAATTAAAATGGAAAATTGACCTAGGTTTATGATGTTTGTCTTTCAATGCTTGAAATGATTGACTTTTCTCCCCTATAGCCAATCTTTTTCCTTTTTTCCTCCTCAACCATGATGATGATCTCCTTTTTTTCTCCATCTTCTCTCTTATTATTTTTATATCACCCATTCATCTCTTACATGACTTGAAAGATATCCTAAAATTATACCCCTTTGTCATAATGGAACTCAAATTCATTTATGGCTAATATATTCCATTTTTTCATCCATTTATAGTTCAAACCCTGATTTATGGGCATAATGGTTGCATGTGAAACCCTCTTCTCTTCAAGTGAATTTAACTCTTCATGATAATTGAAAATATTTTAAAATAACAAAATAAAACAAATAAAACCCTAATACCTTTGAATATCCCCAACAATGAGTCCAGTTTCCTTTTGGTTTAAAATGCACATAGAAAAGAACTACTAGATTCTTCCACAAACTAAAACCCCATTTCCTATGTTTTAGAAACTTATTTTAAATAATTATTGTGGGTGTATTTTTACATAATTTAACCTCCCCATGCCACCAAAAGAGATAAATTTGTTTAAAATCATACACAATATTTATTAAACACTTAAAACCCTATAAGTTAAAATGTATAAAGGAGTCCAACACAATCACAATTCAGCATGATTTAGTTCATACAAGAGTTTCATGGAGATGAAAACTATCAACACAAAATTAACATATCATGTAAATAAACAACATATAAGACAATAACCATAACAAACTCAATGCAAGCACACATTATCAACCACATAGATAGACAATTCAAAATAAAAACTCATCATTTTCGTAATGCACTAATAGTATCAATTTCATTTAATCAATCACAAGTGTGGTGTGTGCAAGTTTGAATGAATTATTTGAACCCCCAAGTATTTATATATGCACCCCTCTCTATAATGATACTCTAACTTTGAACTACTTGTAAGGTTACGATAATCCTATAACCATCTCAATCAAATGAATGGGTGGTTAGTCTAAAATCATAATAATCATCAGCATATAACCATAAATAAATTTTTGAATGCAAATAATTTACAAATGAAATTAATCATAATGATCATAAAACATAATAAAATATATGCAATAGTTATCCATCAAGATATTGATCACAAATAAGCTCAATAATTACTCATAGTCCTCCCATGTATAACTATCCTCAAAATGCTGGTCCCACTAGATGTTTTACTGTTATACTACCATGTTACACAAGATAAGCTTATGAGTATCAATTATTCTGATTGGTTCTACTATGACCACCCAAGGATCCTAAACCTATGATGCATTCCAATCCAAAACATGTGTAAGATCATCAATATACTTCTTAAGATAAAATACATAAAAAATAGTATGTATTTATGCTAAGTTGGTGGTAATGCAAGTTTATACACTACAATATTATTCACTTAGAAAACCTCAATGGGTCCCACATATCTAAATGATAACTTCATTAATTTTCCAAAATTTATTACACTATTTTGAGGTTTAAATCATATAAAAACTTTATCCCCAACTAAAAACTACCTTACTATTCTTTCTAGATCAACATAACGTTTCTACCTATCATTGGCTTCAGCTAATCTCTGCCTTATTAATTTTACTTGCTCTTCCATTTTTACAAGAATATTAGGCCCAAAGACTACTCTATCTACCAACATATCCTATTTGATTGGTGTTCTACACCTCTTACCATAAAATACCTCAAAAGGAGCCATTTTTATATCTAATTGGTATGAGTTATTATAATCAAACTCAACCAATGGTAGGTACTCCTCCCACTTGTATTATTGGTTCATGCAATACATCTTCAAAACATCCTCCAAGAACTAATTTATTCTTTATGTTTACGCATATACTTATGGATGGTAATCTATAATAAAGTTTAGTTGAGTTCCCAAAGTTAAATTGAGAATTTGCCAAAACCTATAAATCATCTTAGTGTCCTCTTGACCAAATTTAACCCTATGGTTGAAATTGGGACCCCTATAGGAAAAAACATGATTTTTAGGTGTTTTTAGGTGTCTGATATTATTTCATATGGTGTATTATAATAAATTTGATCTACTTTAATGTCATCTTAGCTTTAGTCTTAGTCTAATTAGTCAATATATCATTTTAAGTCATTTTAAAGGTCATTAATAGAGCATTTAATGAGTTATATAGCCTCCTTGGAAAATGTGATGGTTTCCAAAGGTTATGTCACATCCCATGTGTCCTAATAAATCTTTATTAACTATTACTAACTAAAAAATGGTGGGTTCTTTAGAAGAAAGAGTAATTTCCTTTGAAAAAGGAAGAATTTGGCACTTGTATAACCCATAAGGGAGTGTGACACATGGGATGAGGTCATCAGAGGACTCTTTATATTCCTTATATATATTTATATGTTTTAATTAATTTTTAATTGTCAAAATTGAGCTAAAAATATTTTGCTTCTTCTTCACCCTTCCATGTACACAGAACTAGTTAGCAAGTTTGTACTTGGTATGGCCAATAGGGGAGGTTTTAGGTAAATTATCCTAGGGTTTTTTATGAACTCAATTACATTCCATTTTATGTTTTATTGTATTTGAATGGTTAATTTTACTTTATGAACCATTCCTAATAAGTTGACCTATCCAATTTTCTTGATAAACTATGTACCCTATAGGTTTTGCTCTTATTTGGACGATTTTATACAATATAGTTGATACGTTTGATTCCATAGGATGTTTAATCTCTCCTATAATATTTTCAAATATTTATTTCATGTTCCAAGGTATTTTTATGATAAAATAATCTCATGTTCGTAGACTACTCTCATTTGGCATGATAGGCTTGTTTCCACCATTTTTAGATCTTCATGCTTTGATAATGGATTCAAAGGGTTGTGATATGTATTTTTAAATGTTTTAAAGGTTATATTAATTCCTTTTACATTTTTAATATTATTATCCAATCAATTCTCAATGAGGGTGCAGTCATAATAAGCATACAATCAATTTGTTATATGACTACCATTTACAATTAGTAAGATGAAATGTGCATGATTCTAAATCATGCCCATGGAGTCATAAGGAATTTTAAAATGTTGATACATCTCTTTGATACATATACAATTTAATAATTTTCCCCAAATTATAATATTAAGAAGGAACTATAGCAATCATGTGCAATATTTACACACAATCACTATTGGCATGTCACTATAGGAGCCTACAGAGGTTTTCAAACATTAAAATGTGGTGTGGAATATTTCCTCAAGATTTGTATATCATCATATATTATTTGATCCCTTTTAAAGATCATTTATTTGGTCATAATTTAAATTTCATAATACCACTTCTCATACCATTTTACATATACTTCCTACATGTGAAAAGACCCACTTATAGGTGGCATCAGAGGTGGCTCATACCATTTTACATATACTACCTACATGTGAAAATACCCACCTACATATAGTAATAATTTGAAATATTTACACATATTCACTATTATCATGCCAATACAAGATCCTACAGAGGTTTTTAAATGTTGAAACATGGTGTGGAAGCTTTCCTCAAGATTTTTATATCATCATCTATTATTTGATCCCTTTGAAAGAACATGGAGTTGATCATAAGGTCAAATTCATGATACCACTACTCATACCATTTTACATATACTACCTATAAATAAAATATTAACTTGAAAAAATATTTAGTTTAGATCACTAATGGAATTTATAAGCTTGATATCCCAAAGTTATACGTTTATGCAATAATTTTAGGAAATGAAAACTAGAGGATTTTGAGTCTTTGGGCAACCTTGTTTTCCAAGTTGATAAACTAGACCATGCCAACATATTTGGATGATTAAAAATTATGGAATTTAATATTATGACTAATAAATCATCTAAATAGTATGATATAATTTTATTTTAATCTCATATACACCTACAAGTGTCTTAAACCTTGAAACATACACCTATAATTGATTGAGTGGTGATAATAAACTTGATCAAGGTGGTTAAAAGGTATGAATGTGATTTTTAAGATATATATATGGATTAAATTGGTCATAAACACTATTTATAATATATTAAAATGTTATACCTAGGTTTCAAATGTGCATGAAAATCTTTAGTAGTCACTTTTGAAGAGGAAACATAGAATACATACACAGCTAACTATGATTGGCCTTGTGAACAATTCAATCCTTAAAGTGTGAAGTTAAGAAAAGAAATAGATGAAGTTCATCTTGGAAGGTTTTAAGAAGGCTTAAATACTATCTTAAAAACCTAATCCATGCAAGGTAACCTACATGGGTCACCCTTGAGTGAAGAAAACAAAAAATATAGTCAAAGAATAGTACTCAGATTGACTAAGAAAGACTATGAGGAGTATGTAGGAAGTTGGAGTGAGAAATGTGGGGAGTTTAAATGACTTAATCATGATCATAATAGTATAATTTAACTCTCATAATTAATATATAACAAAGAGAGGCTCCAATAAAGCATCACACAGTCCACATGGTGGAGGCCTGTACACAATCTATCCTCTAACAATCTACCTTGAAATTTAAAGGAGTTTAGGGGACAGATGACCTAGTCAAGGATTTATATTTGGTGTATATAATATTTTACACTTGGATAATATATTATAATGATTATCTAGTATAAAAAATAGGGGAATTACCCTATGTTCTATCTCAGATATAAAGGTACTTCCATTGAAGTGCAAACCCTACAGTCTTAAAAAGAAGGGATGAAATGGGATGACCAAGAGTTGTTTGACATTTAAATAAGATGTGGTAATATGGATGACATAAAAATATAAATAAGTGACCTTTCATAGATGGAAGAATCCCAACAAGGAGTTCTAAACCCTCAAAGGTTTAAATAGGTTTACTCGATAGGTTTTAGGCCTAAGGTCCAAATGAGAAGTCATCTTCAATTCTAACATGAGGTAAGAATCCCAAAAAATTGTGGCATGTTTTTAGGGTCATTATAAGTTTGTTAAATCTTTCACTTTGTAGAGGAAACATGAGAAATTAATTTTGAGCTCAGAAATAATATTAGGCCTATAGGAAATGGAGAGTCAAACTTGATAAGACAACTCTAGAAGCTCATATCTACTGGAATGATTTGCATGGGAATATAAGAAGTTGGAGAGGTTATAATGGGTCCTTAACATCATTTTTGTGGAGTTTATTGGCAATTACAATGTCCCACCCTAATTAACAAAGCTTAAGGGCAAAAATGGCCCAAAACCCTTGCAAACCATGGATAAGGACCCAATTAAGGAAATGAAGATGGAAATATAATCCGATGGAATATTTTGCCTATAATTATGATTTTATGTTTTAGGATACTCTCTCAATCTACTCCCCATAATTTTTAATTGTATAGAATTATATGGATGGAGTACAAAATAGGGTTTTTCGATAGTTTTGTGCATTATCCAGGTTATAGGAGATGTCAAAAGATTTAAATCACATAAAATGGAATATTAATACTTAATATAACTCTTTATTTCAATTTAATTCCTTATAACAATTCCTAAATGTTTAAATAATAGCTCTCCTCTTAGCTAGTCAAAACTAGCATAGTGAACATGATAGTGAGAAGGGTGAGAACTTATAGTGGAATTATTTTTAAGGTGTGTATGATGCATTTAAATACATGTATGATCTTAACACATCATTGACTCCCTTTTACATATTTTCATGGGAAACTAAATTCTTTCCAAAAGCTAAATGTGCAAGGTGTGTTAAAGAGGAGTTTTCTTGACTATAGGCAATGATGGCTCACTTTCAAGAGATTCCAAGTGATCAAGACTATAAAAAATGTAAGGAGAGTCATGAATATAATAATTCCCTCTTATTAAAATAATTATACCTATACATATTTAGTTTTGGTATGTTTAAATAGGGGTGAATAATAAAGGTAGTTTTCTAAGCTAGCAAAGGGAATCATACGCCACATTTCAAGAGTTTCATGAAATAAGGTGACACTTGGGCTTCCTAAATTTTCATGATTTGTTTCACACTACCTTCTCATGCATAATTAACTCATTTTCTTATATTTACAAGTTTCCTTGTCATATTTGGACTTCTTTCTTCTCTTCTTTCTCTCAAGATCTATAAGAACTAGCCATTTTGGCTTTTGTAAATCATGCTCCACCTAAGTATGGTGAAACCCTGCTTATTTACATACCATGGATCAATGAATACTACTTATTTTTACCTATTCCATGACTATTCATAGTATTTTAACTTGAATTATTTATATTTCTTATGTGATGATTGTTGTTTCCTTAGCATTGTTTTCTCATTCTCTCACCTATTTGTAGCTAAAAAGCTTATTATTATAAGTCATGTGAAGTGTTTTATAAAGTGTCAAGGTTGAGTGAGTTATTATATTCAAATACTTCCACTATATGCCTCTTTTTTATTCCTCTTAGCATAAACATTCATCACAACCTCATAGTGAAATATTGATGTGAGAAAATGCAGATTGGAGAAGTGTATGTTTGGTTAGTCCCTTGTTCTCATGTGTAACATGCAATTGGTTGGTAGTCATCAACTAATTTGGTGTATCACCTCCTTTAGGATAGTTTACTTTTATTTTTCTCTCCCTTTTCCCTTAAAAATTTTTGGTGTAGCAGTCACTTATAATTAGTACATTAAGGAAGCTATCCCTTTTTAGATATTCACCTCATTCTTAGGCTACCCATAGCATAGAGGTGTTTCAATTGTGCCACTTGGATGAGGAGAGCTGAGACATCTCCTCAAAGGGTGAAAATCCAAGTGACAATAGTTTTTTGGCATGCTCAGTAGGATTTTTAGTCTGATAAGTTTAAATATTTTTGATGTTATTTTTCAACACATCAACCTTTAGAGGCATCTATCAAAGCATCAATGGTGATTCCAAAGTTATATCATCTAGTCAAGTATCCTAGGTTTTCATTTGACTATGGTTGGTAAATTATTCTTTTGTGGAGTATTATTTTACATAAGTTGGTGAGGTATATCAAGCTTATGGCATTCCCCATCAGCCTTTGTATGATTCTTATCAACCTTGCGATGAGTTGTATCATCCCTCTTTTACTCCTTATCCTCATGAATATGCCCATAAAACTCAAGAGATACTTTTCCAAGAGAACCTAACTAAGAAAATTGAGGAGTTACAATTGATAGTGAAATTATTGAGTCAAGGTGTGATGGAAGGTTTAGAGTCAAAAGAAGATCATATGCTTAAAAACACCCCATCAAACTTTAATAAATAAAGTCCTCAAGATAAATCAGATTTAAATGAAGAGATTATAAAATGGAAGGAATAAAACCAAGCTATTTTATCCCAAGGTCTACCTCCCCTTCCTCAAGAGTTTCCAAAATTATCCCCTATAATTCATTCTCATTTTGATTTTGAGCTATATGTTCCACTCCACCAACTAGTTCATCTTGTCCTCAACTTATCACCGATTACCTTAATGTACCTATGGTTTGGGAACGTAAAGAGGAGTATTTGGTTGATAATAATTTATAACTTTTTCTCGAATAAAATATATCTCCTTAGCAGCCTCATTGGGCTAAGTCACTTGATTTGAAGATGCCTAATCTTGGCATCACCAAGAAGGAGAAGGAGATTGAAGATCTTGCAACCCTTGAGTATTAAATTCAAATTATGATAGTTGAGATATAAATTTAGATCCCTCAATAATTCCTAAATGTTGAAGAAGAGGTGAGTCCTTATATTGAGTCTTTTTGTTATGTTGATAATGAAGGATGCCTTCCTTATGTTAAAGAAGAAATCTTGGATGAAGTCCTTTTGAATTATAAAGAAGAGGATGAAAGAGCTTCTCTTGTTGTTCCCCTTCATAATTCTGATCAAATAGAATATGAGGACTCATGGTAGAAGTTTTTAATCATTTGAAATGAGTTTGAGTCTCTCAAGAGGTCTATAACTTTATTAGAACTAATTGCAAGTGATTTTAAACAAGATGACATTTTCCAAAATGTCATATATGAGCAAGAACAAGCCTCTAATCAGCCTTGGGATGACTTGTTAGCAATCATTGGAGAAATTTATACTCCTCTTAAAGGGGTATATGATCTAATCAAAAGTGAAGAAGGAAGCATTGACACTCAAGTAAGTATGCAAAGAGAAAACAACTTTTCAAATTTATCCTATTAAGAGACATATGCATCTCATGATGATATGTTTGAAATAAACAAGATGGGATATCATCCTCTTAATAAATTTGGAGAAAAAAATCAGCTCTTGAAGTTGAAACAAGCTTTTATTGGCCTCAATCTTCTAAGGAATAAGAAACTACTCCTCTTTAAGCCATGCCTACTAAGGAGATACAAGTTGATCATGAGATTAAGAGTAGGCATCAATATTAGGTAAGTGTACAAGGCCAAGAGGAATAATTTTACATTAGAGACCTATTTTAATATGGTATACTTGAGAGCATAGAAAGTTAAGTGCTAAGGTATAGGTCTGATCTATTAAGTGTCCAATCCAAAGAGCAACATGTTTGGCACTATCATTCATCTCATAAATAAGAATAAGATGCAAGGAAATATCCTTTTGATCCTAGAAAGGGAGGTATGATTAATTTCTAGTTGTACATATTGGTTTGTTTTTTAATTTTCTTAAGTGCTTTAAGCACATATGTGTGTGTCTTGTTAGTATATTTACTTTGTTTGGTGTGTGTCCTTTATTTTGTGTGTTTCAGGTAATCAATTTGTCTTATCTTGATCAAATATTTTGGTCAATGGTCAAAGTAATATTATTGTGTGTAAAACTCAAAATTACTCTCTAAGCTCAATGGACTAATAAAACTACTAATCTTTAGTATAGTAGGAATACTACCCCTATGAGTCACCAATTTATTGACCAAATTTGACCCTAAAGGTAAAATTGGGACCCCTATAGGTAAAAAATTGATTTTTAGGTGATTTTATGGATCTTATTTTATTTCATGGGGTGTATTATAATCTATTTGATCTACTTTAATGTCATCTTAGCCTTATTCTTAGTCTAATTGGTCAATATATCATTTTGAGTCATTTTGAAGGTCATTAATAGAGCATTAAATGAGTTATATGGCCTCTTTAGGAAATTTTAAGATTAAAAAATGTGATTTAATATCCCATGTGTCCTAATAAGTCTTTATTAACTATTAATAATTTAAAAATGGCAAGTTCTTTAGAAGAAAGGGTAATTTTGTTTGAAAAAGGAAGAATTTGGTGGTTGTACGGCCCACAAGGAAGTGTGACATAGGGCATAAGGTCATAAGATGACTATTTAGGAACCTAAAATACATTTTCATATTTTATTTACTCTTTAAGTTTCAAACTTTAGCTAAACCCATTATAATCCTTCTTCACCCTTCTATGCACACAAAACTAGTCAATAGGTTTGTACTTGGTACGACTAGCAGGGAAGATTTCAAGAAAAATGATCTTGGGGGTGTTTTTAAAAATCATTAATATTAAATTTTATTATTTTTTACATATTAATTATAACCTATACTTTATTAACCAATCCTAAGAAGTTGATTTATCTACTTTTCTTATTAATATGTGCACCCTATAGCTTTTGCTCTTGTTTGGGTGATTTCGTAAAATATACTTATTGAGTTTGATTTAATAAGATGTTTAACCTATTATATAATATTTTCCATGATTTTTTTCATGTTCCAAGGTTTTTTATGATAAAATCATCTCAAGTTTGTAGACTATTCTCATTTGGTATGACAGGCATGTTTCCACTATTTTTAGATCTTCTTGCTTTGGCAATGATTTCATAGGGTTTTGGTATGTCCTTTTCCATGTTTTAAATGTAATATATATTCCATTTACCTTATCAATATAATTTTCCAAGTAATTTTCCATGAGGTTGCAATCACAACTAGCATACAGTTAGTTTGTTGTATGATTGCCATTTACAGTCAGTAAGATGAACTTTGTAATATTCTAAATCACATCAATGGAGTCATAAGGAGTTTTAAAATGTTTATGAATCTCTTTGAGACATAGAAAAGTAACTGAATGTCCCCAAATTTCATTATTAATAAGGAACTATTGTAATCATGTGTAATATTTACACACAGTCACTATTGGCATGCCTCTATAGGAGCCTATAGAGGTTTTCAAAAGTTGATACATGGTGTGCAAAATTTCCTTATGATTTTTATATAATAATATATTATTTTATCCCTTTTAAATATAATAAATTTGGTCATAAGTTCAAATTCATGATACCACTTCTCATACCATTTTACATATACTACCTACATGTGAAAATACCCAACTACAGGTGGCATCACAAAGTTATGAAGGTCCCTTCTATGGAGAATTTGGAGTGTGGTAGAACTTAGTTGGGAGTCATATTATGATATTTTTACCATGTTAGACATTTTGGAGTTTCAATTGGTAGTTGAAAGTGTAGATCACATTCTAGGGGCAAATGATAGTATTCAAGGCTCTTTTCCCTAAAAGTACATAACATAGGCCTAAGGCCATTTTGGTAGAATCATAAAACAAGATTAACAATGAATTTTTATGCATATAATGACCTTGTAGTAAATCCTATACATATAATATTAAATTTTCATAATATTTAGGGTAGATCACTAATGGAAGGTAGAAGCTTGAGAGCCCAAAGTTGCACTTTTATGCACTAATTTTGGGCAGTGAAACCTACAAGATTTTGAGCCTTTGGGAAACCTTTTTCTCCAAGTTGATAAACTATACCAATAAAATTTATTTTTATTATTCCAAATGTTTAAACTTACATACTATTCTTTTAATCTCACATACACCTATAGGTGTCTTAAACCTTGAAGCATACACCTATAGTTGAATAAGTAGTGACAGTGAACCTAATCAAGGTGGTTGAAAAGTATAAACTTGATTTTTAAGGTATATATATGGTTTATTGTGGTAATAATGACTATTTATAATATATTTAAACGTTATAATTATGTTTAAAATGTGTATGAACATCTATAGTAGTCACTTTTGAAGAGGAAACATAGAATACATAGTTAGCTAACTGTGACTGGCCTTGTGAACAATTCAAACCCCAAAGTGTGAAGTTAAGAAAGTAAATAGATGAATTTAATATTGGAAGGTTTTAATAAGTATTCATACTATCTTAAAATCCTAATTAATGTAATTTAACCTACAAGGGTCACCCTTGTGTTATGAAAACAAAGAATAGCGCTTAGTTTGACTAAAACTATGAGGAGTATGTAGGAAGTTGGAGTGAGCAATTTAGGGAGTTGAAATGAGTTAATAATTATAATAATAGTCTCATGGAACTCTCATATTTAATATATAACAAAGAGAGGCTCCAATCAAGCATCACACAGTCCACATAGTGGAGGCATACACATAGTCTATCTTGTAATAGTCTGCCTTACAATTTAAAGAAGTTTAAGGGTCAAATGACCTGGTCAAGGATTAATATTTGGTGAAAATAATATTTTAAACTTTGATAATATCTTAAAATTATCATATGGTCTAATTAAATATATGAATAACCCTCTTTTATAACTCAGATAGAGGGTACTTCCTTTGAAGTGCAAACCCTACAATCTTAGAAAGAAGGGGTGAAATGAGATAACCAAGATTTGTTTGAAATTTAAAGAATGTGTGGGAAGATTAATAACATAAAAATATACATAAGTTAAATTTAATATATTTATGAATCCCAATAGGTAGTTATAAACCCTCAAAGGTGCAGACAAGATTACTAGGAAGGTTTTAGGCCTAAGGTCCAAATGAGAAGTTGTCTTCAATTCTAACATGAGGTAAGCATCCCAATGGATTGTGGAATTTTTTAAGGGTCATTATATGTTTGTTAAATCTTTAAATTTTCATAGGAAACATGATTAGCTCATTTTGATCTTAAAGACAACATTAGGCCTGTAGGAAATGGAGAGTCAAATGATAAGGCAACTCTTGAAGCTCCAATCTACTTGGATGTTTTGCATGGGAATCTAATAATTTTGGAGATGTTATAAAGGTTCATTACAATATTTTTTTTGGAATTTTTTGGAAATTAAAATTTCCCATCCTTATGAATAAATATTAAGGGCAAAAATGGCTTAAAACCCTTATAAACCCTAGATAATGACCTGATTAAGTAAATCAAGATTGAAAATTGATCTAATGGAATATTTTTACTTTAATGATGATTATATTTTGTAGGAGACTCTATCAATATATTCCCCATACTTTTTAATTGCATGGAATTGTATGGATGGATTTAAAAATAGGGTTTTATTGACTATTTTGCGCATTGTGTAAGTTATATGAGGTTTTAAGAGATGCCAATTAGATGGAAGGTAAGATTACGATTTAATATAACTTTCCATTCCAATTTAATACCTTATAACAACTCATAATTTTTCAAATAATATATCTCATATTAGCCAATCAAAATTGGCATAGTGAACATGATAGTGATAAGGGTGAGAACTTCTGGTGGATGTATTTTTTAGGTGTGCCTGATGCCTCTAAGGAAATGAATGGTATTGAAACATGTCATTCACTCCATTTTTATGTATTTTCATGGAAAACTAAATTATTTTTAAAATCCAAGTGTGCAAGGTGTGTGAAAGAGTAGTTTTCTTGACTACAGGTAGTGATGGCTCACTTCCAGGAGATTATAGGTGATGAAGACTGTAATCAATGCATGAAGAGGCATGTCTAAAAACCTTCCCTCTTATTCCAATCATGAGACCTATCCATACTTATTTTTGGAATTTTTAAATAGGGGTGAATAATGAAGGCAGTTTTCTAAACCAACAACGGGAATCCTATGCCACATTTCAAGAGTTTCATGACTTGGGGTGACACTCAAGATTCCCAAATTGACATAATCAATTTCACATTCCATTCTCATACATAAATAAATCATTTTCTTAGCTTTAAAAGTGTTCTTGTGAACGTTGTATTTATTTCTTCTCTTCTCTCTCTCATGTTCTATAAGAACTAGCCATTTTGGACTTTGTAAGTCATGCTTCACGTGAGTATGGTGAAGCCCTACTCATTTACATACCATGGATCAATAAAGACTACTAACTTTTACCTCTTACATGAATTTTCATAGTGTGATCACTTGAATTATTCATCTTGATTATGTGATGATTATTGTTTCCTTATCATTGTTGTCTCATTCTCTCACCTATTTACAGTTGAAAAGCTTCTTCTTGTAGGTCATGTGAAGTTTTTTATGACGTGTCAAGGTTGAGTGAGTTATTCTATTCAAAATTTTCCATTATATGCCTCTTGTCTAGTCCTTCTATCCTAAACATTCATCACACCCTCATAATCAAATATTGATGTGAGACTATGTATATTGGAGAAGTGTATGTTTGGTTGGTCCCTTGTTCTCATGTGTAACATGCACTAGTTAGTATTCATCAACTAATTTAGTGTATTACCTCCTTTAAGATAGTTTAATTTCAGTTTTCTCTCCCTATTCCCTTACAAATTTTAATTTTAATAGTGATTTATAAGTGTTACATCAAAGGAGTTAGCCCTATCTAGAGATTCGCCTCATTCTTAGGCTAGCCATAGCCTAGAGGTGTTTCAATTGTGACACTTGGATGAGGAGAGCTAAGAAATCTCCTCAAAGGGTGAAAATACAAGTGTAAATAGGTCCCTAATCAAAATAATATTTTTTTTAACCCATGCAATCTATAAACCTCTTTCACTAACCATTTAGTAAGCATTAGTGCATCATATGTTAAATTACCTAGTATGAAGTGAGCTACCTTAGTAAGTGTTGTCACTTGAACTTGCACCTAATGAGGAGATACAATAATATTTTCCTCATCCAAGTGAGACATTGGAACCACCTCAGGGCTGTAGGTATCCCTATTAGGAAGTAGATCTCTAAGTTAGGTGCTAGCTCCCCTTAATGCATCACTAAACCACATATCCAACTACTAACTCTTTGGGGGATGAAAAGGGTTAAGGATGATTAAAATTAACCTATTCTATAAGAGGTGATACACCAAATGTTTTCTCTAATCACACTTTTTGACATGCACTTTGAACAAAGATAATTCTAACATACACTCCATCTAATGACATCCTTCCCTCTTGCATCAATGTTTCAACATGGGCTCTTGGAATTGGCTTAGGCTAGGAAGACCTAGACAATATTCATTATAAGACACACTATTGAATTATATATTCACTACACCTACAACACCATTTGACACTTCTTGCTGACATGTAAAGATAAGTCTTTGAACTCATAAGGTATTAATAAAGTTTACATATGAAGGTAAGCTAAGATACACTTGCACAAGACCACAACCATCACATACACTTAGAGAATTATTTAATGAGGTAAGAAATAGATATATTTATTTATTAAATGAAAAAATTTGGTAGGGCTTCACCATACCCCAGTGGAGATATACATACAATGGCCAAGAAGGCTCAATTAATAGATGAAATGGGAAGAGATAGAGAAGGGGAGTCCAAAATTCACTTGTACATGTGTAAATAATGTGAAGATCAATTAAAATTGCATTTGAGAGATGGATGGGACAAACTATACAACAAAAGGAGATACAAGTGTCATTTGAAATCATTTATGACCTACAAAATCATTAAGAAACTCCTTTTCATGCATAAAAAACTACCCCTCATGATTGGCCTTCCAAAACTACCCTATAAATACAACTGAGGATGTTTTATGATTGTTCTAATTAGTAGGTGTTACTATCAGGTCCAAAAATGCTTTGGTGAGGTCCTAAACCACTCATGATCATCTAGCCATGCATAATAATCCTTGGTAGTCTCAAAATGGCCCTTTTTCCTTCACCTCTCACACTTGGAACCTAAAATATATTCAAACCTATAATCTAATGAAAAAACTAAGAGGAATTACATGTGTCTTAAGTTTTCATGCCATTAGTTACAAGAAACAAGACTTAAAAGGCTTTCCAAATGAAGATTCACCATTTTCTCTGTCTTCCCTAGGTGGATCACTAGATTGGCTAAAAAGAGATAGATGGTAGGAACACTAAGTATCTTATAAAATTGATAAAATTTTCATTAGGACTTATAAAAATTCCTAATCTCCCCTCCAAAAGTGCTTTTTTCTTTTGGAGGTTCATCAAGCCTGCTCAACACAAAAAATGGTCAAAATAAGCCCTATTTTACCATATTCCATACAATTCCATACACCTAAATCACATGTGAAGAATATATATAGATAAATATACATCATCCAAGAATTTTAATGTCCTTTACCTAGCATGTGGATGATCAAATTGAAAGATCTTCCCAATCCGGTCTGTGAGGATGGTTTATAAGGGTTTTGAGTGCTTTCTGGTCTTAACATTTGTTCATAAAGAATAGATTTTGGAAACCTATAAAAATGACACTTGAATATTAATAATTACCCTCTCCATCATCCTCAAACATCTATATGTCCCATGCAAAGGTATATGAAAGTTCTAAGCACTTAAAGGTGACCATTCATGTCAATTTTGCACAATTAGTAGGGTTTGAGCACATTCTAAGCCAAAT
Source organism: Torreya grandis (assembly GCA_037957365.1). Classification (NCBI taxonomy): domain Eukaryota; kingdom Viridiplantae; phylum Streptophyta; class Pinopsida; order Cupressales; family Taxaceae; genus Torreya; species Torreya grandis. Next base: position 204,049 of record JARHVA010006347.1, read on the forward strand.
GATGGATTCCTAGAAGATTTCCTAAAAAAAGGGTTGTAACACCTCTTAATATTCCATATAAACATTATTTAATCATTATAATGTCTCCTTTGAAGATAGAAATGAAGTTGACACCTACTTTGGAAACATGTTTATACCTTGCCAACTAGGTCTGCTTGTACCTTAGACTCAAAATGGATCTCAAATGGATTATTTGGCATAAAAAATGGTTTAAAAGTTCATTTTAACCTCCATGAAGGTCACCCAATCATTAATATGCTTTATTAAGGCCCAAACTGAAAGTAACCCTTTATTTGAGATAAGGCCTATTCCTTACCTACTAGGAATTACTATAAACCTCCTTATATGGAGCATACTGCTTAGTCTAAGACCTTCTAGGTTGATTTATCATGTTTATATGGATGTTATACAACTATTAAAACCTCCATTTGGGCCTACTTGACCTTTGGTCCATCATCTAACCTATTTTCATGAAGTGGCAGGGTCTATACAAAGGGAAAAGTGCCCCATATATGATATAAAATAGGGGAAATTATGATATTAGTCATTTAAAATTAATTATTTGGTTATCTTCATCAACCCCTAAGTTTACTCTATGCCAAATTTCATCCCTCAACTTTAATTTTAAGACCCCTATCTTCTCAAATTTCCAAGGTAGACTTTTTAGGAAAAGTTGTATGCAAGGTAGGCAGGTTGACTGTATTTGCTTCCTTGTTGGGACCTTCTCCATGTTTAAAATACACTATGAGATTCTCATAGGTACCTTCACATTCAACTTAAAGTTTCTCCATCTCTTATTCAACCCTTGATTCCTTAAGACACCCTTATGCTTCTACCAACACAACTTAGGATCTTCAACTGCTAACATTGAGACAGTCATTTCTTACTATGTTTAAATGTTGTTTACAACAAAATAGGGATTGAAAATGTTTTAATCATGTTGAAATAAAAATTTAGATCATTCTTTACTATTTCTAGGCTAAATTCCACATATACAGCCCCTTTTAGGCATAAGGAAACCTATTTTGACCTTAATGCCTAGAGTGTTAGCCATTGTTCATAAAGGAGGAGCCACCAAATTTTAAGTTTTTCTTATGAAAATGAATTTCACTCAGAGTACAATCCACCCCGATAAGCACTCCTCCCAACTCCACTTATAGATTCCATAGTGAGTGCTTGAACTTTCCCTTCCTTGGCTTGCCAATGGAAAAAGAAGAGAAATGAGTTGTAGATGAAATGTTTATGCAAGATTCTCAATCCAAATGTGGAAATGACCTGTTGGGAGGTGAAGAGTCACACCACCATGTTTTTGGCTACAAGGGAACTTGAGAAGTTCATACAAGTTTTAGAAATGGATTATTTTTTTAGGGAAATTTGCCACTTGATTGATGAACCTAACTTATAACTATCACCTAACATGATCCTGACATCATTTGACCCTCTCCATATTCTCATCTACATTGGTGACAAATATTTTAGCTTTAAAGTCCTCAAAAGTCATTTAATTAAGCTAAAAGGTGGGAAAATTACCCTTTTAGCTCATGAGACGTAGTCAAGTGGGAAATTTATGACTTATAAACCACTAAAACATGATAAATTCTATATTTAGACAAATTGGACACAAAATTATCCTTTGACTAAGTTTGACCTATGTTTGACCATGTTTGACTAGGCCATTTCAAGGAAGATGAGCTTCAACAAAGACTAGGGGAAGGCTAAGTGAGATAATAAACTAACATGACATCCTACAGGACACATGGGAACCTTATTTAAAAGTTTAAAATAATAGGGGTTGACCCTATTTGAATAGAAGCTAAATTTGGTCAATAATTTGGCAACTCCTAGGGGTAGCATGATTGCCTATGTTAAGGACTAGTAGCCTTATCCTATCCATTGGGCAAGGGAGTCATAATACACTTGGAAACATTATGACCAAACTTTTAAAAGATCAATAAGACAATAATCCTACCTCAAAACACACAAAGGGAAAGAACAACACACAATAAAGACCAGAGTAAACACGCTTGTGCTACTAAGCACTTAAGGGAAAATAAGACACAACTGAAAGCAAAATAATATGTACACCTAACCTAATATGTTTTTTCCCCTCCTAGATCAAAGGCTAATATTTTTAGGTCTCCTTCATGATAAGAAACCTCATGGTGCCAAATAAGTGGTTTGTTGAAGTAGGATCTTGGTGACTCATCCCTCTTGCTTGCCACCTTGTTGGCATGTATCCAAGTGAATTAGGTTAAAACATGTCTTCAACATACATGTACTTATATTTCTCCTTGAATCATGTCTCATGCTGGTCCCTCATGCTAGTGTAGTCTATCAATGCATCAAAGGCTAAACTCTCATCATTATAAGGCTCATTTAGCTCATATCCCTCTTGGTATGTACCATGGACCAACTCATCTTTCTCTATCTCTTGAAGAAGTTTGACAAACTCATTCCCAGCCTCATCATGACTCTCTATAGGAAAGGTGGATAGTATGATATTTGAGTTGAGACAAAATTCTTCTAACTCATCACAAAAATCATCACTTTCTTGTCCAAAATCTCTCTCTCTAATGCCTCTATCACACCAACATAATTTCTCTCCTTCTTGCTAAAAAATAAGGGTCTCTAACTTCTCAAAAACATTCTCTTAAACCTCATTCAACTTAGGTCCCATGGCCTAGTCACTATCTTCATCAAAGCAAAATGAAGGTTCAACAAACAAGGGGGAAGAGAGCTCACCATGCTTACATTCTTCATCATCTAACATTGACAAGTTAAGTTTGTTAATATCATCTTCATATTCTAGGAACATTTACATGTAGGTGTGACTTATGTCTTCTCCTTGAACCATACCACCTTCAAGAGCCACTTATTCAACCTTAGTCTCATGAAACTCTCCTAGAATAGTCCCTTCTTGATAAATGATTTGACTATGTTCTCCATCTTTGATGATGCCTTGAGAGGGATTATCTATGATGATTTAATCCTCATTGTCACTCATGAGAGCCTCTTGATCATTTATAAATTGGAATTTATCTTCTTCACTTACCTCTCTCAAAATAGGTTCCTCCTTGAAAAGGAATGAAGTGGAGGGTTGATGGATAGGTTCATGGATTTAGGGTGAAGGAGTTGGAGTATGAAAGGTAGTGGAAAGTGAGAGGATTAGATATAGAATGTGTGATGAAGTAAGGGTCTTATGAATGGGATTATTGAAGATAAAATCACTAGTGAGCTCATATGGTAGTGAATTCTTGGGTTAATTAGAAGGAATAACATCTACATGATTAAGAATCTCACTTTGCCAATAATGTCCTTGTGTATAGTTAAGGGTAAAATCCTCTTTCATTTGACAAGGCTAGTAGGAATATGCTTGAGGATTATATGCATCAAAACATAAAGGATGAGGCTCATATTGGGGCTGGTAAAAAGGTGCTTCTTGATAACCATTCCCATAGGACTGCCCAACATCTTGATGATGTCTATGAGGGAAGGAAAAGGAAGGGTTATAGGACTGAATAAGGTCATATTAGAGCTGATGAAGGTCATATTGGACATGATAAGAATCAAAACAAGATTGACAAGGATCATGACTAGGTTGACCAAGTACTTTCTCAAATTGAGGAGGAAGAGGTAAAGCTTGCAATGTTTTACCAACTTGTAGAGGGCAAAACTCAACATCAAGATCAATCATGAAACTTTCATTTACAAACCAAGGCATAGATAAAGATAAAAACAACCTTAAAATATAATACCTAGTTTTTAAACCATCTAGTTCAACTTTGGAGTCACCATTAGTGCTTGGAAAAATGCCTTTAAAGCTGATGTGTTGAAGGACAACACCAAAAATCTTCCAATTCTTGGAACAAGAGTCCCATCGAGCATGTCAAAACTACTGTCACTTTAAATTGCACCCAATGAGGAGATGGGACAAGATCCTCCTCATTTGAATTATAAAATGGAACCACCTCAAGGCTGTTTGTATCCCTATTAGGAGGTGGATCTCTAGGTTAGGGGCTAGCTCCCCTTGATGCATCACTAAAGCACATATCCTACTATTAACTCTTGGGGAGATGAAAAGGGTTAAGTATGACTAAAGGTAACCTACTCTATGGGAGATGATACACTAATTTTTTTCTCTACTCATAATTTTTAGCATGTAATTTGAACTAAGAGAAGCCTAACATACACTCCATCCAATGACAGCCTTCCCTCTTTCATCAATGTTTCAAAATGGGGTCTTGGAATTAGCTTAGGCTAGGAAGACTTAGACAATAGGCATTCCAAGACACAATATTTATTGAGCTATTCACTACACCTAAAACTCCATTTGACACTTATTTCTAAACTACAAAGAGAAGTCTTTGAACTTATAAGGTACTAAAAAAGTTGGCATGTGAAGGTAAGCTAAGATACACTTGCAAAAGCCCACAACCATCACATACACTTAGAGAATTAATTAATGAGGTAAAAAATATATATATTTATTGATTCAAGGTAAAAATTTTGTTTGTATTCACCATACCCCAGTGGAGAGATCCATATAATGGCCAAGAAGGCTCAATTTATATAAGAAATGGGAAGAGATAGAGAAGGGGAGTACAAAAGTCACTTGGACATGTGTAAACAATGTGAAGATTAGTTATAATTTCATGTGAGAATATTATGGGGCAATACATATATAAAAAGGAGCTACAAGTGTCATTTGAAATCATTTAAGACCTATAAAATGGTTAAGAAAATCATTTCCATGCATAGAAAATTGCCCCTCATGATTGGCCTTCCAAAACTACCCTATAACTACAACTAACTAGGTCTGATGATTTTTATAATTATTAGTTATTACCTTCATGTCAAAAAATGAACTGGTGAGGTCATAAACTACTCATGATCATCTAGCCATGCATAATCATCCTCGGCAGTCTCAAAATAGCCCTTTTTCCTTCACCTCTCACACTTGGCACCTAAAATACCGTCAAACCTACAATCTGATCCATAAAATGAGAGTAATGACATGTTTTATAAGATTCCATGGCATTAGCTACAAGAAAAAATCCTTAAAAGGCTTTCCAAATGAAGATTCATCATTTTCTCTAAGTCTTCCCTATGTGGCTCACTAGACTGGCTGAAAAGAGAGATAGTAGGCACACTTAGGAGCTTATAGATTTGATCCAATGTCAATGAGTAATTATAACAATTCCTAATATTTCCTCCAAAATTGATTTGGTTTTTAGAAGTTCACCATGCCTACTCAACACAAAAAATGGTCCAAATCAGCCCTATTTTGCCCTATTATATACAATTCTATACACCTAACTCACATGTGAATAATATCTAGAGAGTCTTATACATTATCCAAGTATTTTCATGGCATTTCCATATCATATGTATGCTCATATTTCAATATCTTCCTAAGTGAGGAGGGTTTGTAAGGGTTTTGAGTGGTTTTGGGTCTTAACATTTGTTCATAAAGAATAGACATTGGAAACCTCTTAAAATTTCATTTGTGTCTTATTAAGAACCCTCTCCATTATCCCAAAATATATCCACTCTAGTTCCCATAAAAAGGTATATGAAATTTCCAAGCACTTGAAGGTGACCATTTGAGTCAATTTTTCATAATTAGTAGGGTTTGAGCACATTATAAGCCAAGTGATGGCTTCTTGGTGTATTTCCTTCAAACCAAATTTTGTAACACCTCTAAATATTATTTATAAACATTCTTTCATCATTATAATGGCTTCCTTGAATATAGAAATGAATTTAACCCATACTTTGGAAACATGATTATACCCTGCCAATTAGGTTTGCTTGTACCTTAGACTCAAAATGGTTCTCAAATGGATTCCTTGGCCTAAAAATAGTTCCAAAACTTCATTTTCACCTCCATCAAGGTGACTCAAGTCATTTATATGCTTTCCTAAGGCCCAAACTGAAAGTGACCTTTCATTTGAGATTAGGCATATTCCTTGCCTACTATGTATGACTATAAACCTCCTTGTGTAGATCATATTTCTTAGTCTCAAACCTTCTAGGATTATTAATCATATTTATCTAGGTGTGATCCAACTATAAAAACCTCCATTTGGACCTACTTTACATTTGGTCCATCATCTGACCTATTTTCAAGAAGGGGTAGGGTCTATGCAAAGGGAAAAGTGCCCCCTATCTGAGACAAAATAAGGGCACTTCCCATTTTATTCCTTTCAAATTTATTATTTTTTCATCTTCACCAACCCCAAAGGGTAATTTTTACCAAATTTCATCCCTTAACTTCAATTTTAAGATCTCCATCTCCTCAAATTTTGAAGGTAGACTTTTTAGGAAAGGTTGTATACAGGGTAGGTAGGGTTGTCTATATTTGCTTCCTTTTTGGGACCTTCTCCATGTTCAAAATAAACTATGAGATGCTCCTAGGTACCTTCACAATTAATTTAAAGTGTCTCCATCTCTTATTCAAACCTTGAATCCTCAAAACACCCTTATGCTTTTGCCAACACAACCTAGGATCTTTAAGTACTAAGATTGAGACAGACATTTTTTACTATGTTTAGACATTTTTTACTACCAAATAGGGCTTGAAATTTTTTTAAGTATGTCGAAAAAAATTTTGAGATCATTTTTTACCATGTCTAGGCCAAATTCCACACATACAGTCCTTTTTAGGCACAAGGAAACCTATTTTGACCTTACTGCCTAGAGTGTTAGCCATTGTTCATAAAGTAGGAGCAATAAAATTGCAATTTCTTGTTATGAAAATGAATTTCACTCAGAGTACAATCCACCCCCAGAATCACTCCTCCCAACTCCACTTGTAGCTTCCATAGTGAGTGTTTAAACTTTCCCTTCCTTGACTTGCTAACAAAAAAAGAAGAGAAATGAATTACAGATGAAACTTTTATGTAATATTCTCAATCCAAATGTGTAAATAACCTATGGGGAGGTGAAGAGTCACATCACCACGTTTTTAGTTACAAGGGAACCTAAGAAGTCTGTAAAAGTGTTGGAAATGGCTTATTTTTTAGGTAAAACTACCACTTGACTCATGAACCTGACTTGTAATTTTCACTTGACATCATTTGACCTTCCCCACATTCTCATTTACCTTGGTGACAAATATATTAGCTTGAAAGTCCTCAAAAGTCATTTAATTAAGTTAAATGGTGGGCAAATGACCCTTTCAGCTCATGAGACCTAGTCAAGTGGGCAATTTATGACTTGTAAACCATTGAAACATGATAAATTCCATATTAGGACATATTGGACACAAAATAATCCTTTGACCAAGTTTGACCTAGGTTTGACCATGTTTGACTAGGCCATTTCAAGGAAGATGATCTTCAATAAATACTATGGAAAGGCTAAGTGAGATAATAGATTAACATGACACCCTATAGGACACATGGGAACCTTCTTTAAAAGTTCAAAATCATAGGGATTGACCCCATTTGACAAGAAGTTAAATTTGGTCAATAGTAAGTTTATCCACAATTATCAAGATCATGTCATGATGGTTTCTAGACATAGGTAAAACTTTTACAAAGTCCATTATAATAAGTTTACACTTTCATTTAGGTATGGAATATGGGTACTGTTGACCAAATTTGGCCCACATAAGATGCCTTGACTATATATGGTTTAAAAATCTGAGTGGAGTCCTAATTAAAGAATGATCTAGTAGCAGGAGTAGATAGACTTTAGGAGAAGATCACTTTCCATTTTCAAGATTTTAAAACACTTTAAGAAGGCTTAAAGTGTGAATTTGGTGATCTTAAGGAATTAGACCATCACAAACATGTCACATAGAAATGGACTGGTAGTTTGGTTTCACACTTAATAAGTTCACTTAGGAGCCTCTCAGATTCAAAAGATCATATGGACATGATTTTTGTCATGTCTTTAACATTCTCTATGAATTAAGTCTTGATGAATTTTATATCTCAAGATCTAAGTCCTCAAAGTTGAATAATTAGAATGAAATGTGCTCAACAATGTCAAATTAAAGCTATAATAAATAGCCATTTAAATTTAAATGTTCTTGAGGGTGAACATGGATATAACAAGTGTCAAGATCATGGAAGCTCAGATCAAATCTAATGGCACATGGGAAAAGACAATATCAGTGGGTCCTGAAGATCTAATGGAGCACATTTGATCATGCAGCAAAGATCAATGATGAGCATCTAGTCAAAAGGTCAGTGGACCCAAGATTGAACACATCAATGACAAGTGTCAAGATCTTGGGTGCTCAAATGAATATCTAATGGTGTATAGTGATTGGTAAATACAATGGTATTTATAAAATTAATGGAACATTTTTAATCATACAAATAAAGATCAATCACAAGTGAGAAGTCAAAATATCGGTAGATCCTAAGATCAAATATAAGGGTGACAAGTGTCTTGAGCATGTAAAACTAGCAGAACATCTAAGGCTCATGTTTAATTGTATAGGGAAAGATTAATAGTGAAAGTAAGGTTAATAATTTAATAGATTTAAGATAAAGCATGAGATTTCAAAGTGTCTAAATTTGATATTCCCAAATCAATAAGTTGATGGCAAATGAAAAAATGCAAGCCTAAGAGACTTATGGTGGAGCTTGATGAAGTTGTTTTCAACCCAAACAATAAAATGTATAATATTTGATTTCAAAGATGATCCAGGTTAAACCAAAATGGATATTTTAGGGATTTAGCATCACCATTAGAGCTCCATGGAGTCAAAATAGGTCTTTTAGACCTAATATAGATAAAAGGGTGGCAACTATTATTGAAGTGAGATCAAACACCTAGCGAGTATCATTGAATCAAAATTAAGACTATAGGAAAACCAATCATTGCGATTGGTTTTTGTTTATAGTAAACCTATGTTCAAGTTTAGAGTAGGGGCATATATAAACAAGATCTAAAAAGGTGTCTTATCTTTCAAAAAAGTCATAGATCCAACAAATAATTGCCCAAAGTAAACATATTCATGGCTCTATCAGATCTATAGATATTAAGATTTTGTCTTCACAAGTGAGTTAAGTGGGAGATGGCATAAAATACTATAATGGAGATCTGGTGATTAGAGAAAGTCGCTAGAGCATTTAGTATATTTTTAAGGTCTCGAAGGGTTTTTATTCATAATAAGATCATGATTCATCACCTTCAGCAAACTCTTATCCTTTAGTGTGTTGCTTAATCAATGAAATGATTTCAAGGCTATTAGGACAAATGAAGGCTATTTTTTTATGATGTATTAACTTTGATTTGATCAAAATATGGTGGATCATTCATTAAAATATGGTATTAGCTCACTTAATGATCTTAGATGGTGTATTCCCTCTCTCTCCCCTTTCTCTTATATTACCCATTCTTTCCCATTTGTAAGATCTTTCTTGCTCTCTCAGATTCTATAATCTCAAAAATACTCTTTGATCTTAAAGAGTAGGGGACTCTCTGAGATATTATAAAATATGCTCATCTTGATTAGGATAAACCCTATCGAGCATTTGTAATAACTACCTCTTGATGTAATAAAAGACTTTCTTTACTTATCTCTTGCCTTGGATCTATGTTGAGTGAGTTTTTCATGATGAAATTATGAAGGATAATCTTCCTCATCTATTGTCTTCGTTTTTGACCTCCTTTAAGGTGTTTTCAATTAATTGTAGTTCTGGATTAGTGTTCTCTCTAAACTTAGTCCATGAAACACTTATGCACTGACCTAGATTGTGAGGTTGTGTGAGCTAGCATTGTCTTCTTCAAATATAGTGTGGGTTCAAGCTTATGGGAGTTTCCCATTTTTATTTTGGTGCATCACTTATTTAAATTTCTTAGGATCCCTTTCCCCCTTTATAACCTTTTTCTCTATAATAGCATTAGTTTTGGTGATTCATCAAAAGAAAGTTGGTCTTCTCTGGAGGTTCAACCCCATTATAGGATACCCACAACCTGGGGTTATTATAATATTATGGCTTAGTTAGAGGGATCCTAAATAACTCTCTCCAAGGGTGAAATCTCTTGTCATAATAGTTTCTAGCATGCTCAATTGGATTTACTACATTGTTCGCTGGTGAAGAGTTTTGGTGTTATCTTCATCTAATCAACCTTTGGAGCCAAGTGTTCAATCATCAATAATGACTTAGAGGATCTATCATATATTTTATCAACATAATTAAGTTCCTAATCATCATAATTTGGTATATACAATCAACCATATTTTGATCAATATACTTATTCTCTACCTCAGCATCACACTTGTCAAGCAAATAATGTTTGTGTGTTCCCCCTAAGTAGCCCTCAAATAGCCTATCAGCCCTATCATGGCCTTTACCCTCATCCCACCTATACATATGACCAAGGTTATAATATTTTCCATTCAAATCAATCTTATAATTACCCTTTTCAATACCAATCTTATCCTATTACATCCTTGTTAGGAGTCAAGCAAGAAATATCAATTTATATTGAGTGGATAAGAGAGATTGGTAGGGGTTTGAATTATTCTCCACTCATCCCTATCCATGTTATACAAGAGGAAAGGAATGATATTTAGTTGTTTAAGAATATATGTTTAGTTTATGAGGGTGAACAATGGTCATATTTTAGGAATGAGGAAATAGTAATGATGTGAAGCATGGTCCAAAATGTAGATAGTGTGTTGATATCTTATGAAGAGTAGCAGGCTCATTTGGATCAGTATTATATGTCCTCTCCCCACCAAGATCCTCAATATCAACCTTCAATAGTTCCTTATCATCCCCCTATTAAACCTTATCAAGGTCCATCCTTGTCAAAATTTAGAGAGGCAATACTAGACTAAGGTAGAATAATCATGAAAATCAATGAGGGGGTTAAGCTTGGACAAGATTCCCAATTCATGCCATGGATGGGATAAGGATATTTTTTCAAGAGTTTTGGAACATGTTGGAAACCATTTAAGAAGATGACTATCCATAGGTTTAGAATCAAGAATTGAAAAGGTGGGTATTATCTATTAAAAAAGTGTTGGAGCAGTGGGAGAAAGAGTATGTCAAACCTGAGCCAATCAGTTTGTCCTCTCCTACCCCTATGCCCATTTCCAAAAATTATTTTACCCTCTCTTACCCCTATGCCCATCTCCACTCAATATCATGAAGCCAGCCCATCATGAATCTTCTCCAACACATTCAACCTTGGATATGGCATGCCCTCACTTGTGAAACCACCCTCTCCTATAACTGTTCAAAAGGAGGAAAAGGTGTTTATTCCCTACTCATTTACATCATGGAAATAAATTCAAAAAGGCATAACTAAGGAGGAGGTGTTAGTTGAGGTAGTTCCTAAAGATCCACCAAAGAGACCCTATAAGTAACCTAGATGAAAGGACACTCTCTTAAGGTACAAGCAAGGTGAACTTCTTCACCCTCCCACCATCTCCCTCTTAGAGAAAGATCCTATTTTACAAAGGATAGATGAGGATCTTGTAGTCATAAGTGAGCCACAAGAGGAAAATATAAGTGTCTATGATGAGTAAATCATGATAGGTAGCCTACTTCATATGGAGGAGCATCTTTCAGCTTTCAAGTTATAGGTGCTTGATGAGAAGAAAGAGGATAGGCTTCATGAACCTATTATGGAGGTCAAGGGTAGCTCAAGTGACTTAGAAGATCAATGGTAATGTTTGTGCTCAAATTTATTGAGTGAAATAGAGTAGCATAATGTTTCAAATTTGGCTCAAGGAGATAATCCTCAAGTTAAAAATAGAGTAGACCTTAAATGGACTACTAAAGATCCATTCTACATAGATTAAGAAGAGGATAAAAACTAGGTGTTTGAGGTTGGTCCACTCCAAGATGAGGTGTCAATTGAGGATAGCCCTAATATGTTGGAGTTAGAGGAAAGTAAATCAGATTTTGACCAAGACATGTGTGATATTTTAGACCTTGGATGGTCAAATCAACCCTCATTTATAGTTGAAGACCAAGGTGAAATCTTGAGTGAGTTTTATGAAAGATATATTTCAAGTTCCTAAGTGATGTAATTTGATGTACATACCAGTGAAGAGCCTAAAGAGTTATGGCAGTGGTTTAATGCCATAACCAAGGAGTTTGAAGAGGATAAGATACATGTCCTTCCTATAAAACATTATGAGCATGTTTCTCTAATCATGATCAATCCTAATTTTCACAAGGACAAGGTAGAATAACATGGTATTTTTGAATGATCAAGTGAACCAAGTGCATTTTCTCCCAATAGCCTAAATGAAGTCTTAATGTAAGGCTTTCTCAAGAGTGATGAGCAACATCAAGAAAGTGCTTTTGTAGTCCAACATGATCCAAGATTGGAAGACTTGGACTAGTATGTCTACATTGGAGGTATGTTTGTTCCTTTTTCATCCATTAGAGAGTACATCAAAAGAATTGGCCATCCAGTTGCTTGGTTCGCCAATTTTGGTGCCTCCAAAGCAAGGTGTTTTTCATCTTGGTTTGTTACAATTAAATGATAATAAAAGTTTCCCATTTGACCTAGGAGGGAGGTTCTTATAAATTACTATACAATATTATATATATTAGATTAGAATTTGTGTTTTTATCTAAGTGCTTGTGTGCATATTTGTTTAGTAGGTTAGTTTCCCTTGCTTTGTTTAGGTTAGTTTCCATTTTGTTCTATGTTTCCCTTCAATAAGTTCTTTGGGCACTTTTTTTTTTCTTTTGGTCTTTTTTGCTTCAAGAGAAGGTTTTTAATAAAGGGATAGCCTTAATCAATTTATATCAGCTTATGACTCCATTCCCAATGGATTAGACAAGGCAACTAGTCTAGGATCTCAAGCATAGCAAGAATGCTTCCCAATTGATTCACCAAAGATGTTGGCCAAATTTAGCCCACATAAGAAGCCTTGATTGGATATGGTTTAAAAAGCTAAGTAGAGTCTTGATTGAAGAATGATCCATTAGTAGAAGGAGAAGTCAAACTTTAACAAAAGATCATGTACCATTTACAAGCTTTTGAAACACTTTAAGTAGGCTTAAAGTGTGAATTTGGTGATCTTAAGGAGGCAAATCATCACAAGCATGTTATGCAAAAATGGGCAGGTCAGTATGGTTGCACACTTCATAAGTTTATTTAGGAGGCCTCTCAAACCCAAAAGATCATATGGACATGATGTTTTCATGCCTTGAATATTCTCTACAAATTTTAGGTCTTGATTAATTTTCTATCTCAATATCCAAGTCTTCAATGATGAACAAGAATAATGAAACATGCATGGGGATGTCAAGTTAAAGTTGCATCAAATATCCATTTTAATTTAATTTTTCTTGATGGTGAACATAGATCTGATAAGTGTCAAGATCATGGATGATCAGATCAAATCTAATATCATGTGATCAAGGATAATTCCATTGGATCCTAAAGATCTAATGGATCACATTTGATCATGCATCAAAGATCAACAGTGAGCATCAAGTCAAAAGGTTAGTAGATCTAAGTTTGAACACATTGATGACAAGTTTCAAGATCTCAGGTGCTTGAATGAATATCTAATGGCATGTGGTGATTGACAAAGCTAGTGGGCCCAAGAAAATTAATAGAGTGCATTTAATCATATAAATTGAGATTGATGGTAAGAAAGAAGTCAAAAAGTCAGTGGATCCTAAGAGTAAATACATGGGTGACAAGATTCTTAAGTGTGATTTAAATTAGCTAGATATCTATGGCGTGCATTTATTCATAAAGATAAATACTAATGGTGTGAGTAAGGTCAATAATATAATAGACCTCAGACCAAGCATGAGGCCACTAAGTGTTTAAATTTGATAGTCCTAAATCAATAAGTCAATGTTTAATGAAAAAAGGTGAGCCTAGGAGACTTCTAGTGAAGGTCAATGAAGTTATTTTAAATCTAGCAAAGTAAATGAATAATATCCAAGTTTGAATATGATTCAGGCTAATCTAGAATGGATATTTTAGGGATTAAGCATCACCATTGGATTTTCATAAAGGTAGAATAGGTCTTTTAAACCTCATACTGACAAAAGGGTGGCAACTATTACCATAGTGAGATCAAACACCTAGAGAGATTCATTTCATCAACATTAAGACTATAGGAAAACCCAATAATTGGGATTGGTTTTTGTCTATAGTAAACTTATGTTCAGGTTTAGAGTAGGGGTAGACATAAACAAGATATGGAAGAGTGTCTTATCTTTCAAAATAGTCATAGCTCTAATAAATAGCCACCCAAAGTAGACAAGATATGAAGATTTTGTCTTCACAAGTGAGTCAAGTGGGAGATGTCATAAAATCCCAAATGGAGATCTAGTGATTAGAGAAATTAGCTAAAGAATTCAGTATATTTTTATTGTCTCTAAGGGTTTTTATTCATAGCAGGATCATGACTCATCACCTTCAACAAATTCTTGTCCTCTAGTGTGTTGTTCAATCAATGAAATGATTAAGAGGCTATTGGGATAAATGAAGACTATTTTGTCTATGATGTATTGACACTGATTTGATCAAAATATGGTGGCATCTCATTTAATGATCTTAGATGGCATACTCCCTCTCTCTCCCCTTTTTCCTATATTACCCATTCTTTCCCATTTGTAAGCTCTCTCTTAGATTCTAGAGTCTCAAAAGGACTCTTTGATCTTGAATAGCAGTGGACTCTTTGAGATATTAAAAAATATGCTCATCTTTATTAGGCTAAACCCTATCAAACATTTGTAAGAACTACCTCTTCATGTAAAAAAAGAGTTTATTTACCTATCTCTTGCCTTAGATTTATGTTGAGTGAGTTGTGCATGATGGAATTATGAAGGAGAATCTTCCTCATCCATTTTCATCATTTTTGACCCCTTTTAGGGTGCTTTCTAGCTATTTTAGGTCTAGATTAGTGTTCTACCTAAACTTACTCCATGAAACAGTTATGCACTGAGTTACATTGTGAGGTTTTGTGAGTTAGGATTATCTTCTACAGATCTAGTGTGGGTTCAATCTTATGGGAGTTTCCCATTTTTATTTTCGTGCATAACTTAGTTAACTTTATTAGGAACCCTTTCCCCCTTTCTAACCCTTTTCCATGTAATAAAATTAGTTTAGGTGAATCATCATAAGGAAGTCAACCTTCTTTAGAGGTCCAACCCCATCATAGGTTATCCATAGCTTGGGTTTATTTCCATATTGTGATTGGGAGTGGGGGATCCAAAATAACTCCCCCATAAGGGTGAAATTCCACATCATAATAGGTACAACAACCTAGTAAGATGAACATGTTTGATCTTGATTCGCTAACACTATAAACATCTAGATAAAAATTTAGTTGTGTATTTATTGATTCCATTATATAAATACACTAGTTTTAACTCTTCTAAAAACTTATTCACTTTAGAATGACCTAAATATAGATCATTATGCAATTCATTTATCATGATATTCCTCAAATTTTCCCTATTGGGTACATATATTATACCATTGTACCTCAAAATCTCATAAATTTCAAATTGAAAACTTTGGTATCTATGATCCTAAGAACTCTCAACCAAAGCTTTCTTAACGTATTAGTATAATTCATCTTTGGGAGAGAATTTTATTACCTAATCTCAAAAAGTACTTATTATATCCAAAACATTAATGTACCTTTTATGACCAAGGGCATTTGCAACTCTATTTTCTTTACCCTTATTGTAGTTAATGTCAAAATCATAATTTGATAAAAATTCTAACCACCACCTATGATGAACATTAAGGTTAGGTTGGGTGAATATGTACTTGAGACTCAAGTTGTTAGTTTTGAGATAAAAAGACATACCCAACAAATAATGCCTCCAAACTTATAAATCGTGAATTTTGGCAACTAGTTATATGTCATGAAGATAATAATTTGCCTCATAAGGATTCAATTTCCTAGATTCATAAGATATAACTAAATCATATTACATAATAACACATATTAAGTCATCTCATGAAGCATATATTATAAATTCAATGTAACCATTTAGATCCAAAATCCATAACATTGGTGCTAAATTAAGTCTCTATTTCAAAACCTAAAAGGCTTCCTCAAACTTATCAAACCAAATAAAATTCTACTATTTTCATTCGATAGAAGTAATTGGATTGTCTATTTTTGAGAAATTTGGTACAAAATTACTATAATACCCCACTAAACCCCATGAAACTATGCACCTCATGCACATTCTTGGGTGTTGACCAATCTAGAATGGATCTAATCTTAGTTGGATCCACTAAAATCCCTTCAACATAAATAATTTGTCCTAAGTATTGTACTCTTATCTAAAATAAATCACACTTACAAAACTTCCCATAAATTTTATGCTTCCTCAACCACTACAATACTAAACACAAGTGTTTAACATGCTCTTATTCACTTTTGGAATAAATGAGATTATCATCCAATAAGACTAGCAAAAACTAATCAATATAATCTCTAAACACATTGTTCATGAGATTCATGAATGTTTTAGGTGCATTAATTAATCCAAAAAGAAGTAATATGAAATTTTAATGCCCATAATTAGTCCTATAAGATATTTTTAGAATATCTTCCTCTCAAATTATCAACTGGTGATACCCAACATGAAGATCAATCTTTGAAAATACTATTACACCACACATTTGATCAAAACTATCATCAATGTGATGTAATGGATATATTTTATTGATCATTACCTTATTAATAATGTGGTATTCAATTCACAGATGAAGGTTATAATCCTTATTCTTGACAAAAAGTATGTATGAACCCCATGGTGAAACACTTGGCCAAACCAACCATTTGGCCAACATCTCTTGAAATTATGCCTTTAACCTCATTAACTCAGTTATTGCCATCTTAGATGGGGCCTTGGCTTATAGTTATAACCCTATAATTATGTTAATGGTGAAATCAAATTCCATTTTGGGACTTAACCATGGTAACTCTTTTGGAAAAACATCCTAAAATTTTGGCAGAAAAGGATAGTCTTTCAAAATGAGTTCCTAAGCTTCACCAATTTCATCCATCTTGAATAGGAATGCTTGGCATCCCTTTCAGTGAGATATTTCAATTAAATGGCTGAAATTTACCTAATTTTTAAAATCTTTCTAATCTCCTTGGATTTGGATTTGGTTTCCCATATCATCCAAGCACTCAACCTTTTTAAGGAAACAATCAATTTTGCATTTGTGCCTAGAGAGCCAATTTACTCCTAGGATATCATCATATCACCCTAGTGTTGATACATAAAGATCAATAATCATGGTGAATTTTGTTAATTTTATTTCAACCTCAACATGACATCTAATAACCTTTACCTTAGACTCTTTCCTATACTAAATTGACTAATCATTTTCCTTAAAACCAGCTTTCCTAGATAATTTACTTATCATTCTAGGAGAGATAAAGCATTTAGTAACTCTTGTATCTATCAAAATAGTAATATAATGCCCAAATTAATAACATAATACTTATATGGGAGAGGCATTGAATTTTTCTTGATGATTATCCATTATTGTATGAATACATTATTGAAAGGTTCCCTACTAAGATGTAGAAGTTGATGTATTCTTATTTGTACCATATTTCTTAAACTAAGGACAATACTTGCCATAATTTTCTCCTCCATATGTAAAAAATTTGCATGGCAGCCCTTTTCTCTCACCTTTATTTATACCTTCGAATCCTTTTCTAAAACTACCTTCTAGTTTCCAATTATTAGAAGCATTATTTAATCTCACATTCTGACTATTGAACTGGTTCTTAGAATTCCCATTATGTTTCTAGTTATTATTATAGAGATGTGTCTTATAACTACCAAATTATTTTTAAACTTTTCTCTGACCTTTTCCAGTGATTTCAGCTTTTACTCCTACTTGAATTCTTTCTCAAAAGCCTGATTCATGGTGGATGGTCCATGTACATCCACTTCACAACCAATTTGGGTTTTTAAACCCATAATTAACTTCCTAATCTATACAGATTCATCCTTATGGTACCACATAACATACTTTAAGAGCTTTGTGAACTACTCTTAGTATTCATTAATAGATAAATGCCATTGCCTTAAATTTTATAAATCTATCAATTTTTTATCAAAATATAATTTAGGTATACATCATGCTCTAAAAAGAGTCACAAACTTCTCCCAAGTGGTGGTAGTGGAATCAAGGTTCATCTCACATTTCTTATTAGCCCTTCAAGTTGATACTTCACTAGCTAGTTGGTAAACTCCCCACATAGCCATAGTTACCTTAGAATAATTTCAAATTTTGAAATATTTTTCCATTTTTATGAGCTAAGATTCAGCTCCATCACCTAATACAGTACCATCAAACTTGGGTGGTTTACTTTCTTCATATAATGCATAATATTTACACCTACTTGATCTTTATCCACTTGTTGACCTTCCTCATGCCCTTGCTCCTGAGGCACTTCTTATTCTTCAAGTTATTTCTTTAGAACTTCTTTTTCATCTTCCTCTTTGTTTCCATGAATTTATCAATCTATATCTATTATTTTATCACTAGTCTCATTCATGATAGTAATTATTTGATCGAGTTTTGTAGCTTGTTTTGTTGCTAGTTGATTAGGATCAGCTTGAAGGTTTGCATTTGAAATTCCCTCACCAACTGATCTACCTCATGGCATTATTCTCATTAAAATTAGGAGACATATTTATGTTAATGGATGCATTAGGTATAAGCATTAAACCTTCAATATGATACCATAGTTTTATAGCCCGATTGGGTTAACCAAAAGTCACACTGATTTTTTTTAAAATACATAAAGTACATTTATAGGATTGTCATTATTTTTCTATAAGATTATTGTTTAGATACTAATTTCATTTAAATTATTAATTGAAGAAATAAATTAACCCACTGGATAAAAATATTATTTAATTAGTTTTCAAATAGTCTAAATTGATTTTCAAGATCAATTTATTTTATTAAATGTATAGTAGAAATAATCAAGTATAATAAACACTAATAAAATCCACATTTATACCATAAATAAGCTTGCATCCACTACTATCATAATATTTAAAATAAATTACAAGTTTATTAACCAATGTTATGCTAAATATACATAAAATAATAATTTATAATATAGTAAAAAGTCAAATATACAATACAATGTGTATAATAATACAAAACATAGTTGTATAATAGCTCAATGACCATAAATATAGTCTGAGTATGATCCCAATGGTTAAAATAATGAGAGATAAAGATCATCATCCAATTTGTTTACCTCCAACCATAGACCAATGGTCTCCTACACACCTCCCCATAGGGAGTGTCCCTAACCTTCATAGAGGGGAAGATAATAATAGTGAAAATATTAAGAAATCAACTAGAACCCATATGTGTATAGTCACAAATACATGCATCAATCATGTAGAACATGGAATCCAATCCTCTATATACTATCAAATCAGCATACACATGTAAACTAGAAAGTATAGTGGAATAACAATGATTCAGCTATAACATTACTTTGGCCAAAGTTTTCATTCTCAAAATCAGATCTTAAAATTTGAGTCAATTCCACTCACATAAAAACTATTTATTACTAAACCATGACTATCAGGTGATATTATGGGATAATTATATGAGTTGCATACTAGAATACTCATATAAATATCTCCTATTATCCAAAAATATATATAGATTGTAATATACACTTATCCTATACAATGTTATCATATATAACTAATCATAAAGCATGAAATTCTCTTTTTTCCATTTGCATAACCCATAAAATTGAAAACATAGGCTTATCAAATTAACTATATTAAATATAGGTGTATATAATATACTAGAACAACAATCAAGTCATTTTAAGTCCCTAATAAACATATATTTCAATCACAATTCATGTATATAGGTATATGTAGCTAATGAAAACACTCAGTCAATATGATAACATATGCATCTCATAATAACTCATAAGAAAATTTAAAACTTTATTTTTCCTTTATACATCATACCCTTATTTTATTTCATCATGTTCTAATGTAGAAGAAGATCATATTAGATTAAGGTTACAGTATGGCTATATTTTACAACATAATATGGCCCATTTACTTAAGTCTTCTCTTTATATTCATTACCAACAAAACAACATAAGATCAATCATCCTTACCTCTATAGACGCAATCAGAACTATTATAGATAATATTCACTTATTTAAATATTTCACTCATATTTCCATGTAATCAATTATAACTGAGTAAATACCTAGATAGAACATGTACAAAATTAAGTAGATATCTTAATGTTTATATAATACCTATGATTATTCCATAAATTCATACCAACCATTTAATATCAACCTCATTTATGCACATAGTCATATTGTAATTCAAACATAGAATTTTTCCCTATTACAATTCTCATTCCCTTAATATCTTGAAATAGGGGAGATTCTATGCTCATTCTTGAAACAATAATAAGCTAAGGTAAATGTCTCATATTTTATTGACCACATATTGATATAAATTGTTCTTCCAATGAGTATGTGTATATATGTAAACATTCATTTCCACTTAACAATAATGTAAGCCCTCAAGGAACTATAATACTAGTTTTTATTCTCCTAGCTCACATCATTAAATAGTTTTGTAGAATCTTCATATTTTTCATTTCCTATCACACCTTTCAATTCAATAATAAATCAAGGAACCCGAATTTATTTTATTATATATTATATCTATATTAAATCATCTAAGTAACAAGTATTTACAACATAAACAAATGTTAATACATTCACTTGTTCACACACACACACACACACGCATGCACGCACGCACGCACACACACACACACACACACACACACACACACACACACACACACACACACACACACACACACACACACACACACACATTTCCACACTTGACCAAATCACTACACATGTTCACGTCCTTACACTTAAGATCAAATGTATGTATGTATGTATGTATGTATGTATGTATGTATGTATGTGTGTGTGTGTATGTATGTATGTATTCATGTGTGTGTGTACATACATGCATGCATTAATGCATACACACATATTTAAATATGTGTGCATGTGTGTGTGTGTGTAAATATGTGTTCATGTACACACACACACACACATAGATATCAAAATCAGAATAGTTAATCATTTATATATCATTAACATTCTGATATTTCTAATTTGACACCTATATAATACACTTAAAACACTATCTTATTAAATTAACATATTTTAATGTTTTATAAAAAATAAGGTTAAACTATATTAGTGATCATGAACTTTTATTTTAGCCTTTAATTTCTAATTTTTATTTGCTTTTCTAGAAACTATGTTGTGATAGTTTTAAAACTCATAGGATTTGTTGTTTTGGGAAAAACAATTAGCAATTACACTTACCCTTACATTGTGGTATGAGGGGTACTACCCTAATACACAATCCATTATACAACATTGTGTGTGTGTGTGTGTGTGTGTGTGTGTGTGTGTGTGTGTGTGTGTGTGTGTGTGTGTGTGTGTGTGTGTGTGTGTGTGTGTGTGTGTGTGTGTGTGTGTGTGTGTGTGTGTGTGTGTGTATTAGTTTCCATGTACCTCACGATGTATCAAAAATTCCTATGGTTTGTTTTTCATTCATAAGATTATTTTAGCCATGTATTCTTGTAGTAAACTGATAAGTAATTAGCCCAGAGAAGTTACTCTTAATGTATCACACAAGATGGGATAGTGTGTCTATGGGAATAGTATAATCTTTCATATTTAGTACCTTCATGGTTGTATTCATTATTTACAATTGGGATCAAAACCTCTAAGAGCTTTCAAAGTAAACACAACTTTGACTAATTTCACCCTTTTCTCTTTCTTTAAAAATCCCAAAAGTCTCAACTATCAATAATAATGAATACATATAATTCACATCTTTTAAATTTTAGTATTACATGTTGTCTTACTTTTAAATTTATTATTCATTATATTATGCATTAATAAAATCCAAAAATCATAATATAAATAAAATTATTAATGTATAATCTCAAGCCTTCAAAATTTTATATTATTGTAGTATCCAATACAAACTACGACCCATCACTAATAAGTGTCAAATTGGCATGCATGAATCAATTTTTTCTTCCCACTCCAATTTTTCATATTCTAATCTTCTTATCGTTAATACCAAATAAGGGCAAATATCTCATCTACCATAGAAAAAATAAGGTGGTCAAAATGTTCCTCCTCAACACCCACCACCTTTAAAGGAAATTAAATGAATCTAAGGGTTATGATATCATGGATAAACTAAAAAATACTCATGCTAAGACTTTAATGTTGGAGTTATTCTAAACAATGCCAATGTATAATGATATTCTCTATGAAACTTTATGCAACATAATTTTACCAAGTAATGTATAACCACCTTATGTTGATTCTATTATAAACATTTTATGATGGATAGAATAAATTGTTTCTTTCAACAGATAATACTTACTTCCAAGAATATCATAGATCAATGTATATCACTATATATCTAGGTTTTTGTGCACAATAAAGTTGTCAAATGGGTTATTGTTGACAATGGATCAAGATTAAATATTTACAATTTATCTTTCTTAAATTTACTAGGTATACAAACACAAGATATTAATTATTTAGATATAAACTTTCAAGGATTTTATAACATTACATTTAAATTAATCTAAAAAAATACATTACATATAATCATGGAACCTCATATAAATATAACCATATATCAGGCAATGCCTAATGACCTCAATTATAACATTGTCTTAAGTATATCATGGATACATGAGATTAATATTCTCCATCTACTCTATATAATGTCTAAATTTTAGTTACCAAGGATACATATATACACTCCCTTTTCATCATGTACCATTTAAGTAGTGTGCATTAGCTTAGCCTAAGGATCACTACATTCCTCACATGTAACCACATGTTTATGAATTCAAGTAAATTATACCACAAGGTTTCTCTTCAACCTAGTGGCATCATATAAAAATATATTAAATACGGATTTGAGCTTAAATATTTTTAAAAATGGGATATATAGAAAAAGGATTGGGAATGTACATAAAATGCATTGTTAATCTCATTCAAGAAATCTAGCTGAAAGGATGAAAAGGGCTTGTTTATTTTAAGGAATAAATAAATTCAAAGAAGGAATAATCTACACCATTCACTATTTATACACATTTCCTCAAATAAAATCCTAAACTAGTATATAATGTTCATAATACATATGCATTACATTTTATAAAATCAGAAATGATATATGATACAACTCCACCAGAAATTCAAACACAGATGAATTTTTAAATGATGAGTCACTCCTAGAATACTTGGGGACATATTAATATCTTCCTTATTTCTATCACAATATAAAATTTCATCATCTAAAAAATAATAAAGCATACTTTCAATAAATGGATGACACTAATGTCTAAATTGAAACAAATGGTCTTGGTACCACCCCTAAAACACTATATATGGAATAAAAATCATACTTAATGAATAGAATATATAATATCATTATGGAGCAGATATAGATACACAACCAATACTTATGATTGCATTATTAAATGTAGATGAAGATGAAACTCTTTTTAAAAAAATACATGGTTACCCATAATTATTCACATGGTCTTATAAAGATATGATTGGAATTGATCATGTCATTATAGTGCATAACATGGTACTCTAGCCATATGTCAATCCCATAAAGAAAAAAATCATAACATGTATATAAAATTATCATTGGTAGTCAAAAAAGAAATTTAAAGGCTATTGTATGTTGGTATTACTTGACTTATGGATTATCATGAGTGGGTATCCAATATAGTACTAGTTACAAAGCCTAATGGAGACACCTGATGTTGTATAATTATCAATATTTAAACAAGACATGCCCTAAAGATGACTTCCCATTGCCAAATATTGACATGGTGTTTATTCTACCATGAGATGTGAAATTTTATCATTTAGGGATAGGTTTTTGGGATATAATCAAATCAAGATTAACTTTGTAGATCAAGAAAAGACATCATTTATTACACCATGGAGAACGTTTTATTATGTAGTCATGCCCTTTGGGTTTAAAAACATAGGGGCTACTTATAAAAGGGAAATGACACACTTTTTATGACTATATACACAATGATGTTGAATATTATATGGGAAACTTAATTTTAAAATGAAAACATCAACAAGACCATGATATAGAGTTATGAAAAGTATTTGAAAGACTATGGAAATTTAATGTACACTTAAATCCCAAAAAATATCTATTTAGAGTTACCTTTGGAAAGTTACTTAGTTAAATAATATATCAATGAGGCATTGAAGTAGATCTCCAAAACAATATTAAATATGTCATTGATATGCCTCCTCTCATAGGAATGAAATAATTACAATCCCTACAAGGAAAAATTCAAGTCATAAGACAATTTTTAGCCAAGTTGGTGGATAAGACACAATATTTTACACATTAAAGAAAGATATCAAATTTAAATGGGATGTAATATATTAATAGAGTTTTGATATAATAAAATAATATTTGATTAATTCACTTATTCTCATGTCACCAATTCTAAATAGACCCATACTACCATATATCTCAGCTATAGAGCATACTTTGGGAGCATTTATTACACAATACGATGATGATCATAAAGAGCATGCCATTTATGATAACATTAAAAACATTAGTTGATTATGAGAAAAATTATAACCATATGGAAAATTATGTTTATCTCTTGTGTTAATTTCATAAAAATTATGGCACTATATGTTTAATAAAGAGATGAAAGCTATCACATATGTAGACCCACTTATGTTTCTCATGTCCAAATCACATTTATTAGGATGCATTGCCAAGTTGGTAATATTAATTATGGAATTTGATTTAAAATTCATATATTAGAAGTCATTAAAAATGAATATTATTTTAGATCATCTCATAGTATATCCATTATTAATATCACCCATTAATGATGACTTTGAGATGATTCCACTACATATCACATCAATAATGGCATATGGATCATGTATTGTGATGAATTAGAATGCACCATTGGCACTAGAACAGATGTAGTCTTCATTAATCCATAAAGTTATCCACTTACATTTGATTTTTCATGGGATTTTCATGTACAAAAAATAGCATAGCAAAAGGCCTTAATATTAAGCTTATTAACAACATGGACACTACAAATAAAATATTTGAAAGCATATGGAGATTGTTAGCTAATGTTTAATCAAGTTTTGGATCTTTATCAGACTAGGGAATAAAATTTAATCACATAAAAAGACATGATACAAATATTAAAGACACATTTTAACACATTCAGAATAGAAATCATACCCCGTAAAGATAATATGCATTTTGTTACAATAGCTAGTGTAGCTTCAATGATCCTTATTGATAAATGATGAGAAATTGCCTTTTACTATTCACCAACTAAGGAGTTTTTAAAGTATTATATTGGCTTTAGATGCTTTGGAAGTCATGGTATTCACTCTTAGTGTAATAAATTATGAGTGGTATAGTGATATACATAATGTCCTATATCGATATGTTATCCCAAAAAATGCCACGCAATGATAAACGTAAATTGTTATGTAAATCCATGAATTATGTTCAAATTAGGGTATACTTATTCAAAATATATTTTGATGGGAAAATACTTTGATGTTTAAAGTGTTAATAAGATAAAATAACCATTTTAGAGGTACACAATAGTGAATGTGGTGGTCACTTTAGTGCCAAAGCTATGTCTCAAATTATTACAATAGGGTTTTTATTGGCCTACAATGGAGACATAATTTCATGAACAATCAAAATTGTATCCACATTTTCAAAATCATATCAACCTAAATCATGATTCATATTCAAAATCATATCAACCTCAATAATTATCCATCATATCAATTGAAACCCATAGTTTTACCTTGGCCATTTCCCTCTAGAGCTTCGATTTAATTGGAAAGATAAATCCATAATGGTTAGATGGTCATAATTTCATCATTATTGCTACTAAATATTTTACCAAATGGTTTGAGGCCATTCCTTTATAGTCTACTATGGAAGAAGATAATTTTAAATTATTA
Source organism: Torreya grandis (assembly GCA_037957365.1). Lineage (NCBI taxonomy): Eukaryota > Viridiplantae > Streptophyta > Pinopsida > Cupressales > Taxaceae > Torreya > Torreya grandis. The sequence continues at coordinate 230,138 of JARHVA010006347.1, forward strand.
ATGACATGTATTATTTCAATGTTTAGACTAGCATAAACTATTGTTACATATAATAATCATATTTTAAAAATATAATGGTTATGTGTTTTTGTGCTAAGTTCAAAATTCATCATACCTTATCCAATCCATATCACCCATAAGTATTTTTTGAAATGGGGATTCATAAGCAATAAATAATATATTGGTCAAAATATTAAGTGAAATTATCATGAAACATGGACCAAATTGGCATAATCATATTATTTATGCACTATGGGCATATTGCACAAGCATGTATACACCTACAAAAGTTACACCATTTTCTCTTGTTTATGACATACAAGTTGTTTTACCACTAGAGTTTGAAATACTTTATCTACAAGTCTCTATCAAATACATCATAAAATACAATGAATATAGGTAAAAATTATTGCATGAACTATAAACTTGTGATGGAAAGTGTAACCAAGCTATTTATCATCTCAAACTATACTACAAACACATAAAATGTGTATATGGAAATGAGGTTCATAATTATTAATTTCAGATAGGGAATCCTATATTAAAATAAAATGACAAAAATACCTTTTGTCACTTCGATTTTTGACCTTTAAGGATATGTAAAGCTCTCCTCATCCAAGTAGCACAATTGAATCACCTCTAGGCTTGTGGACAACCTAAGGAATGAGGTAATTCTCTAGATATGGATAGTTCCTTTGATGTAATTATTGGTCAAATTCCAACCCTAGGTTTACACCTTTCAAATTTGGCCAAGTACAGTACTTATTTTTCCTTCAGAATGGATGGTCTTTGACAAATCCATAAAAAATACCAAGTGTTATTTCTTTCAGAAGGTTCATTTTGGTCTTTATTTTAAGCCTTTGAATAATTCTTTTAGTTTTTTATCCTAATCCCTTGCCAAATTCTTTTGTAATTTTTATCCAAAGATTTTTTCCTTAAGTATATTTCTTTTAGACATTTTTTTTTCAACTTTCCCAAAGGATAAGTCTCTGAAAGTTACCCTACGCATTTTTTTGAAAGTTATCCTTTCAAATCCAAAAGGTACTTTGTAACTTCTTCGAAGGATATTTTTCCTTCTGAATGGACCAATTCAACTTTTTCAAAGGAATTCTTGATGAGAAAGTGCCCTTTTCAAAAAGTTTTAAGGGTACATTTCAAAAGTCCAAAGGGTACCTTTCAAAAGTCCAAAGGGAACTTTAATTTTTTTGAGGGGTAGTTTTCAAATTTTCCAAAGGACTCTTTCAAGTCGAAAAGGAGCCTTGTAACTTTTCCAAAGGGTATGTTATAACTATTTTGAAGTGACATTCTAAGGCTAAATAGACACTTTCAAAACTTCTAAAGCATGTTTTTCAACAATCCAAAGGACTATTTCAATTTTCTAAAGGGCTAAATAGAAAGTCAAAAGGAATTCTTTCAAAGAAATTATCTGAATAATTCTTTCAAAAAACTTGAAAAGGTGTTAAGGTCAATTTATTTTGGACATTTTTTCTGATACAAATAGAGATCTCAAAGACATAAAATCTTTTATAAAGATTATCTAATGAATTTTTGCAATAAAATTATCTGCGTTAAAGGGTCAAGACAAAAAGTCTGAAGGAAAGACCTAAAAGGTGACAACCCATAGAACATCAATTTTAAACTACAAGAAATAGTCATTGCTATTCAAAAGACTTAATGATAACATGAGATTAGACAAAGCAAGTAAAATAAATAGGTTGGTAGATCAATTCATTATTGATGGCTGACAAAATCAAAGAGCTTCTATGAGATCAATAGATATAGGTGTCTAGAGGATGACTAGCAGTTAGAAAGAACATTTTAATTGCCATCATGAGTTCCAGTAGTGTGATGTATCATCTTTTTTATTTTCAATTTCAAACTCTCATAGATGATCTTCAATAAAAGAAGTTTCATGTGCCATTCCTAAAGGTTTGATGCATCTTTCCACCATTCTCATGACTTGTTTTTGACAAGTAAGACTCTTGACATGGCATGTCTCACTCATCCATCTCTCTCATGGATTTGTAACTAATTTTCATGTCTATGACACATGTTCTTATACCTCTTCAGCTTTTCCTTTCTTGCCATTGTAGATAACCACATTTTTATATGGTGAAGCCCTACTAAAATGGCATTGCACTTTTATTTTGGAGATTAAATACAATACTAATTATAAGTTGTGAATGTTTGTCTAGGTATGTGAGTGATGTATAGAGGATCTAAGTGATAGCATCATCCTTACTCCCTTTATCCTTCATGTTTAAAAAAAAATTGTAATGTTAATAGGTTATGTGAAGTGTGTTTAATGTATCAAACTCTCTTTCAAGTATGCAATTGTATTTATGGTGTGTAATCTACCCCTTAGGTCAATTATCTTGTTGATTGTCTCAAGCATGTTACCTTCACATTGAAACACTATGTTAGTATCTTTCAATGTATGGAATTAGTCTTGAAAGACATTGTCACTTAGTAGAAGTGTGATATTCAGTGGGATAAATTCTTGGTGGATCACCTCTTTAGCATAGTTTTTCTATTTTATGCAAATTTTTAACTCTTTTCATGATCAAACAATAGATTATGTGATAGACACTTAGAGAAGAATTCAGGGAGCTAGCCCTTTTCAATCCTAGAGACTTATCTCTCTTACAAGTTCCCAAAAACTTAAGGGATGATTCAATGTTACATCAAATTAAATGAATTTCATAGAATGTCTTAGGCTGCACAATTTGATGTAAACAGGACTAGCATGCCTAGTGGCATAGCTGGTCCTAATTATTTCCACATCAAGGTGAATGTTGGCCTTGACAAGTCTAAGGTTGCAAAATTTATCTAATATAGCATTTGGTGACTCCAAAAGGTGAGAATCTCTATTTATAGATTAGTTTTTCCATAGTATAATTCATGGTCCTCACTAGATCATCTTCTAGTAGGCTTTTCAATCAAGTTCCTAAATGTAAAACTCCTCTTGAAGAACAACACCCTGAACCATTCCTAACCTTTAAAGATCTTGAACAAGAAGGTTTTGAAGAGGAAAAAGAGGAAGTTAAATAATTATTAGATAAAGAGGAATAAGAAATGGCTAGAAGGCATCTTTCCCAACCTTCAACACTCATAATCCAATTAACCTTCCTATATATGATCCTATTCCCCCTAATGCTACCAAAAGTCTCCCCAATTTTAATGGAGAGGGTCCCTTTACCCCATCTAATCATATCAAGGACATTTCAAACTTTTGTAATTTCCACAATATCACCAAAGATAACATAGCTATTAGACTACTTGTCATTTCTCTAAAGGGCAAGGCACTTGATTGGTATAGGACATTGGAAGGTGGATGTATTACTACTTGGGATAGTTTTGGAGAGTTGTTGGTAAATAGATTCAAAAATAAGAGTGACCATACTTCACTAATTCACCAGCTGAATGTGATAAAGAGAGGTCCTAATGAATCCATGGGAGATTTCAATAAGAGATTTCAAAGAACATGGCATAGGATTCCACCTATTATGAGGCCTCCTCCAAGATTTATATTCCCCACCTATCTTAAGGCTATTAGCACTAATGTAGTAGTGATTTTGTAGTTAATAGGAGGATTTAATTTACCTAAGGAATATGAGATAGCCATTGAAACTGAGAATAGTCTGATACAATTTGGGAAACTACCTCCAAGAGTCTCCATGCCTTTGTTGTCTCATAATTCAGTTGAAGCCCCAAGCATAGCATAAGTTCCTAATACTAATTTCAAGCCTAGAAATGCTCCCAAGAAGGTAGATAATGCTATAGATAAGGATGAGGTGATTTAGTCTTTGTAAGCCCAGCTCAAGTAAGCATAAATGTATGCAAATGTTCCACCCAATCCTTAATACTATCCTCATCAAGGCTATAGACCTCCACCATAATACACTAACCAAGGAAGAGGACAAGGCCAACAAGGATTCAATAGGTATCCCAATGCCTATAATCCTAACTCCATTCCATCAACAAAGGTTGGTGTTCTAGTCCACACTAATCTAGTTCAAGGAGAGGAGCATTTGGATCATTGGTGGTAATCTCAAGGTTAGTTTATGCATAATGGTGGAGAAGGTAATCAAGCTTTGGTAACTCAAGAAGGAGTTACTCCTTATGTTACATCAGAAGATTCAAATCTCATGCAAAGAAAGGTTCAAGGAGAAGGTAGTAGCCAAAGTACTAGTTTTATGAATTTTGAAGTAGAAGATGATTATGTGTTAAATCAAAAAACATTAGTTTCAGCCAACACAAGGGCTAAAAAGAGGGCTTTAGGAGATACTCTAGTAGCAAAATTGATTCTAGGTAGTGCCTCTCTAAGGCCACAAAGTGTAAGTACCAATGTAGTAGATCCTACTAGTCACACTACTCCTCAAAGTCAAAATATGAGGAAGGATACCAAACCTCCAGTACAACAAGATTTTTGGTTCCCTATACTATCATTTCTGATAATGCACTTGCTTTTATGAGTGTTAAAACTTTTGAGTGGGAAAATAGGAATGGGGTTTACTTGAGTACCTCATCCAACTATTACCCTCAAGCCAATGGGTTGGTTGAGTCTACTAATAAGAACCTCATCAAGATCATCAAGAGGATATTGGATAACAATCAAAGAGCATGGCAAACCAAGCTGAAGAAATCCTTATGGGCTGATAGGATTACTCCTAAGAGATTAATTGGTAACTCTCATTTTGTGCTTATTTATGGGAGAGAAGCTAGGTTGTCCATCTCTCAAGAGCTCCCTAGTCTAGAACTTGTACATCATATGGAACTACTTGAAAATAATCTAATGGAAGTCAAATTGATAGAATTAATGCAATTTCAAGAAGCAAGGGACAATGCACATAATACCATGGAACACCACCAAGTACTCATGAAGAAATCCTTTGACAAAAAAGCAAGTATAAAAGTGTTTAAGGAAGGTGACTTGGTTCTAAAAAGAGATGAGGATAGAGAAAAACCTAGTAAACATATAAATTTTTATGCTTTGTGGAGTGGTCCTTACATCGTCAATAAGTGAAATCAAATCAACTCCTTTCAACTGACCAAGATGAATGGAGAAGAATTTCCTATCCCTATGAATGGGATACATCTAAATTTCTATTATTAGTTCTTGTAGGTTTGTCTTGTAAATAGTAGTATAGGTTTGTGTGTTTAGTCCAATTTTATTTCATTTGTTGTGTTCCCTAAGTTTTCTAGTTGACACATGCATGTTTCCTTTGTTTTGATTTGTGTTCCCTAAGTGCTTAGTAGCACAAGTGTGTCTTTGATTGTGTGTGTCTTGTGTAATGTCATTGTCTTGTGGTCAATCTAAGGTCTATTCATAATAATTTGAGTGCTCATTTTGCATGACTCCATTCCTAATGGAAGGATTTAGGTAACTAGTCTTAGGCATAATAGGCATGCCATACCCAAGAATTACCAAGAATGTATGTCAAATTCCAACCCCAAGTTTACAATTTTCAAATTTAGCCAAGTCTAGTACTTAGTTTTCCTTCAAAAGAAATGGTCTTTGACAAATCCAATAAAAATACCAAGTGTTATTTCTTTCAGAAGGTTCATTTTGGTCTTTGTTCTAAGCCTTTGCCTAATTCTTTTAGGTTTTTTATCCTAATCCCTTATCAAATTCTTTCAAAAAAATTGTCTGAAGCTTTTTTTCCTTAAGTATATTTCTTTCAGACATTTTGTTTTCAACTTTCATGAAGGATAAGTCTCCAAAAGTTACCCTATGCATTTTTTTTAAAGATATCCTTTCAAAGCCAAAAGGTACTTTATAAATTTTCTAAAGGGTATTTTTCCTTCTGAATGGACCAATTCAACTTTTCTAAATGAATTCTTTCTAAGAAAGTGCCCTTTTCAAAAATTTCAAAGGTTACATTTCAAAATTCCAAAGGGTACATTTCAAAATTCTGAAGGGAACTTGAGTTTTTTTTAGGGGCGGTTTTCAACTTTTTTGAAGGACTCTTTCAAGTAGAAAAGGACGCTTGTAGCTTTTTTGAAGGATATGTTGCAACTTTTCTGAAGGGACATTCTAATGCTAAATGGACACTTTCAAATATTTTGAAGTGTACTTTTCAACAAGCTAAAGGACCATTTTGATGTTTTGAAGGGCCAAACAAAAAGTCTGAAGGAATTCTTTCAAATAAATTATCTAAAGAATTCTTTTGAAAAACTTGAAAAGGTGCTAAGGTCTATTTATTTTGGAAATTTTTTTGATACAAATAGAGCTCTTAAAGACATGAATTCTTTTGAAAAGATTATTCAATGAATTCTTGTAGGAAAATTGTCTGTAAGAAAAGGTTAAGACAAAAATCCTGAAGGAAATACCCAAAAGGTGATTGCCCATAGAACATCAATTTCAAACTATAAGAAATAGCAGTTGTTATTTAAAATACTTAGCGAAAACATGAAATTAGACAAAGCAAGTAAAATGGATAGGTTGGTGGATTGAGTCATTACTAGTAGTTGACCAAATCAAAGATATTCTATGAGATCAATAAATACATGTGTATAATGGATAACTAGTAGTTAGAAAGAGCATTTTCTAACTATCCTCATGAGTTCTAGCAGTGTGATGTGTCAACTTTTCTATTTTCTATTTTCTATTTTGAACTCTCATGGATGATCCTCAATAGAAGTAGTTTCCTATGCCACTCCTAAAGGTTTGATGCCACTTGACACCATTATCATGACTTGTTCTGGTCAAGTAAGACTCTTGACATGGCATGGCTTTCTCATCAACCTCTCTCATAGATCTATTAATTTTCATGTCTATGATACATGTCCTTATGCCTCTTCAACTTCTCCTTTCTTGATCTTCCTCAAATTTATATAAATTGAGCCATTTCAACCATTGTATATAATCACATTTTTGTTATGGTGAATCCCTACTAAAATGACATTGCACTTTATTCTTGGACATTGAATACAAGACTAATCCTAAGTTTTAAATTTTTGTTTGAGTATGTGAGTGATGTATAGCAGAGCTAAGTGATAGCATCATCCTTACTCCCTTTATTATTCATGTTTTAACAAAGGTCCTGATGTTAATAGGTCATGTGAAGTGTGTTGAATGTTTCAAACTCTCTTTCAAGTATGCAATTATATCTATGTTGTGCAATCTACCCCTTAGGTCAATTATCTTGTTGATTGTCTCAAGCATGCTACCTTCATATTGAAACACTATGTTAGTATCTTTAAATTCATTTAATTAGTCTTAGAAAACATTTTTACTCAGTAAAAGTGTGATAGTCATTGGGATAAATTCTTGGTGGATCACCTCTTTAGCATAGTTTTTCTATTTTATGCAAATTCTTAACTCTTTTCATGAACAAGCAATAGATTAGGTGATAGAAACTTAGTGAAGAATTTAGGGAGCTATCCCTTTTAAATACTAAAGACTCATCTATCTTAAAATTTCCCATAAACTTGAGATATGATTCAATGTTTCATAAAATTGAAGGAATTTCATAGAACGTCCTAGGGTACACAATTTGATGACAATAGTAACACTTAGGATTTCAACCACTACTAACTTTTGGGTATGAAAAGGGAGAGAGATAAATGGAATAAAACTAACCTAAGGGAGGTGATACACCAAATATATTTATTACATCCAACCATATGCATATTACACTTGAAATCAAAGGATAAACTAAACATACATTCTCCAATCTATGTCTTCTTGCATCAATGTTACATTGTGCGGTTATGGATGAATGTGCAAAGCTAGGAGGGATATACAATAGGCCTTGAATGACACTAATTAATAGACTAAATCACTTAAATTTTTACATTTCCTAAAACACATCACATGCCCTACAAGAAGAAGCTGTAAATAAGTGAGAGAATGTGATAACTTGCTAAGGAATCCATAGTCTTCACTAGGCAAATTAAAAATTCAAGTAAATCACACTATTAATAGTAATGGAAGAGGTAAAAATTAGTAATTTTATTGATCAAAAGGTATAAAAATGAGTATATCTTCACCATACTTAGGTGGAACATCAATACAATGGCCAAAATGACTAGTTCTTATAGAACTTGTGAGAGAGAGGAGAAGAAATAAGTTCAAGAGTCACAAGGACACTTTTCAATCTGATAAAAGTATTTACTTGTGCATTTATATATGTTATGTGATGAAAAAATCAATTTTAGGAGCTACGAGTGTCAATTCAAGTCACAAACTTCATGAAAAGTTGCAAGAAAATTCCTCAATTGGATCAAAAACATTGCCTTCATGATTGGAGTTGTTCGAACATTATATAACTAATGAATATCAGTCAAAATAAATATAATGTAAAGGTAGGATCTCATACATTCCTCTCCATGCATTTTTTGTATGTCTGGTCCTTTGTAAACCTCTAAAAGTGAGCCATCATCATCTGCTATCTATAAAAATGCTCTTCCATGCACCCTTCACACATGGCTTCCAAAAAGAGATCTGTTTCTCATGAAAAAAAATAATATTTAGTTAATGACATGCTTTAATACCTTCCATGTCCCTATAAGTATTAGGGACACCTTAAAAAACCACCCACTTTAAGTTTTCACACTTTTCCCTAGCTTGTCCAATAGGCCAATTTTGACTGGCAAAAAGGAGAGCTATTTCTCAAAAACTTAGGAGATGTTCTAAATAATTAAATTAATATTATGATTTATTCAAAGCATATATATTTCCCCTAAAATTTGTTTCATGTTTAAACTCTTCTTGTAGCCTACACAACACAAAAAATAGTGAGAGAAACCCTATTTTTAACCCCATCCATATAAGTCCATACAAAAAAAGTATGGGGAAAATCTTGGTGGAGTCCTATATAATTTCCAATCACCATCTTATCCAAAATATTCCATTATATTTTATCTCTAACTCCATTTTCTCTATCAAGTCCTGGCTGAGGGTTTAGTAGGCTTTTAGGTTAGTTTTGACCCTTAAGCTTGTTTCATAAAAACTTGACATTGGAGTTTCAGAATAATTCCAAAAAATGGTTTTTTAGGACCTTATTCAACTCTTATAAGCTTCTATATCCTCCATTCAAATCCCTATGAGAGATGTGAGCTTCTAAAGTTGCCTTGTCGAGCTCTTTTCCTTGTTTCCATAGGCCTAATGTTGGTTTTGAGCTTATAAATGGGATATTTTCAAACTCTCTTCTATCTACAAGCATTAACACCTCTGTATTATCCCCCAAAACATGTTTCAACATGTTACTATCTCATTTCATGCTTTAAGTGTGAAAGACCCTATATTTTAATATAGGCCTAATCATTACCTAGTAGGCCTACCTTCATCCTTTATTCAAAATAACCTTCCTTATTGGATTCCCTGAATTGAAATAGATTATACACCTTTAATGTGATCCTATATACCTAATAAAATATGTTTTAAGTCATATCAAATACTAAAAATGAACATGATCCCCTCAACCTACACTAGGCCTCAAATTTGCCTTTAGGCTTGACTATAACTCTAGTATGTTAGACCTCCATGATTTTTTCCATACCCTTATGAGGTGTTTTCCATGTTTTATTAGGTTTACCTCAACTTATCACATCCTATATATATATTTAATAAACTTCTCAATCACCTCTTTATCATTTCTTCACAAAACTGTCAGGGTTTGCACAAGGGGAAGTACCCTCTGTCTGAGACAAAATAGAGGGTAATTCCCATATTTTTATAGACCAATTGGATATTTAATATGGTTCCCCAAGTGGTGAGAATAATTTACACCAAATTTTATCCCCTTATGACACCATTTTCCTTTTCAAAACATCAAAACTCAAGACAAGCTCCTTAAATGATAGACTGTATAGGATTTTATCCATGTGGACTGAGTGCTAAGTTTGTTTAGAACCCATATCTATTTGTTCTCCATCATGAAAATTCCATTATGTTTATATATAATATTTTTAATTTAATTTCAAATAATTTTTTCATCACAAATCTCCATGTTCCTTTTCCATACCACTATCTAGTTAGGACTGAGTATGACTACCTTGACTATGTTTCTTGTTTTCCCTTCTCAAGAAAGACTATTGTAGTTGTCTTAAATGGTTTTATCTAATATAAAAAATTTTAATACATTATAATATTCCTAAATGATCATCTTCCAATTTTTTTCATTCACTTACTCTCAATCATCAAGCTTACTCATGGTTTAACCTAGTTATAGTAGGTTGTGCATTTTGTCTTGGAGAGGGTCACCTGTAGGTGATCATGTGTGTTTAGCATTAAAAAAACATATAATAACCCCTTAATAGTTTAATTTATTAATTTAATACCTATTTAATTCGTTCCCATATAATTCAAGTATATAAAGGTCACTCTCTAGCATAATGCCTTCATACCCTACCTATCTGACCCCTGCCTATAGTTGTTGAGCTTCATGCTTGAGACCTTGATTATGACGTTTGGTGATCACCTTGAGCTCATGTTAGTCATAAAGTGCATGTTTTAAATTTAATTCACCTTTCAAGGATCTTAGAGAATCAAGGAAGCATCAATATTTGGGGTTAATGTTTCATATCCTACTATAGGTATGAATATCCATACAATGGGCACTTGTAGATAGTCATGGATTAAAAAAAGACATTTGTATTTACCTTGTCTTGATTATTTTCATCAATTTGACCTCATATCACTAGTTTATAACCCTTAGTCACAACCATTTCTCAATGTTTCTCTCTTGAAGTGATAAAAGGGTCATTTCAATCTACAGACTTATAGATATTATTAAAGCTTTCCAGTATGTTTTTAGGCATATGTGAGACCCCAAAACTCTAACTTATCCATACTCTTTGGACCTTAATTATTTTTAGATGTATTTTTTTTATTATTTTATATATTTTCACCTCATTTTAGGCCTTGAAACCTCTTGCAATTATGTCATAAGGGGTCTACAAAAAGCTCTTTGGTCTCGATTTTGTCATTTTAGAGAAAACCTCCATAAACCTAATTGTTTGTCTCTTCAACATGATTTCATGATTATTTTTTCCTTTTAGAAAATTTACATGGATTTTAAATATTTATTATTCATGACACATCCTTGATCTTGATTATTTGTTTCCTTCTCTCCATGGAATCACTTTTGCACTCTGCTCAGCCACCTCTAGGTGGATGTTTGATACACCATATTGAGCTATATGTGTACATCATGAAACTAATAATGTATATGAAATCTATATGCTCTTATCCAGAACCATAATTCATATCTTTTGGTCTTAATAAGTTGTTAAAACATATCCACCTCTCCACACATTAGCATGATGTCAGCAAGGCCCTATAGGTTGATGTTTTAGATAAGTTATGCAAGTAGGGCATGAAATTTGGTAAAAAAATGTTATGAAATAGATTAAAGACAAATAAAATGAATTTTCAAATATTAAAATAGATTATATCCATCAATAAAACTTTGAAACCATCTTCCAAGCACCTTCTCCAGCATGAAAATCACTTGCCTACATGTGAAATAGAGCAAGCAGAGATATATTATGAATGTTCTAACATGGTGGAGGCATGGGTTTTGATAAAAATATGGGGATTTGATACCAAAAACTATAATTATATTAATCTCATGGAAGACACCATTTCCTATTCATAGGAATCCTTTATCTTTAATTCAAACCTCTGCAAGTGTGGAATTGACTGAAACTACTCATGGTGGTTCCTTCTTGCAAATTGAGATATTATACTTGTAAAATCAACTTGAAATATGAAAATAATCATGAAAAACATTATTTTATGGATATGATATTATTTTTAACCAAACTCATCAAGTTAATTGTATGGAATCTCCCAAACAAGAGCAAAACTTGTAGGGTGCATGGATGAGCAAGAAGATTTGAACAGTCAACTTCAAATTGATGATTCATAAAGAAAAATTAATCATTATTAAATATAATTATAATTAAATTAATTAATTTGAGTGTGTAACAACCTCCCAAAATTGTTTGACCTAAAACCCTTCCCACTAGACATACCAAGCAAAAACCAAAAACTACATGTTTAGGAAAGCCAAAATGAAGCAGAACAATTTTGGGAAAAAAATGGCACTTCCATATCAATTAAAGTTTGTATATGAGTTTTTGGGAGATTAAGAGTCACATTTCAACATTTTCCAAGTGGCATACTTCCCAAGGAGGCCATACAAGTTCAAAATTCTTCCTTTCCTTTAATAAAACTAACTTTCCTTTTGATGAACCTGCAAATTTTTTGTCTTATTAGTTACTAAGACTTAAAAAGACACATGAGACATGATATAATGTTTTTAAATCTTAAAATTTTCCAATAAACCCATAAAAATCATTAAATGCTCACTTTTTGACATTTAAAATGACCCAAAATGATAAATGGACTTAAAAACTAATTAACCAAAGCCAGTATAACATTGAACAACATCAAATGACATATAAAACACCTCATGACATGATATTAAACCCATATAAAACACCTAAACGTGAATTTATTACCTATGGGTTCCCCAAGTTGACCTAAAATCCAAAATTGGTCAATAAATTGGTGACTCATAGGGGTAGTATGCCTTCTATACTAACTAGACCAGTAGCCTTATCACTCCATTAGGATTATGGAGTCATCTAAGGATTTATACAAATAAGAAAACCTTTAACCATTGACCACAAATATTTTATCAAGTTAAGGTACTAATGACTACCTCTACCACACAAATCAAAGGATACACACACACACACACACACACACACACACACACACACACACACACACACATGTGATGTAGGCACTTAGGGTAAATATGAGAAAACTATTATGTATAAATAAAAACTAAGAATACCTCCCTCTTGGATAAAAAGGGAAGTTCTAAGGATCACCTTCTTCATGAGATAGAACATGGTGCAAAGCACGCTTCTCCTTGGATTGGATGTCTCATGGACTAGACTTGTTTTGTGGCACTTCAATTATCATACGCTCAAGTTGACCATTTTCAAAAAAGTCTAAAATTTATAATTATTCCTCTTGTATCCAAACATCTATAACCTTGTCATGTGGATCTTCAATTGCAACTTCAAATGATGATTCAACAAGGCATACCTTCTTGTCTTCCATATCGCTCTCAAAAAGATTGAGCTTTCCTTTAGTTTCAAGCTCTTCTATCTCATCAAGGAGCTTTGTAAAATCTATCCAATATTTATCATTGTCTTCCATATAAACCTCTTCTTTCACCTTGTCATACACTTAGCCCTCAGATTGGGAAAGCTCTTAAAGCTCTTGAAAGAGCTCCATTTGTAGCTTCTAATCATCTTTATCCTCTTTACCATCTAAAACCACTAGCTCTTCCTTAACTTATTAATGTATGATGTCATCAAGATGCTATTATTCAAGTCCCAATGGATCCTCAAATAGCTTCATGATAGTAGGTTCTTGATTAGCAAAAATAACTCCATCTTTATGTTTGATTGCACACTCAAGATCATGTTCATTAGACTCATCAACTAGCTTATCATTAGTTATAAAATCTTTTAAAGAAGGAGAAACTTTACACAAATCATAAAATTCATTGTGTATATCATGGAACCTCTACCATAAATATTCTTCTTCATGGATGCCATCTTCAAGAACCATTTCCTCTACCTTGATCTCATGAGTCTCTCTTAGGACTACCACTTCTTGAGAGATGACTTTAAAGTGTTCTCCATATTTGATAGCACATTCCACTTCATGTTTGAGATGATCATCTATAAATTTTTGATTAGATGTAAATTCTCCTTAAAGGGATACAAGATCTTCCATCTCCTTCTCCTTCATGGTGATGCCAATATTGGGCATCTTTAAATCATGTGATCTAGCCCAATGAGGCTACTAAAGAGGTAGGTTTTATTCTAGCAAGAGTTCTATCTATCTATTGACTAACTAATCCTCCTTAGGTTCCAATACCATAGGTCCATTAAGGAAAAGGGTGATGGGGTAAATACAAGATGAACTAGTTGGTGGAGGTGGCACATAGAACTCAAACATAGATTGAGGGTAAAGTGTAGAGGGTTCTTCATGGACACACATACCTCAATACATAGACACATCAACTATTGTATTGTCTTTTTGTTCACTAAGGGAAGATTATATGGTGATTTATTCCTCACAATCACTCATGAGAGCCTTTTGAATCAGCCATGAATTAAATTTTCTCTTATTCACGTGCTTCTCTCAAGATAGGTTCCTCCTTAAGAAAGAATGATGTGAAAGGTTGATGGATAGGCTCATGGATTTGAGGTGAAGGATATGGAATATGAGTTATAGTTTAAGATGAAATAATTTGAGATAGAGTGTATAATGAAGGAAAGGTCTTATGAGTGGGTTTATAAAATAGTAAACACTAATGAGTTCTAATGGAAGTAAATTCTTGGGTTGGTTAGAAGGAGCAACATCTACATGAGTAGGAACTTCACTTTGCCAATGATATCCTTGTGTATAATCCATGGAGAAATTTGGTGTAAAATACTCATAGTAATGATCATGAGGTTGATAGGCATAATAATATGAATAACAAGGCTCATATTGAGTCTAATAGAGAAGTATTTCTTGGTAGACATTATCATAGGATAGTCCAACAACATGGTGTCTATATCGAGAGGGAAATGAAGGACTATAAGACTACCAAGGCTCATAGGGTTGATACACTTCATGAATGGGCTGACAAGGATAATATTGAGTTTGGTATTGATTATGACAAGGTTAACCAAGGACTTGTTCATATTGAATTGGAATGGCACAAGCTTGTAATGTCTCACCAACTTATAGAGAACAAAACTCAAATCCAAGGTTTGCCATGAAACTTCATTGGGAAGAAAGAACATGAGAAAAGGCTATCAAAAATATTCAAATGAAAAACTTGGGCTTCTTTACCAACTGATGTATCTTTATATTTTCCATTGATTCTTTGATAGATGCCTCCAAACATTGATTGTTGAGACACAACACCAAAAATCTCCCAATCTCTTGCAACAAGAGTCCCATTAGGTGTGACAAAAATTGTTTTCACTTAGATTTTATCCCTCGTAGGAGATGAAAATATCTCCTCATCTATGTGGCATAATGGAATCATCTCTAGGATTGTGGGAAGCCTAAAGAATGAGGTGATTTTCTAGATAGGGCTAGCTCTCTTGATGTACCACTTAGGATTGAAACTACTACTAACTTTGGGGGGTGAAAAGGGAGAGAGAGATAAAAGAAATAAAACTATCCCAAGGGAGTTGATACACCAAATATATTTATGACATCAAACCATATGCATATTACACTTGAAATCAAAGGATAAACTAAACATACATTCTCTAATCTATTTCTTCTTACATCAATATTACATTGTAGGGTTGTGGATGAATGTAAAAAGCTAGGAGAACTAGACAAGAGGACTTGAATGGTAATTATGAAGATACTCACTTAAACTTTTATATTTCTTGGAACACATCAAATTCCTTACAAGAAGAAGCTGCAAATAGGTGAGAGAATGTGATAACTTGCTAGGGAATCCACAGTCTTCATTAAGCAAATTCAACATTTAACTAAATAAAACTATTAATAGTCATGGAAGAGGTAATACTTATTCATTTTATTCATAAAAATTTATACCAATGAGTATTTATTTTCCATACTCAGGTGGAGC
Organism: Torreya grandis; assembly: GCA_037957365.1. NCBI lineage: Eukaryota > Viridiplantae > Streptophyta > Pinopsida > Cupressales > Taxaceae > Torreya > Torreya grandis. The sequence continues at coordinate 245,779 of JARHVA010006347.1, forward strand.
ATCCATATAATGGCCAAAATGGCTAGTTTTTATAGATCTTATGAGAGATAGAAGAAGAAAGAATTTCAAGGGTCATAAGGACACTTCTAAATCTGATAAAAGGATTTAATTGTGAATTTTTAGAGGGTATGGGACTAAAAATTCAATTTTAGGAGCTACAAGTGTCAATTCAAGTCATAAACATCATGAAAAGTGGTAAGAAAATTTCTCAATTGGCTTAAAAAAACTTCCTTCATTATTGGATCTATTTTAATGACATATAACTGATGAGTATTAGTAAAAATTATTGGAATGGAAAGGTAGGATATAAAAAATTCCTCTCCATGCATTATTTTCATTCCTATTCCTCTGGAAGCCACTGAAAGTGAGCCATCATCATTTGTTGTCTAGAAAAATGCTATTCCATGCACCCTTCACACTTGGCTTCCAAAAATAGATCATTTACTCATTAAAATATATACTAGGTATTTAATTACATGTTTTAATACCCTCCATTTCCATATAATCATTAGGGACACCTTAAAAAACTACCCACTTGAAGTTTTCACACTTCTCCCTAGCTTGTCCAATAGGCTAGTTTTGACTAGCAGAAAGGAGAGATATTTTTTTAACCCTTATGATTTTTTATAAATAATTAAATTTAATATTTGTAGTTATTAAAGTATATTTTTTCCCCCCAAATTTGGTTTCATGTTCAAAATCTTCTTGTATCCTACACAACACCAAAAATAGTGAGAAAAACCCTATTTTTGCCCCCATATGTACAAGTCTATACAAAAAAAAAGTATGGTAAGTATATTTTTGGAGTCCTATAAAAGTTAAAATCACCATAATATCCAAACTAGCTAATTATATTTCATCTCTAACTCCATTTTCTCTATTGGGTCTTGGATAAGGGTTTAGTAGTGTTTTAGGTTAGTTTTGACCCTTAATCTTGTTTCATAAAAAATTGACGTTGGAATTTTAGAATAATTAAACAAAATGGAATTTTCGGACCTTATTCAACTATTCTAAGTTTATTTTTCCTCCATGAAAATCCCCATGAGATATGTGAGCTTCTAAATTTGCCTTGTCAAATTTTTTTCCTTATTTTCATAGGCCTGATGTTGGTTTTGAGCTTACAAATGGGATATTTTCAACCTCCTTTCTCTATAAAATATTTAAAACCTTTTTATTAACCCAAAAAACAATTTTAAATATTTTACCAATCTCATTTCATGCTTTAAGTGTGAAAGAGCCTCAATTTGAACATAGGCCTAATGCTTACCTAGTAGGCATGTCTGCATCCTTTGTTCAAAATAACCTTCCTTGATGGATTCCCTACATTTAAATAGATTATCATTCTTTAATTATATCCCATATACCTGATCAAACATTATATAAGTCATATCAAAGACTAAAAATGAAGATGACCCCCTCAACCTACATTAGGCCTCAAATTTACCTTTAGGCCTGACTACAACTCTAGTATGTTAGACTTCCATAATTATTTCCATACCCTTGTGAGGTGTTTTCCATGTTTTATTTGGATTACCTCATCTTATTACATCCTCTATAAATATTCAAGTAACTTCCCAATCACCTTTTTATCATTTATTCCCAAAACTACCAGGGTATGCATAAGAAGTACCCTTTATCTGAGATAAAAGAGAGGGTACTTCCCATATTCGTCTAAAAAAATGCATATTTTATATGTTTCACCAAGTTTTTATGATACTTTAAACAAAATTTTTGCCCCTGATGACACTATTTTCCTTTTTAAAACATCAAAACTTGAGATAGGCTCCTTGAATGATAGACTATACAGGCTTTTATCCATGTGGACTAAGTGTCAAGTTTGTTTAGAACCCTTATCTAATTATTATCCATTATGGTAGTTCCATTATGTTGATATATATTTTGGTGAATTTACTTTAAAATCATTTTTTCATTATTAATCTCCATGTTCCTTTTCCATACCACTATCTAGTCAGGCATGAGTGTCACTACCCTAACTATGTTTTATGTTTTCCCTTCTCAAGAAAGACTCTTGTAGGTGTCTTAAATGGTTTGATCCTATATAAATTATTGAAATAAATTGTAATAGTCCTAAATTAGCATATTATACTTTATTTCACTCATTCTTATCACTCACTTACTCTCGATCATCAAGCTTACTCATTGTTTAACCTAGTTATAGCAAGTTGTGTATTTTGTCTTAGAGAGGGTCACTTGTAGGTGATAATGTGTGTTTGTCATTGAAAAAACATCAAATACCTTAATATTTTAATTGATTAATTTAATACCTATTTCATTCGTTCTCATGAAATTCATGTATACAAAGGTCAATTTCTTGCATAATGTCTGCATACCCTGCCTTATCTGACCCCTGCCTGTAGGTGTTGATCTCCATGCTTGAGACCTTGATTATGATGTTTGGTGATCACCTTGAGATAATTTTGGTCATAAATTAAAAATTTTAACTTGAATTAACCTTTCAATTATCTTATATAATTAAGGAGGCACCAATATTTAGGGTTAATGTTTCATAGCTTGTTGTAGGTATGAATCATCCATACAATGTGCACATGAAGACAATCATGGATTACTAAGGGATATTTGTCTTAACATTTTCTTGATTATTTGAATTCATTTTACCTCATATTACTATTTTATAACCCTTGGTCACAACCATTTCTCAATGTTTCTCTCTTGAAGTGGTAAAAGGGTCATTTGCATCTATAGGCCTATAGATGTTATTGAAGTTTTCCAGTATGTTGTTAGGCATATTTGAGACCCCAAAACTATAAATTCTCTATACTCTTTTACTTTAATTATTTTTATCAGTATTTTTTGTGCCATAGGTTATACATTCACCTCATTTTATGCCTTGAAACCTCTTTCAAGTATGTCATAATGGGTATACAGAAAGATTTTTGCTCTCTATTTTGTCATTTTAGAGAAAACCTCCCTAAACCCAGTCCTTTGTCTCTTCAACCTAATTTCATGCTTATTTTTTCATTTTAGACACTTTACATGGATTTTAAAAGCTTAATTTTTCATGCCATAGCCTTGATCTTGCTCAGTTGTTTCCTTCTCTCCATGAAATCACTTTTGCACTCTATTCATCCACCTATAGGTGGATGTTTGATACACCACATTGAGTTATATGTGTACACCATGAAACTAAGAATGCATATGAACTTTGTATGCTCTTATCCAACATAATAATGCATCCATTTTGGTATTAATAAGTTGGTAAAACATATCCACCTCTCCACATATCAGCATGATGTCAGTAAGGCCATGTAGGTTGATGTTTTGGACATGTTATGTAGGCAGGGCATGAAATGTGGCAAAAACATGTTAGGGAATACCTTCAAGACCACCCAAATGCATTTTTAAATATTAAAATATATTATCTCCATCAAGAAAACTTTGAAAAAAACTTCAAATCACCTTCTCCAACATGAAAATCACTTGCCTACATGTGAAATAGAGCAGGTAGAGATATCTTATGACTATTCTAGCATGGTGGAGGCATGGGATTTGATCAAACTATGGGGATTTGAGACCAAAAACTAAAAATATATGAATCTCATGGAATTTCAACATTTAATGCCCAATTTCCCATTTATATTAATCTTTTATATGTAATTCAAACCTCTGCAAGTGTGGAATTGACTAAAACTTCTCATGGTGGTTCTTTCTTGTAAAGTGAGCCATTAGACTTGTCAAATCAACTTGAAAGATAAAAATAATAATGAAAACCAATAGAGGAATGAAATATTATTTGGAACCAAACTCATTAATTTAATTTTATAGAATCTTCCAAACAAGAGCAAAACTTGTAGGGTGCACAGATGAGCAGGCAGATTTGAACAGTCAACTTCAAACTAATGATTCATAAAGCAAAATTAATAATTATTCAATATCATTATATTTAAATTAATGTATATAAGTTTTAAAAGACCTCCCAAAATCATTTTACCTAAAATCCTTTCTATTGGATGTACCAAGCAAAAACCTAAAAGTCTTTTCTACATGTCTAAGAAAGCCAAAATGAAGCAGAATGGTTTTGGGCAGAAAATTACACTTCTAGATATATTTAAAAATCATGGATATGATTTTGTGGGAGATGAAGAGTCACATTTTAAATTTTTCCAAGTGATACACTTCCCAAGGAGGCTATACAAGTGCCAAATTCTTCCTTTTCTTTAAGAAAACTGACTTTTCTTCTAAGGAACCTACAAATTTTTAGTCTTTTCAGTTAATTAAGATGTATATGGACATATGGAACATGAAATAATGTTTTTAAACCTTCATGTTTCTTAATAAACCCTTAAAAAGCATTAAATGCTCATTTTTTGACCCTTAAAATGACCCAAAATGATAAATGGACTTAAAAACTAACTGACCAAAGCCAATATAACATTGAATGGCATCAAATGACCTATAAAACACCTCATGACATGATATTAGACCCTCCTAAAACAACTAAAGGTCAATTTTACACCTAGGGATGCCCCAATTTGACCTAAAAGCCAAAATTGGTTAACAATACCAATGCAAATAAATACACTAAAGGCAAGTTCAAGCCTAAATGGTTGGTTCCATTCATGGTTACTGAAAAATAGGTACATGAGATTATTTTATATCTATGATTGAAAGGAAACCTATGACGAACCCTATGAATGTCATACAATTATGTAGATACTATACACAAGTGAAATATTTCAAAAATTAAAATTAAAATTAAAAAATACAAAAAAATAAAATGTGAAAAAAAAATCAAAAATGCAAAAAACAAGACTAGAGCATTACATAAGATTTTAATTTACTTATTCTCATATTTTAATTATCTTATATGTTGGTAGTTAACATATTATTTTCTATATACATTTGCATTTCAAGAGGTATTTGAATGTGACGTAGGACATGTACTACATTTTCATTCTTAGATGCTAAACTTCCCTTTTATCATATGGCCATGCCTATACTAGAGGCATATAAATCTACAGGCTGAACTACAACATGTTATAACTATCTATGACCTCAAATGAAATGTTGAGTTTTATATATATATATATATATATATATATATATATATATATATATATATATATATATATATATATATATATATATATATATATATATATAACTCAACATTTCATTTGAGGTCATAGATAGTTATAACTATTGTAGTTCAGCCTCTAGATTTATATGCCTCTAGTATATTAGATTTATATGCCCTAGTATGTGTATATATATATATATATATATATATATATATATATATATATATATATATAACTCAACATTTCATTTGAGGTCATAGATAGTTATAACATGTTTTAGTTCAGCCTGTAGATTTATATGCCTCTAGTATAGGCATGGCCATAGGATAAAAGGGAAGTCTGGAATCTGAGAATGAAAATGTAGTACATGTCCTACGTCACACTCAATTACCTCTTGAAATGCATATGCATATAGAAAATTATATATATATATATATATAGGCTGAACTATGGCATGTTATATCTATCTATGACCTTAAATGAAATATTGATTTTTATGTGTGTGTGTGTGTGTACACACACACGCGCACACACACACACACACACACACACACACACACACACACACACACATGCATACATACATACATACATACATATTATAGGTTTTTTTATAAATTACTCATATTTTACATTGTGCTACTATATATGTTACTTTACTAATAATATGACATTTTTTCATATGGATAGAATAGACTAGTTGTCACTTGTTCAATGACCCTTACTTGTTATTTCCTTTCTTGCATAATAGGTTTAGCATTACTTGATTATTGTGTGTGGCCCTTGGGCCTTATGTCAAAATTGTTGTAGAATCTCTATGAAATCATTATTTTTTAGGTCTAAAATTTGAACATGTCCATTATTTTTCTCCCTTGGTCCTCTATGTGTGCAATATTTTCTTATGCAACAATTGAACATGTCACTTTTATACAACCCTTGGACTTATTATGTGACATTGTATGAAATTATTGCATGGTTTGCTTGTGTGTTTTTTGAGAATTATTAATGGTGCCATGACCTCCATCATGCAGGTTTAGGGCATAATCTACTTCAAATAGTTATGTTATTGCATACTTCAATGTTATATTTATCTAGACATGATACTTGTGTGCCTCAATTTCACATATATTACATACATTATTCAAATGAAAAAAAGCATTTTATATGATAACATACTCTCCAACATGATGACATAATACTATATGAGCATATCATTATAATAATACAATTAACTCTTCTTTTGAGATGAGAGACTTATAGGCTCCATCCCTCATCTCAAAATGAGGGCATCACAATGGAATTATCTTATAGATTCAAACCTCCATGAGTATATTTGGGATAAAATTTAGGTGTAAATATATTGAATACAGGTTTCACAAATACAAAGTACAAGTTTTTAGATATTTAAAGAGTGTAAAATATAGGGTTTTAAAAGGATTCAAAGGGATTTAGAAAGCCAAATATGATAGATATTGACACATTCATACAAATTTTGGGGGAATAAGGCTTGTATATGCACTGAATTTTCAAAAAATCAAATTAAAAAACATGCACACTTGAATTCATATGCATGGGTGTATGCAAAACATTTAACAAAATTTAAAGTTATAAGTTGTAAATACAATTGAGCATATAGATGCATAGTATTATATATCATTTTGGCATATATTCATATCAGGCATGATACTCATTCATGCTCAAAGTTATTCAAATATGAAAAATTCATAATTTCAAAGACTCAAAATTTCAAAGTGCAAATATTAGTATATTAATATTTAATTTAAAGGAAAGTCTATGATAAATTTTGTTATGATGGTGGCATGAATAAAATTCATTCCATTTTCATAATCCAATTCTAAAATATAAATCTATCTATAGTGGTGTGATTCAAATATGTGCAGGTGATGTATGTTCGAGTCTAGTAACACTCAATGAATTTGGCATCAGTTTTATCAAACTTAGCTTTGTTCCACCTTTTTCAATTAGTACATTGGGTGATACTAATTTTTCATCAGAGTTAGGATGATGCATATTTCTAACTCAATAAATTGATTATCTATTCAAATTATGACTTGATCACTCTCAATTCAGCATTTGTTCAAATTATCAAAGTGTTTCAATGAGGAGGCATAATTTTCCATTATAAATTATAGGTTACAAGGTAATTTGGTTTCACCTATGTACAGGTGTACTCCTCCCTTGCTCTCTTTTCAATTTTTAAAATTCCAAAGTTTAGTTTTTTGAAAAAAATCAAATGATCAAAATGACTAATTCATGATCTATTTTAGGATTTTCTAAGTTAAAGTGCCCTACACAATTGGATTATTTACTCAAAGACAAAGTGTGTTGTACACACTCAAGTTTAAACTCTTACTCATTTACTCTAGCAATTTCATTTCTTGAATAAATGGGGGTCAAATGTAAACACATAAATCCATTCATAGATACTTGAAAATGATAATTCTTGACATATTCATAACCACATGTCTTGTACCAAATTATATGACTCTTATTAACCATTTCTTTTCTATTATCATTACATACAACTATCAATTTCAAAAACTCAATATATAAAAACAAATTTAGAATGTTTCCTAAAAATCACAACTATATTTATTCCTCTTGAATAGGTCTACTCTAAGTAGACAATGGTGTATTATGCCCATGTCTATGTGGGTTAGTCATGTCCTGTGCCAAATAATTGGTAGTTTCAAAATTTAAAGTTGTCCCTTTAGGTCTTCCCACATATTTCATAAGGTTAGATAAAGGAAATTTTTAAAATATTCACCTATAAATACATGATAAGGTTCATTCATTTTTACCACTTGATATTCACTTGGTACAAGAATTTACACTTTTTTACATTAAACAAATATGCCATGTTCTTGGCAAATTATATAATATTCATAAAGAATAGTCATAATCCAAGTCAAGAGCCATCAAAATAAAGTTAAGGGATATCATTTTTAAATATCAAAGCCATATTATGACTATATACATATAATCAAAGGAGTAAAATCACACATTCACTCTATGTGGGAGAACTATGTGGGCTTGATTTCCCTCCTTGGAGTGTTGGATACATAGGAAACCATTAATCATTAAGGGGGTGATTAAGGTCAGCTCAACCCATTGCACACCCCTCTTTTTATTATATGTTTTTAAGATATCAAAATTCCCTATGAGTTTCCAATGCAAGAGAAGACAAATAATGATTTATGCATGTAAAAACCCTAAGTGTGATATCTTAGATTTATCCTCATTCATAGGCATAACAAGTGCAGTGATTAGTTTGAACACATAATCAACCTAGATGGTCTTCAGTCAATGAACTTTGGTGAACTGTGTTATTTTATTTATACTTCACTCTTGTCTAAATTCATTTTTTTATTCTACTTATATTTTATCATTTCTAGATTTTTTATTTCTCTTTTTTCATGCCTATTATTTGTCATAGTCAACTGAGGTAAGTTTGCAGTCAACAAACTAGAGTGAATTACACCACAATACACTTAAAAGGGACCTTTCTATATTTTTTTAATTATTTATTATAATACTAAACCTACATAATCATTTATTTTTCTAATTTATCACAATCAAATAATCACAACAGTGAACATATATCAATGTATGAGTTAAGTATATCCTTCTTAGTACTTACCTAAAATAGCAATCTATATATTTATCAATTTGTCAAAATAAGAATAATTAATCATTTACACATCTTTAGCATTCTAATATTTCTAGTTTTACACATATATATAATACATGTAAAACATTATCTTAATTAATTCACATATTTTATTAATTATAAAAAAAGGCAAAACATAGGTGTATAATAGTATAACGGAAGGGTCAGACTCATAAAATAGCATGTAAGTGGGAGAAAATGGCATGTTAGGACCATGTTTGTGTGCTCAAGTCATGAATGGTAAATGTGTTTCAATATTATTATTTTCAAGTTCCTAATACCATATTTTAATATCTACAACTTGAGACTATGTCCCTTATAGTCCAAAAGTGACAAAAAAAACACCATGTCCACTTGTGACTAGGGAAAATGTGGATAATTTTGAGTACATTTATGTATGATCACCCCAATTCACATAAAATAAATCTAATGTGGTGTGATTATGGAAACATAAGTCACATTTTTTACTTACACACTCCCAACCATCTATTTATGTTGATTTCACTCATGATTAGGTCCCTTATAAGCCAAAATCAACACAAAAACCATATCCACATATGACTAAGATAAATGCAAATAATTTGGGGCACATTTGTGCATGATCCCCCTAATTAAATTTGAATCTAAGCCAAATTAGTGTGATTCAGGGAGTGTAGGTGGTATCGGTTACTCATACACACATAACCATCCCTTTATGACATTTTTACTTTTGATTATGGGGATTATATGTCAAAAATAACATAACATCACCATATATCCATTTGTGACCCAGTAAAATTCTAATAATTTAGGGCACATTAATGTGAGATCACCCTAGTTTAATTTGAATCTAGGCTAAATTGGTGTGATTGGGGCATATTAATTTGCATTCATGACCTATACACACCCAAAACCCCTTTATTCTAATTTTAATTTTAATTAGTTCCTTATAGGCCAATATCAACACAACAACACCATATCCACTTATGACCAGATAAAATGTGGAATTTTTTAGCACATTTGTGCATGATAACCCTAATTTACTTCAAATTTAGGGCAAAAGGGTATGATTGGGGCAATGTAAATCACATCGGTGATTTTTGCACACCCTAACATGTGTTTATGTTGATTTTACTTGTGATTGGGTCCCTTATAGGTAGAAAGTGACATAATAACACCATATCCACTTTCAACCAATAAATATATAGATAATTTGGGGGAAATTTATTTATGATCACCCCAATTCACTTCAAATTTTGTCCAAATTAGTTAGATTGGGTTAAGTTAGGTCACATTGGTGACCTACGCACACCTAGCCACCCCTTTATGCTAATTTTACTTGTGATTAGGTCTGTTATAAGACAAAATTGACACAAAAACACCATATCCAATAATTTTACCCTAATCACATCACTTTAGCCTAAATTCAAAGTGAATTGGGGTGATTATAGATAAATTTGCCCAAAATTATCTACATTTTCTCTAATTAAAAATGGATATGGTATTTTTATGTCACTTTTGGCTTATAACAAACCTAATCATAAGTATTTTTATATCACTTGTGATATGGTTTGTTGGGTGTGTGTTAGTCACCAATGTTATTTACATTGCCCTAGTCACACCGCTTTGGCTTGAATTCCTACTAAATTGAAGTGATCAATCATAAATGTGCCCAACATTATCGACATTTGACCTATGCACAAGTGAATAGGGTGTTTTTATGTTGTTTTTAACCTATAATTTCCATAATCACAAGTAAAAAGCAGAAATGGGTGGTTGAGTGTGAGTGAGTCACTAATACGACTATTTAACCTAAAATTAAGATGGTTCAATACAATATAGGGTCAAGAAAATATAAATTAGGAAAAATAAAGGTGATAAATAGATCTATAATAGGCCAATTAATTTGCAAACTCGAATAAACAATGTTTTAAATTTTAATGCTAAGATATGTTAAAAATGGAAATTAAAACTATTGATTGATATTGCAACAAATTAGAAACAAGATTAGTTAGCTATTTTACTATATGTATGTAGATATTATATGGAATAAGATAGAATTAAATTGGATCTAGATTATGGATCAATTGTCAAATTTTAGAAAATTACATTTTGTGGCCTTGGGCATTACTGTTTGACTTAGACACGGGTGTCCAATACCTAAAATTAGTTTTATTTGGGTGAGACCACCTAGAACATTCTTTTTTTTCCTTTACTCTGGTGTGTTTAGATCTCTTACATAGGTTATTTCTCTTTGTAAAATGATCAAACCCTATCTTTTTCACCCATGAAGTGAATGTGGGAAAATGGGTTATTCAGCACACAATGTTGAGATGCCCCAAGGACATTGTATACAAGTGAAATAAGATAGATATATAACTTATCATACTCAATATTATTCAATCTAAGAGAAGGTAATCAATTAATAATCCATTTAGCAATACTTTATTATATTAAGGTCATGACTAGTTATGGATCTGCTAAACCTAACTAAGGGATGCCTTACTACATAATAAAAAAGGAGAGGTTTCCAAGGCCTATGTTCAAATTTCGTCATGTAATAACCCTAGCTATGTCTTATAATGTGATAAATGGAAATTATTTAATCTACTAAATAAACATACAAACTAATCTAGTAAATGAACATATAAGCTAATCTAGTGCTCATCAAATCTTGTGGGACAGATGGGGAAGATAATAAATAAGAAAAGATAATTCTATTAAACATAATATATAATTAATCTAAGTAAGGAGATATATAATTAAATACATTAGTTATGTAATATCTACTTATCAAAATGAAGGGCTATGAGTATACTTACCATGTTGAAGTGAACTCATCATGCCTTAATCTCTCCTTTGGCCAATGGTGCTTTGAAAGGGAGTTTTTTAATTGTAAGGATCATAAGGATAGATCATTTTTAGGCTAAAATATTTATCCTATGCATCAAAGACCTCAATAATATGAATGCTACTACTCCAAGTCAAAACCTTAAGAAATAAAACTTTTAAATGATAGTATAAGTAGATTTATGAGCTAATAGATGATAATTAAATGATCCTCTCTTTATATATTAGTGAAGGGGGATTTTATAGACAAGTATTGACCCTAAATCCTCCTTGTAATTTAACTGACAAGGTCATTTATCTTGATCTTTTTAGGTGATAAAATTACTTGTTAGGTCTCAAACTAGGTTGGTTGGATCAACCTACTTTTGTAACTTGTAAATTATCAAATTTTATAACAAAATCAACTTGTTTGATTCTATCATATTTTATTTACCTACATGAATTATTATTAATTATGGATTCATCCTAATTGACATAGTAGGATGAGATGAATGATAGAGTCAACCTAGTTGATATAGTAGGAAAATAGACTATAACAGTCAATATAAATATAAGTATAACTTGATATTTAGACATGGACATATAAATTATTATGATTTATGTTATATTTTATATCTATAATTTTATTATTTTTTAGAGTGGTTTTGAGCCTCTAGGAGCTATAATGCAAATTATAAAAAAAATTAGGGTCCTACTGGATTTCAGACTTAGCCATATTTTAGGGTTATAGGATTTCAAACATAGAAATATTTTAGGGTTTCAAGATTTTAGAGAGGCATTAGAGGAGGTAAATGGATAGATACTTCAAATAAGGAAGTTGGACTAATAGTAATAATGATAAAAATCCATTATAATCTTACTAAGCACCAATGGTTTGTCTGCCCCTTTCTAGTACACCCTTTAAGGTATGCACTATAGAGATTAAAACTCGACAGGTTCCTAAAAGAGGGAAAGTGTTAGCAATAAAGATTAAAAATATTATGTGTATACATAACCCTCTATCAATGGGTGCATTTATGTGGTTTTTAAACACACTAAATCATAACAAGGTAGCCTTTAATATTTTAGGATCATAATAGAGGTAAACTCCACTCCAATGTATGAGTTACAAATATGTGGTTGAACAACCAAGTGGTGGACTAGCAGGTAGAGCATGTTGGTTGTTAATTGAGACTATGTATGGATGAATGATATATAAAAGAAAATTAAAACTAGGAAAATTTTGTGGATGGGTGGATACTAATTTAAAGTGGAAAATCTCAAACTCTAAAAGAGGGAAGGGTAGAGTGGAAAAGAGGGATCTATAAATTAAATAATTACCTTTGGGTTAGATTATTCATGGATAAGTGTTTTGAAAACTGATGTTTTTTTCTAGTAGCTACTGCACGCACACATGCAAACACAGTCAAGTAGTCTAGGAAAAAGGATATAGGAAACTCAAAGATATCGATCAAAGGTTTCTCCTTTTGAGGTAGATTTTTCACACCCGTACTTAGAAGATTATAACTCAAATCAGGGAGGTATCTAAGGTATCTATTTCACATGCATAGAAGACTATATTAGAAAAAACACTTCTACACACTCAAAAAGATGAGATAGTCAACCTAATTTTATATAATTAATAATAATTATTAACTCTTCAATAGCTATTGCACATCTAAAATTATCATATCAATTATAAAAAAAGGAATTCTCCGTAGTTATTGCACACTTAGAATTACTGAATCAAACAACCAAGAAAATATAAAATATGATTACACAAGATTTTGAAAGAAAAGTCACCAACAAAATTACATGATAATCAAAATTTGACTTCTTTATATATTTATTTTTTCCACCTTTTGAAATGAGGGTTATAGACATATATACATAGACTTGGGGATGGGTTTACTCATCCTCTATGTGCATGAAAGCTCATAGTTACATTACATACTTAGAACCTCAATTCTAATGCTAGTTTCAAAGCTACATGTATCCATATTCATAGTTAACGTACAATTATCAAAATAAAGTTAGCTTATATAATGTGATGCAACATGTGCATGCTTATGAATAATTTAGGAAACTTTCATATTCAAGTTCTAAAAAAAGTAAAGTATGAGTACAAAATTAATTCCTTTGCATATATGTACACAAAATTAGCCTTTGACCTAAGGCTAGATAGGTGATTTCATGGTGTTGTTAATTGTTAAAGACATTATAGTAGATATTGGTGATAAATTGGAAGTTACAACATTAGTCTTCTTATTTGCTTCCAAATCAAGATAAAACTCATGTCCTACATCATGATACTATCGAACAATGTCCATTATTTTTAATGAGGGTCTATGCACCCTTTTTACTTGTTTGAGGAGCTTGGCATGCTCTACTTTTGTGTTTTGGAAGTTTATTCTAAAAATATCTACTTCCATCACCTTCTTCCTACAAAAATTTAGCTCAGCCTCAATTTCTTCAATTGATATTCCCTAAAGGCTTTGTTTGAATTTATCAGATGCTTTCTAAAGGAGCTGATGAAAATTGATCCTATTAATAACTTTACCAGTTGAGTCTATTACTTTTGATAGCTTTAATTCCTCTATGACTTGAAAAATTAGAGCTTCATGTTCTTCACACTTTGTCATTACTACCCTAGCTATAATTATCCACTCTCTAGCCTCCTAGGTTATAATTACCACCAAGTTGAGGGAATTTGAAGCCTTCAATGGTGTCATTAAATTAAGATATCTATAAGCCTTATTGGTAGTAAAAATAATAAGTAATTTTAATTTATTTTGATCCTACTTCAAAGAATTAAATAATTTATGAGTCTTAGTTATATGAGGAGCCAATTCTAACCTCATTTTAGTAATTACTTCTAGAGCATTGTATAGCTTTGATACATTATGTTGAACCTTGATCTCAATTTCCTAAGGAATGTGGATCATTTGTTACTACTCTTTTGTTTGTTCTAACTCTTGATCAAGTTCATGTCTACCCATTTCAATCCCATCATGTAATGCCATCAAAGCATCCTTATGAATTTTAATATATTACATAAAGTCCTCTATAAATGGGGATTGACCCAACTCCCTATTTTCCCTTTTAGACAAGGTAAAGATGTCTTATCTTTCTTAAAGAATAATTTCCCTTATAGCTTTGTCTTCCACTTTCCTCTTCCTAAAAATTTGGATGCTTCTTGTAGGTTTATCAAACATGGATCTTATCAATGACTACTCTGTGATTTTCAAATTTGGATTTTGAGAAGACTTTGATATGAGATCAGTTACCCATGGAGGGATGACTAGTTGTGTTGGATTTATCGGCTATGTGTACTTAGTTATACTCTCAACAAATTTGTCTTCTAACATTTTCTCTAAATATCCTTTGAGTAATGAGTCAAGAAGGGAGGGCCATGTGATTTTAAACCAATCCACACCCCCATATTGGGGTAGTGGGTGGACTATGTACACCTATTTTCTCCTTTTATCCTTACATGGAGATGTTATAGTAATGCATTGGGAAGAGTTGGTGGAAGGCATTGGAAAGTTTATTTGAGTGGCTGATACATGAATTTGGGAGGTTTTTAATGCCCCTTCAACCTTCTTAAAAGCCTTCCTTTTGGTTTTAGTATGGACTGAACTAGTGTTAGAGGGAATTTCCATAGTGGTGGAAATAATATATGTGGTTGGCATTACTAGGGAAATAAAAACAACATGGGTAAAGGAAACATTCTCAATTTTTGAAGTGACTAGAGGTGTCTATGTGATAGTACCGAGAGGAACTGAATCAAATGAACCTACTCTAAGAAAGGGGAATAAAAGAGTAAATTGGGGAATAAGGGACTAAAGGCTAAGCCTCCTTACCTAAATCCTCATTCATAGGTGATTTCCCTTTGTCATCTATGAGGTTGAAGGCCTTTTCTCTTTGTAATTCCTCTTCTTCATCCATAACTTGTTTTGTTGGAGTTCTTTGTTAAACTAAAGATTTACCTACTAGTGGTTCATTGGTAATTAGGTTCATTATGAGGGGAAGATCCCTTGTATTTATGTTGTAGTAGTTTTTATCTTTCTTAGATGGGAACAAGGCTCATTGAATTGGGGTAGTAGCAACCTATTAACCTATATATTCCTTCACAGGTGATAAAGCTAGGTTATCTTGGTTATTAGATGAGTCCAGACAAATTGGATCCTCTTGATCCCCTTCATGCTTAGTTTTAATCACACTAGGATCTACCTTAATGGCATTTAATACTTGGGGAGCTTCTTGAGAAGGCTCTCTTTGTTTCTCTATTAGTTTTTGGGGTTTGTTGACCCAAAAGTCTAAAGCAGTCCATCCTCCAGTGTGCAGAAACCTTATGTATGTATCTTAAACTAAAATTTAAGGTTCTCCTTAAATTATCTTCAAATTTTCCTCCCTAATCCCCATAATTTCTTCCCTTTCCATGACTCGGTCATCATATTTTACATTTAGGAACAAGAAATCATGGTCATAAAGAATGTGTTGGGATGGAATACTGAATCTTTTGATATGATTCTAAATTTGACCATGAGGGACCCAATCTCTATGAGGTACGGTGGCTAATGAATAAAGCATCCTTTTACTACCAAACTCCCTAAACTATTTTTGTATTATGTAGCACATGTATCCTATTATAATATGGGATCCATATAATGTGATTTTATTTTTATTTATATCTTCTTGTACACTCCACCAAAGCTAGAATCCAATCTCTTGCTCTACAAATTTATCAAGAAAATACTTAGGGAGGCATAATGGGTTGACCTTATTACCAGTGACCATAATCACTATATAATCTAGGTATAACTAATATTCACTATGAGGTGCCAATGTATCTTCCATAATTTTAGATTACTAGGGTAGTGGGGCCTCGTAGATAGCTTGTCATACCTAACGATATACAAATTATACAATATAGGTGATATGATTGGTGTATGCATATATGTGCATAAATGAGTAATAATCATAGATGTGATTCTTTATTTAGTCCAAAGATGAGATCCAAAGTGACCCATAGTCTAAGTATTCAATTCTCTTTACTGCATTGAAGAGTTATGACATCATACAAAAATGACCTCCAATCGATTGTTTATCCTTGTGTAGAATTTTATCCCTTAGCTTAATGTTGACAATCTCCCCCAAGGCAAAAGTCATATCAGAGGTCATTATCATATCTAGAAATGGCACCCAATTTAGGTGGAGAAAATGGATGCTTAGGATGCCATATTGCTTGTTCAAAATGGCCATCCTATGTAGACCCCTATTTTTTAATTTGTTCATAGGCACTGGGTCTTTTCCTTTCAAGGAAATAGACTCCCCAATAAGAATCCATCCACTCAAAAAAAATTCAATCAAATTATTCTTCCTCCATGCTACCACCCTATACATGTCACATATAGCATCTAAAATTAACAAAGATAAATACCTTTGGAAATCATCTCTTGAGATACAGTTCACGACCATATTTTGATTTACATGATGTAGGAAGACATAGCCTATCATTTTCTAGAAAAGAAAAAGTCTCATAGTAGCTTGATACATGGCATAACCTCAAACTTGGCTATCATGAAGTATAATCCTTGTTTTTTGATAGGGATTAATTCTATTACCAATTATATATATGCTAGTGATAGATCTTATTCATGGGAAAAGGCATCAACATCATCAATGGCATCCCAAAGGTTTGAATAATTGGCATATTGATCATTGAAGATGGTAGAGTCAAACACAGTGTATGTATACTTAGTATAGTCATTAATAGAAAATTGAGATGGTGGTATTAGAACCATTTCCTCCTAACTGGTTTGCTCAAATTTAGTTTCCTAGATTTTGAAAACTTATTTATATTGTTGGCATTTTTGTAGTTGATGTGCAGGTGGATAGGGCTTGTTCATAGAGTAACAACTGAGCTCATAATTTACTTGTGATCAATGAACATTTCAATATCTACAAATCATTGATATATCTTTTGCAATCAATTCCATTTTGTGAACTTTTAATTACCAAAATTCATAAACTTTATTTACCTATGTAATTCAAACTTTGTTGTCTTATTTGGTAAAGAAGTCATGTCTTTTCATTTTTTGACAAGTGTCATGAAGTAGTTTTGCTTTGTGAGCTAATCCTAGTGGGATTTTAGTAGTTAGAAGTCAGGTTTTATGTTGGGAACAAACCAACTAAGTATCATAAATTAAAGGCTCCAAACACAAACCTCAAACAAAATATCTGACAAATAAAATCTTGAATTTCTCTGACCACAAAAGTTGACAATGGAATTTTCAACAAAACTAGCTACAAACAAGGGAAACATCAAACATAATTTTTGAAGAGTTATCCTTGACCATAAAAATTGATGAACAAAAATCCTAAATAGATTCTCTGACCATAAAATTTTATGAAGGAGTTCCAAATAAAAGTTCTAATGAACAAATTCCAAACTTAAGAATTTCCCAAGAATAAAGTTTCTAAAAAGTCAAACTTGTGATAAAAAACTCAGGAGGCCAAGTCCTTCAAAGTGCACATGACTCCAAAACCTGTTTAAAAATAGAACTCCCAAAAGACATTAATAAGTTAGTCTAAAATGTAAAACATCATTGTTTATTCTTTTGAGTGTTGAGATTAAGGAGCAGTCCTTAAAACTTCCATAAAATGAAGAAGAAAACTTAAAAAATACAAGATAAATCAAAACCAAAGTGGTCGCCATTATTTTTTAAAGAATAATGGAATATTGTGGTACAACAAATGGTGACTTATATGGGGAATACTATCAAGTATTCAAAAACCTATAAATTTGGTTAGTAATTTCAAATCAGACATGAAGTGTGCCACAAAAAATACTTGAATTAGAGATATAAAAGAGACTCTAAACTACATAATACAACATACTTTCCTTTGTATCCATGGATTTGTGTGTGCCAAAGTGATGTTATTTAACATTTGTTGTGAGGATATTTATAAATAATAAGAGTAGCTATAAGTTTTGGTCTATTTCTTTTAAAGCTCATTAAATTAGTGGGTATCAGGAATTGCTCTACTACCATCTAGATGTCCATAGCCTTGAAAGAGATACCTTTAGGTTCCTTCTCTTCCTCTATTTTTGTGCATGATGCATAGTACATTCACCTTATTTCATCTTGTGAAAATTTGATCCCCTTTTGATTTTCTTTGGGATTTATTGATTGCTCATTTTTTAATACATTGATTCTTTTCTTTCTTTTTTATATGAATGAAAGAAGGAGAACCAAAACCACCATGAGATAGTGTAGCTGTAAATAAATATTTACCAAAATGTCCCTACTAGCTACATCTACACCAATGATTATCACCTCCAAATAAATATTAGTATGAGTAGTATGCTTGGTCCAATGGAGTGAGAAAACTTTTTAAATTTACATGGAGTATTCGAGAGAAGATTTCACAAACCTACTAGAAATATTCAATTTTGGCACAACCCTGAATGACTTTCATTACATACCTTAATATTAAAGACCTTGGACACAAAATTGTAACAATATTGTGAATAGACCCTAAATTATGAGTCCCATTATAGTTTTCCTTTCCTATATATCACTTTAAGAATGAATAGGGGATCAGTAGCTAGGATGTTAGTTGAGTCACATCAAGATGAACTAATTAGATTGTCACAAGAAACAATAAAACATATAAACTAGAAAGCAAGAACCCTAAACTAAGAAGTATGAAAACTAAACTAGGAAGTAGAAAAACTAAACTAGAAAATAGGAAAACTAAACTAGGAAGTAGTAAAGCTAAACTAGAAATTAGGAAAACTAAACTACTACCTCTATGACACCTTCTTCATCACTTGGGGGTAACTTCAGATGGTACATCCATGAAGTAATGTTTCAAAAACTCCCAATTGATTGGATATGTAAGTTCATCACCTTGAATGTCCCTTAGATAGATTTCATTATTATCTAGAATCTTTAAAATTTGATATGGTCCAATTCATAGTGGTGCAAACTTATCATCCTTCCCTTTCCTTTCATGGGCTTTATCCCATAGAATCACTAGATCAGAGATCCTAAATGCTTTAAATTTTTCCCTTTTATCGAACCATATTTTGAATATGTCTTTATGTTTGTTAAAAGTATATAGGGTCTTAGTCCTTGATTCTTCCATTTTTATTATACCCATTAATCAAGATTTTCTTTGTCATTTGGTTCCATATATTTTTATATGAATTGATAACATGGAAACTTCAGCATGATTGGGAATACTAGTCATCATATATATACTAGTAGATAGGGTGAGGCCTTGAGGGCCTTCTTAAATCTTGTTTGTTCTGCCCACAAGGAATACTTAAGTATATTATGGCAGTTCATATGCTTATCCCCAGCTAAATTATTAATCACATCTATATGGTTCTTATTCATTACTTCAACCAATCCATTTCCTTGAGGATAGTGGTTAAAAGATAACTTGATGGTGATATGATTGTCATGAGCGCATTTAGTGAATTTAGTTGATTGAAATTTTGGTCTATTATCACAAACTAGAGATATTTGAGTATCGAATCTAGTTTTGATGTGTTCTTCTAAGAATTTAATAACATCTTATGCTCTATAATTCTTGGTGTCCACTACCTCAGTCTATTAGGTATAGTAATCTATGGCAATGAGTAAAAAACTTATGACCTATTGAAGGGTTTAGGTTAATGATGTCAATTAAGTCTAATACCCACTAGGTAAATTACCTTTATTCAACAACAAGGTAAAGGGCATTGTTGCATGTACTCTTTTTTCTAAAACTTGGCATTCATGACATGTCCTTACATGGGTATGGGCATCCTTGAAGACTATTGGCTAATAATAGCCCATTCTTAGGATTTTTTGAGCTATGGTATTCCCAGATGCATGATTACTACCTATCTTTTGGTATAGGTTTTCTATAATCTCTTGAGCCTCTTCTATTGATACATATCTAAGGTAGATGCCTTCATAATTTTTCATATAAATAACTCCTTTTATAATCATGTAGTGAATGTCTTTAACCCTCAAAGCTCTCCTTAATTATTGATTGAGTTCTAGGGAATAAGTACCTATAAGAAAATATTAAATTATGTCATTATACCATTCCACTATAGACACCTAGGCCTCACATACCTATTCAATATTAATGTGTGGGTTAGGATAAATCATGAGTTAGATGATGCCTTAACCTCAAATAATTTTATCAAGATTGACTTCTATATCAAATTCCTGTAACTTTGATATCCATTTACCTCTACGTTCTCCCAATTCATTATGTGTCAAGGTAAGCTTGATAGTAGGGTCAGGCATGATAGACTTAGTCTTATTTCTTAGGATGTAGTGATGGAATTTATTCATCACTTTCATAAGAGTAAAGATTTGTTTATCAATAATGGAATATCTAAGTTCTGTATCCTTTTCTCATGAATGCAATAAGATGCTCAGTCTCATCTCTCTTTTACATTAGGATAATAACAACTATATTTTATAAATCAAATGAATATAAGTATAAGTCCTTTTTTAAATTGATACTAATCACTACTGGGGCTGAAGATATAGCATATTTGATGTCTTGAAAAGACTTCTAAGCCTCAAATGTCCAATCCAATTTAGCATCCTATTTAAGCATTACATTTAGGGGTCTGACATTTTCTAAAAGTTTTGAGATGAAATTTCTTAGAAAATTTCATCTCAAGACAAGACTTTAGCTCTTTATTTTTGTTTGGAAGCACAATCTTTGAAATCCCCTAGATTATATCTAAATCGATGGTGATCCTTTCTTTGGTAATGATATGTCTCAAAAGCTTGCCCTTGATAACTCTAAATATGCTATTTTTGGGGTTTAGCAAGATGTTATACATTCATCATCTTTTGAATATTGAATGTAGATGTCCTACATGATCATTCTTATTCTTGGAGACAATGGTGGGGTCATCCATATAGATGGTTATAAATTTATTTGTCAATTCTTGAAATTCATGATCCATTGCTCATTGAAAGGTAGATCCTACATTAATTAGGCCAAAAGGTATCCTCTTATAGGAATAGGTACCCCACTTTGTGGTAAATGTATTTTTAATTATATCTTCTAATTCTACCAGCACCTGGTTATAACCTAAAAAACCATCTAGGAAGGACATCATTTCAGATACATTGATTATCTGAATAACTCATCTAGGGAAGGTAGTGGATAGTTGGCCTTCTTAGAAACTTTATTCAAGTTTATAAATTCAACACATAATCTAATTTCTCCATTATTCTTTTGACTGGGACTAAATTGGCCACCTAGGTAAAATGCCTGATTGGGGAGACTATCCTTGCACTCAACAACTTTTCTACTTCTCTTTGAATGAGAGGTTCTAGGATAGGGTTTACTGGTCTTTGTCTTTGTTTGAATGGCTTTTGGTCTGGTTCTAGTGTGATTATAAGGGTTCTAACCTTTGATTCATAAACCTTCAAGTCCTCATATGTGTATGCAATCACGTCTTTGTATTGGGTGAGTAAATATTTCACCCATTGCCTTTCTTCTGGAGTACAACTAAGGCTAATGTTGATGTAGCATGGGCTACTCTCATCCCCCAAATTCTCCCTTTTAAAGTTAGACTCATAAACCTTGGGTTTTCTTTATTTATGATCTTAGGGATCTATATCAAATGATCTTTCTAAGGAAACCATTCTAAGTGGGAGATGATTTTCTTTGAGATGGATGACACCTTTCTTGCCAGACTCCTCTTGGTAGAGATAACTAACTTCTTTATCATCAATGATTTGGGACTCAAATTTTCTTGAGTTGTTTAGAAACCGAATGATCTATTGGTCATCATTAAATACTTGGAAATTCTCCATGTTATCAAGAATAAAAGGATAAAGTACTAACTCAATGGAGAATCTCTATATCTGGGATTATTAGAGAGGCTCCAAATTGGTAGTTGAAGTAGCTTGGGAATCCATAGCTTGATTTTTTTCTCAAGGAATAACCACCATATTAAAAGCCTCAAAAGATTCAATAAAATCCCATGCTTTAGGTTTATATTTTTTTACATATGATAGCTTACACTTGTATTTGTTTTTAACCTAATTGGTTACAAGCTCTAAATCCTTATATACCAACAACTTCTTGGAATTGTTTTTAAGGGCAAAGTGCAATCCCAAAATCAATGCTTCATATTTGGCTCTATAATTCGTGCTAGGAAATTGTAATCTATATATTTCTAGGAACTTCCCTCCTTGAAAATTAATTAATTCAATTCCTATGCCTGATCCTTATTTGGATCTAGTGTCATCAAATTGGAGAGTCCATAGTTAGGAAGAACCCCAAGATTTTAGTTCTTTTATTCCATTTCATATGGTGAAAGTATAAATAGTAAGAGTAGGGGATTCATAACTCACCTCTTTATTCTTGAAAATGTACTTTATGATAGGATACTTCATTCTTAGTTCTTTATCAATCTAGATTTGGTTTGGAAGGCCTCTCCATGGTAGCCAAATGTTAGAGAAATATACTGAGAGGTGTCTATTAAGTGTCTTAGACTAGTCCCTACTCAAAAATAGTCCATACCATTTAGGTATGTCTACTATAAGAATGTTGATAATCATCTATACTCATGGGTCAGATGCTACCTGAATACACACACTAGTTATCTCTTAAATCATCAATACCATTATTTTATCTAACTATGAGACTATTCTCTTTGATGGGCTTGGAAATAAGCCAAGATTTTGACAAATAGAAGTAGGCATCATAGTGTTTGAAGCTCTAGAATTGACTAAGAAATTATGAATATTATTACCAAATGCCCTAATGGTCAACAAAAAAGGTGGAACCTCCAGCTTACTTTTATATATGGTGTTAGTGTCAAAGGCCTTTATTTTCTCTATAGGAACTTTTGTCATTTCTATAGAGGCCTTACGTATGGTAAACTTCCATAAGTGTTATTTATATTCATTAATTTAGGCCAATTCATGAAGGGTGGTGTTTGCCTTTATTTTCTTCATGTCCTCAACAATGTTATTCCCCATGTTACTCTATTCTTCCTTATTCTTAGGTTGTTCATTCCCTTTTAGAGGAGGTGGATTATTATCAGCTTTCAGATTATGTAAAATATTTGTATTATTTGGAGTAGTAGACATTGTTAAGGGCTGACTATTCCTGAGGTTGTAACCACTTTTTTGATATTGTTGGAAGGCATGGATCTCATCAGTTTTATCCTCTAGTATGTTGTCATAGTCACTCAGGGAAGGAAACTTGAGGTCTCAAAAAATATGGTGGAATTCTGGTGGGTAATTCATCAGTCTTACCTTGCCATCTCTCTTTGAAAGATCTCAAAAGCTGCATAAAACTCAACACAGCCAAGTTCACCATGCTGAGACATGTTATGGATTCTACACTACTTGGGCAAGGTTGTCTCTACTATATTGATTTTTGGAGGCTCATTGGACTACTCTGTATTATTTACAAGCCTATTAAAGGGCCTATTATACCTTTGGAACCTAGAATTTTGATTATTATTTGGTCTATTAGCATTGCATATCTTTCTTTGCATGCTAAGAAAATCATTGCTTAATTTTCAAACTATTTTTTATATGGCACCTATCGTTTCTTTAGTAGAATCCATGCTATGGGAAATTATAGTAGGGGATATAATCGAATGTTGGTTCTACTAGTAACCATTTCCATATGCATGGTTATTTAAGAAACTATAATTTGAATGTGATGTCTACATTAGAGGAGGCAGTGTGTATAACTAATTCTGATTAAATATGAGGACATTCTATTTCACATGTAGAATTAAATTCAAATATGGGAGACTAGCACTGATACTAGGTGTGCCAAGCACCTAAGGATTAAATGTCTATCAATGTTTATGGCCTCTTCATAGGCCAACTACCAAAGTGTTGGTAGTAGTATCCCTTCATAAAAAACTACATTAATTGGATCTGTAGCATTCTTGTACATTTATAATGCCAACACTTCTTTTAGTCTATACACTAGGCTTAACCAAGTATACATCTTCTAAAATCTTACATTGAAGGCCCTTATTTGTTTGTTGGGATCCTTCTTCTTGCTAGTAAAGTGTTGGTATATCAAATTAGGGTTGATGACCTGACCAACTTGTGTAATAAAATTAGTTTGACACTTATTCTAGGAAGTAATGGAATTTTATTATAGATTAATGTACCAATCATAAGAAGCATCCTATAATGTGAAAGGAAAAAGTCTACATGCAATATATTCATTAGTAACATTCATCAATCTTGATGTATATTTGAAAGACTTGATGTGTTCTTCTACCATTCTTCCTCCTAAGGAAAAGAAGGATGGTAGATAATTATCTAGATTCCTTAATAGGTTATGCACATCCCCTAGGATGATAATAGTAGATCCAACCAGCAAGGGTGGTTAAGCCATAGGATGATTAATAGGGTAAGTGTTCCTTATTAGGTAAGGTGTTCTATCTTGGGGTATGATAAGGGTTATTCATACAAATCTTGG
This sequence comes from Torreya grandis, assembly GCA_037957365.1. Lineage (NCBI taxonomy): Eukaryota > Viridiplantae > Streptophyta > Pinopsida > Cupressales > Taxaceae > Torreya > Torreya grandis. The sequence goes on from JARHVA010006347.1 coordinate 270,838, forward strand.
CCTTATATGATTTAACAAAGGTGAGACTTGAAGACTATCCTAAGCTCTAGATCTCGTCACCTAGGTGTTTGTAGTGTAGCTCAACATAGGGATTAATCTCTTTTATTAGAAAGCTTCGGTCCCTCTTTCTAGTTCTAAAAAGAATGTTCATGTAATTTCTAAACACACTAAATCATAATGAGCTAGCCTCTAACATTCTAAGATCATATTGAAGTTAAACTCCACTCCATGGAATGATTTATAGGTATGTGGTTGAATAACCAAGTGGTGGAGTAAAAGAAAGAGAATGCAAGTTGTTAATTGGGATGATGTATGGATGAATGATATCTAAAATAAATTTAAAACTAGGTGAGTAGGTAGATATGTGGATACTAATTTAAAGTGGGTAGATCTTAGAAATAAACTCCAAAAGAGGGAAGGGTAGAGTAGAAAAGAGGGCTCTATGACTTCAAGAATTAAATTTTGGCTAGATTATTCATCGACAAGTGTTTTGAAAATTGATGTTTTATACTAGTATCTATTTCATGCACACATACAAACATAATCAAGCAGTCTATGAAAAAAGGATGTAGGGAACTTAAATATCTCAATCAAAGGTTTCTTTCTTTGAGGTAGCTTTTGCACATGCATACTTAGAAGATTATAACTCAGATCAGTGAGGTATCAAAGGTAGTTATTACAAGCACATATAAGACTATATCATAGAAAACACTTCTACACACTCAAAAATATGAGATAGTCAACTTAATTGCATATAATCAATAATAATTACTAACTCTTCAATAATCATTGCAAATCTAAAATTAGCATATAAATTATAACAAAAGGAATTATTTATAGCTATTACACACTTAGAATTTCTGATTCAAACAACCAAGAAAAGATAAAACTTGATTACATAAGATTTAGAAAGAAAAGGCACCAACATAGTTGTGTGACAATCAAAATTTAACTTCCTATATTGATTTTTTCCACCTTTTGAAATGAGGGTTTTAGACATATATATAGACATGGGGATGGGTTTCCTCATCTTCCAAGTGCATGCAAACTCATAATTACATTGCATACTTAGAACTTCAATTTTAATTCTAGTTTCAAAATTGCATGTATGCATATTCATAGTTAACTTACAATTGTCAAAATAAAGTTAGCATGTACAACGTGATACAACATATGCATGCTTACGAATAATTCAAGAAAATTTCATATTCAAGTTCTAAAATAAGTGTAATATGATTAAAAAATTAATGCCTTTACATGGATTCACAAAAAAATAGCCTTTTACCTAAGGCCAAATAGACATTTGCATGTCATTTTTGATTATTGGATATATTGCAGTAGATATTGGTGCTGAACTAGAAGTTGTAGCATTAGTCTTCTTCTTTGCTTCCAAATTAAGAGAACACTTATGTTTTACATAAAGCTACTATCTAACAATCCCATGTTTATTAATGAGGGTATATGTACCTTGTTTACCTATTCGAGGAGCTTGGCATGCTCTACCTTTGTGTTGTGGAAGTTTATTCTAAAAATTTCTACTTCCATCACCTTCTTCCTAGCAAAATTTAACTCATCCTCAATTTATTCAAATGATAATCCTTGGAGGCTCTATTTGAATTTATGAGATGATTGATGAAGTATTTGATCAAAATTTATCCTATTAATAAGTTTACCAGTTTAGTCTCTTGCCTTTGATATCTTTAATTCCTCTGGGACTTGCAAAATGAGAGCTTCACGTTCATGATAGTTTAGTATTACTACCCCGACTATTTTGATTCACTCTCTATATACTTGGGTTTTTATTACCACCAATTTTAGGGCATTAGAAGCCTTCAATGGTGTTATTAAATCAAGATGGATATAATCCTTATTGGTAGTATAAATAATAAGTAAATTTAATTTAATCTCATCCTTCTTCAGAGAATTAAATAATTTATGAGTATTAATTATATGAGGAGCTAATTTTGACCTCATCTCAACAATTACTTCTAGAGCATTATATAACTTTGATGTGGCATGATAAACCCTAGTCTCAATTTCTTAAGGAATGTGGACCATTTTTTGCTACTCTTTTATTTGTTCTAACTCTTGCTTAAGCTCCTACCTGGTCATTTCAATCCAATCATGCAATGCCATCAAATAATCCTTATGAGTTTTAATATAGGACTTAAAGACCTCATATATGGTAATTAACCCAACTTCCTATTCTTCCTTTTATATAATGTAAAGACATCTTTTCTTTCTTCAAAAATGGTTCCCTTCCAGTTTTGTCTTCCACTTTCCTCTTTCTAACCCTTTGGATGCTTCCTATAGGTTTATCAAGCATGGAGCTTATCAGTGGAAACTCAATGATTTTCACATTTGGATTTTGAGAAGAATTTGAACTAATATAAACTACCCATAGAGGGATGATTGGTTGTGTTAGATTTATTGGTTGTGTGTCCTCAGTTATAGTCTCGACCAATTAATATTCTGATGTTTGCTATAAATCTCCTTTGAGAAATGAGTTAGGAAGGGAGGACCATCTGATTTTAGACCAATCAACACCCCCATATTTGGGTAGTGAGTGGATTGTATACACCTATTTTCCCCTTTTAGCCTTTCCTAAGGATGTTACAATAGTGCATTGGGAATATATGGTGGAAGGCATTGGCAAGTTTATTTAAGTGGATGATACATGAAGTAGGGAGGTTTCTAATGCCCCGTTAACCTTATTATAAGCCTTCCTTTTGGTTTTAGGATGGACTAAAGTAGTCTCATAGGGAATTTCCATAATGGTAGAAATAATAGATGTGTTTGGAATTACTTGGGAAATAGAAACAATAGGGGTAAAGGAAACATCCTTTATTTTTCAAGTGACCAGAGGTGTTTATATGATAGAACTAAGAGGAACTAAATCAAATGAACCTATTAAAAAAAGGGGAATAAAAGAGGAAATTAGAGAAGAATAGATTTAAGGTTGAGCCTCCTTACCTGATTGGTCCTCAATCATAATTGATTTCCCTTTGTCATTTATGAGGTTAAAGGCTTTTGCTCTTTGTAATTCCTCCTCTTCATCCATAACTCATTCTGCTAGAGTTTGTTACTGAACTAAGGATGTGCCTACTAGTATTTCATTAGTAACTGGGTTCCTCTGGAGGGTAAAATCCCTTAGCTTTCTCTTATAGTAGATTGTAGATATATTATCTGGGGAGGAGGATCATTAAATTGGGGTAGTAGTAACCTCTTCACCGATAGATTCTTACATAGGTGATGTAGCTAGGTGATCTTGGCTTTATAAATTAGAGTCTAAGAAAATTGGATCCTCTTGAGTTCCTTAATACTCAATTATTGTCACACTAGGGTCTACCTTAATGACCTTCAATACTTGGGGAGCTTCTTGAGAAGGCTTTCTTATTCCTCTATTGGTTGATGGGGTCTGTTCACCTAGAAGTTTGAAGTAGTACATCTTCCAGGGGATAGAAGCCTGGTGTGTATTTATTAAATTGAAATTTTAGGCTCTCCTTGAATTATCTTTAAATTTTCCTCCATAAGAGCCATCATTTGTGACCTTTCCATGACTTGGGCATCATCTTTTGCATTTAGGAATAAGAAATCATGGTTAGAAGGAAAGTTTTGGAATGTAATACTAAAGCTTTTGATATGTTTCTAAATTTGACCATGAGGGTCCCAATCTATATGAGGTAGGGTGGCTAATGAATAATTCTTTATTTTATTGCCAGCCTCCCCAAAATGTTTTTGCATTATGTAGAACATTCAGCATATTACCATATGGGATTTGTAGAATTTGCTTTTATTTTTATTTATCAAATCTTCCTCTAGACTCTACCAAAGCTAGAATATAATTACTTGATCTACGAGTTTATCAGGAATGTACTTGGGGAGATGTAATGGGTTGACCTTATTACCAGTGACCATTATCACTATATAATCTGAGTATAGCTAATAGTTACCTCGAGGTGTCAATGTATCTACTATACTCTTAGATATTTAGGGTAGTGGGGCCTCATGGATAGCTTGTCATACTTGAGGATATATGTTTTTTGTAATATAGGTAATATTCTTAGTGTGTGCATATATTTGCATGAATGAAAAATAATCATAGATGTGATTCTTTATGCAGTCCAAAGATGGGCTCTAAAGTGACCCATAGTCCAACTATATATTTCCTATTACTACATCAAGAAGGTGTGACATCATATAGAAATGGCCTCCAGCAAACCATTCATTGTTGTGTATAATTTTCTCCCTTAGCCTAATGTTAACAATTTCCCCTAGGGAAAAAGTCATGTCAGAGGTTATTATCATGTCTAGAAGTGGCACCAAATCCAAGTGGAGAAAATAGATGCTTGGGAGGCAATATAGCCTATTCAAAATGGTCATCTTAATGTGAACCCCCATTCTAAATTTACTAATAGACATTAGGTCTTTTCCTTTCAAGGCAATAGACTCCCTAAGAAGAATCCATCTGATCAAATTTTTTTCAATTGAATTATTCTTCTTCCATGATACCACCCTATACATGTCAAATATATCATCTATAATTGGAAAATATAAATACCTTTAGAAATCATCACCTAAGATACAATCCATGATTGTCTTATGATCTACATGATGTAGGAGATGTAGTCTGTCACCTTACCAACAAATAACAAGTCTCACAATGGGTTGATACATAGCATAAACTTGAGCTTGGCTTTCATTAAGTGAAATCCTTATATTTTAAGAGGGAGTAATTATGTCACCAATTGTATCTACACTAGTGATAGATCCTCTTCATGGTAAAAGGCATCGACATTATTAATGGCATCCCAAAGGTCTAAATACTTGGCATACCAATCATTTAAGATGGTATAGTTGAACACAGTGTCTATATACTCAATAGAATATTTAATGGAAAATTAAGATGGTGGAATTACTCTTCTAAATACCTAGAATGATGAATCCATTTCCTCCCAACTAGTTTTCTCAAATTTAGTTTTTTGGATTTTGAAAACTTCTTTTTTTTGTTGGCATATTTGCATTTAATGCATAGGTGGATAGGGTTTGTTCATAGAGTAACAATTAAGCTTTAAATTTACTTGTGATCAATGAACATGTAAATAGTTGTAAGTTGTTGATATATATTTTGCATTCAATTCTAGTTGATACACTTGTAATGCCTAATGTTCATAAACTTGCTTTACCTACATAATTTAAAATTTGTTGTCTTATTTGGTGGGGAAGAAACATCTTTGCATTTTTTGATAAGTGTTGTGAAGTAGTTGCACTTTGTTGGCTAAGCCTAGTGGGATTTTGGTAGTTGGGAGTCAGGTTTTGTGTTGAGATCGAACCAACCAACTATCATGAATCGAAGGCTTCAAACACAAACCCTAAATAAAATATTTGATGAAAAAAATTACAAATATATTCGTTGACCATAAAATCTAATGAAGGAGTTCCAAACAAAACCAATCATGAACAAGGGAAACCTTAAACATAATTTTTGAAGAGTTAGCTTTGACCACAAAATTTGATGAACAAAAATCTTGAACAAATTCTCTAACCACAAAAGTTGACAAAGGAGTTCCAAACAAAATGTCTAGTGAACAAATTATGAACTTAAGAATTTATAAAGTGTGAAGTTTCTAAAAATTCAAAATTTTGATTTAAAAAACTCAGAAGGCTAAGTCCTTAGTGCACATGACAAGTATAAAACTCTTGAAAGACATTAGTAAGTAAGTCCAAAATATAAAACACCATTGTTTATATTGAGTGTTGAGGTTAAGGATAAATCCACAAAACTTCCATAGAACAAATAATAAAACTTAAAAAACATGGGCCAAATCAAAACCAAAGTTGGTCCCAATTATTTTTTAAAGAATAGGGGAATGTTGGGGTACAGCAGGTTATTTCCTAAATAGACAATACTCTGAAGAGGGCCTTGGACTTATGTATTCATTCCCTATGTGTTGGCTTATATGTGTATCAAGATGCAACATGTGATAAGCAAATACATAGAGTGACATAGCATGTAACTTCAAAAATATAGATTATGGATTTTTATTTCAATACTTTATACCTATATATGGGTTGTTCTTATGACTAGTATTGAAATAGGAAAATAATAGGGAAGATTTACTCATTTGGATACTTGATTGAGTGATTTTGGTAAGTTTCCTTATAATTTATTAGGTCTGTGTTAGGTAAAGAAAGAATGAGGGTTAATCTTGTATATATACCAATCCTTTTTTTAAATGTCTCATGTTAAATCACTTAGGCTAACCATAGGGATATGTTTTATTTATAAATTTTATGTCTTTAGGGCACTAGACAATTAGTTTGGTAGAGGACATTAACATTGACGTAGGTGTTTGATTGGGATGTAAGTGTCCAAGAAAATAGAAAATAGGTATAGGTCCAAAACATTCATAGGATGATAATAATTAGGTTTATATCATTTTGATTAGTATGCAAGGATTAATCATTAGAATAACATATGGTCAAACTAAGATATAAGCAATAGGCATAAGATAAATTAGATGTGAGACTTTAGATAACAAGAGGGTTGTAGAATTGAAAGGTACAACCATGAGAAGTACATGCCAAGTATACAAGACTAAGGTTCTATAAAATTCAGATTTAGTGTCTACATTTGTACCCCCCCCCTCTAATCTAGTAATGAAATTGATAATTTAAAGGAAAAGGAATGTTTACCTAGGTGAGTATAATACACCATTTCTTTACGTATGTCCCACTTGAGTGATTTATTGATGACCGATATGCAACTAAGAACATGTTATAATATATAATCAATGCATGTAGGTTAGACTTGAAATAATTTTAAATGCTTAGAAGTAAAGAAAACAAGGTTAGAAGTAAACCTACGTATCGATGTAACCATATTTTATTTTAGTAATTTGATTTAAAGAGATGCTTTATTATGAAACTTTGAAGATAATATTAAGATAATAGAAAAACCTTCAAGTGAAAATATATATATATAAATACTGGAGGGAAAATTATCCCCAACCTTGGAGAAAAGGTGATTTTCCACTAATAGCTAAGATTAGTTCAACTGTGCAACCCAATCATACTTATAACCTAGTGAGCATGAGTGATCCAAGTCAGATCACACTATATATCTAGTGGGGGTGGATAATTTGATCACTCTATCCTATAAACTTGGTATGTTTAAGTGATGTAATCACCTTAACCTTGCCAAAAGAAAACCAACTAATATAGAAGATTGACTCAATAATAGTCCATAAAAGTCCATCTTGGTGTAGGTTAAAGTTCATATAAGTATTTAAAATCTGAAAGCTTTTTTTATTTTAAAATTTAAGGTACTCTTTTTCTGGCATATGCACCTCATATATATCTTAAGATAAAACCTAGGTATAATAATGATACCAATGTATATAATATTGTAAAAAATGTTTATTTAAATCATATAACTATGTAGTTTATTCAATTTAATTTTTTATAAGTGTGTAAGACATGTTTCTATGACATTCCCCCATTTAAATCTAAAATTAAGAGCTAGTATAAGTGTGGAGAACATGTTTCCCTAACATACCCCCACTGGAATCTAAAAATAATGAGTACTAAGTGTGAAATTCATGCCATTTTAGCATACCACCACTGAAATCTCAAATTATGAAAGTGTGAAATCTAGGCCTCTATGAAATTCCCCCACTGATATGCCCCCCCCCCCCCCCCCCCCCGCTTTTTGAGTTAAAGGTAAGTATAAATTAGAAATCACCTTAACTCAAAAAGATAAGATAATTGTATAATCTATGAATGTATCATGTAACATATAGGAGTAGCATGTCTAAGTAGATATAGCAATGAGGTACATAGTATGTGATCATATCAAGTCCTACAATACATTATGTGAATCATGGCAATGTCTATATAGTAATAGTATAAGCTCAATAATAAAGAACACACATAAGAGCACTCAAAATAAAATCAAAATGCAATGGTCTAAGAAAACCTAAAATAAGGGTCATGTTCAAATTCCACACAATAAAATTGATGTGACTTAGTCAAATATCCATAAATCAAGAAATGGAATATTTAAATGTTGACATACAATAAACTATGACATATGTAAATGTCACAATAGGAAAACATAGGCATGAGGGACATAAATAATCGAGCATATTCAAATGCTTAATCAATTAAAACAATGCATGACAATATCAAGAAAGGAATAAACTCAATAAATTGCAAAAATTAAATCATGGACTATAAACAGCCATCATAAACATGTCATATTAGTCTATGGATATATGTGTTGGCAAAAATTATTAAGTACATGACATATCAAGTGCACTACACAAGATACAAGCATGGATAAAGGCATGTGTAAGTATATAACCTAAAAAATGATAAAATAAAATAATATAACGTGGGTTTATTGTTATCAAATAAGTGGATGCACCCAATTTGAAAATGAAATGAGTAGAGGCAAGGCCCAACATCTAAAATTGCATATATCATGTGTCTGGGTATGCCTTATCGCACTCAAAATATGGGTGTATATTAATAAATGATATGTTATGTACCAACATGGAATTAAAAATATGGATATCAAGGAACTCATAGAACATGTTAAATTTGAAAATGTTTTTGGAATTTTTATTTTTTTTTGTATTTTTGGAATATTTGAAAATAAAAATCTATCCTATGATCTCATCTAAAGGATGATCATGGGTATCTCCCTACTATTATCCTAATGTAATAAATTAATGTTACTTCTAAATTGTATGCATAGGTGTAATATTTAGCACTATAGGATCTATAATGCTATGTGTATGTATAATAGGACTTTGTGGTCATGAAGGTATAATAGAAAGAGTATGGGTTATTAGAACCCATAATTAAATTCTTTTTGGTTTGTTTGAAATATAATTAATAGGAACATGTTTATGTCCTCTAGATATCTAAATATGGTGTGTAGTAGATAAGGATTATGTGGAATCCACTATGTGTCTTTGATGCAAGGGTCTCTCAAGTAATTGTTACATGGGAAAGGGAATTTTAAATTACTTACCCTTTTGCAGAGGATTAACCTTAGTAGGTTTTATAGCTAACTCCCTTGGTATAAACTTATTTTGTTCAATTTAATGTTCATATGGCATTTTTTGGGACCAACATAGCCCCGTTTTTTAAAAATTGGGACCCTTGAGAAAACCTGAAGATTAAACATGAAAATATGACATGATAGGATTATTTGTAGAATTTGAAGATCATGCACTTTTATAAATGCAAGGTAATTATTATGTTTTTCTTTAATTTTGGCTAACAGTTTTAATAAATGGTCTTTATTACTTTTAGTTTCAGGTTCTATGGTGTTTATTTCTAAGAAATTCATGTTCCAAAACCCTGGCAAAACCCTCAATTCAAATTTGAATATTGGTGGGAACCAATTGGTGGGAATATTTTAAAAATCTATTTTGGACCCAAGTATCAAGTTCATGTTTTAATATTAGTCATGTTTTTAACATGACCAAAACTTAACCTAAAATGCTTGGTCCTCTTTGTTATTTCCCCCTTTAAAAGTTCCAGGTGTGCCTAACTAATACTCATTATGTAGGGTCTTTTTAAATATTTCATAGGTTAGCCTAATGTTTAATCCTAATACCCCAATGTATTTATTAATACAATTGGGACCTTAGTATTAACACCTTAACCTAAGTCTTTTATATCACCACAATCCTAACTTAACTTCTTTACATCTTGTAGAATCTAATGACCCTCGCTTTATCAATGTATTCAATCTGACAAAGCAAGAAAGGTTCGAGCATAGACTTAAAAAACATGAAACTCAAATGATCTAATAGCCTATGCTTCTTCACAACCTTTCAATCAAATGGAGCAAGGAAATCCCAACATAATCTTGTATATGTCCCCTTAGACCAATCATTTTGAAGCTCTCAAATCATGATCAACAATTCTCACTTCATCGTGAAGAACCAATCAGACAGAGCAAAGCATAATTGAAAGATCAAAGGATTATCAAAGGCCTAAATGATTGACACATGGCACCCTTGTATTAAAATATCAAAATCAAAGTGGCTTGCCTGATATAAATAACCAATCATGAGTAAGATCCTAGATCAAAATTTTATGGCTCTCATTTTGTCATGGAATTTAATCCAATGGAGTGCATTAGGTCTAAGATTTTATGAGACCCCACAGAGGTACCAAGTGGTATTCTCACATTGGGTCAAAAAAATAATGAGCTTAAATTTGATGTTTGTACTATCATCGTTTGATGTCTGTGAGGATGTATTTGACATCCATATGACCATCAAATTTAATCCCATTAAATTAAAAAGTTTCAGTAGCTTAAAATTAATGTTCACATGACCATAATTTGGCATTTGTAAAGACGTATTTAACATCCATAATACCATAAAATTTAAGCTAATAAATTTAACCAACTCAGGATCAAAATGCACTCTAAAATCTTGTTAGAAGGCTTATAAATTGCTTTACAAGCTAAGGGAAGTGCTTGTGAGATGCTTAAATGTTGGAAATATTCAATCTACAAAGACTAAAATGGTTTTATGGTCTAAGTATATGGAAAATGAATTTAGTCTAAGTCTATATTCTAAGGTCCCCCTTGCATGTTGTTTAAATGTCGTGAACCTTAGGCTAAAGACTTATGCTAAGTCTCATTTTAAAAGGTCTTTGAAAATGTATAAATTAGGCTAAATTCATCTAACCAAATGTTTCCATGTGTTTGTTAATGCATCAAAACCCTATCTAATGTTATACCATTATATCATTTTGAACCCATTTTAAGCATTATTTATAAGGCTTGACTTAATAATTTTAGCCCAAAGTATACATAGTGTTTATTAAACACAATGTAAAAATTGGCTTAGAACATTTAACCATAGTCCCCTTTATATGATTCAAAGAACTTAGACGTAAATACCTTAGCCTAAGGTTTACTTCATGCTTAATAAACACATAATAAACCTTATCCTAATTCCTACTTCAATAATGTGCTAACTTAAATTTTGGCCATCTTTGTAGATTGATGACTCATGCTTTATCACCATAGGATGATCTAATGGTGTGAAAGCCTCGAATAATTTTCAATGAAGCCCTAAGATCCCATGAGCTCGATGTGTGGCAAAGTCACATTCAAAGCAAAGTTGACAGATGATCTGATGACCTATGCTTCATTGCACTTCATGATCCAATGGTGTGAAGGTGCCTATGACTTTTTAAAAGCCTACAAGCTTGCCACATGGTCAATGCTCATTCAAAAAATGACTGACATAGGATACGGAGCATGAGGAGGCATGCAAAGTTGCCAAGTGTCACAAACATGGGGTTTGGAATAGAAACAAGCCAATCATAGGCAAGGGCCTAGATTACAATCAATGGCTCATGTTAATCCAAGATTTTAATATAATAATTCAAAATAAAATAAGGTATTTTACATACCAATGGCTAGTGCTAAAAGGCATTTATGAAAAATGCCATGAAAGGTCTAAACCAATGCCATATATGTGCCACACAAGTAGAAAAAAATGAAATATCTTTTGGGCTCAAAAATGCAAAGGTATAAAGGCAAAGGTCTAAATTAAATCTAAAACACGTATGAACCAAAGTCTAGATATATCCTACCATTAAAGCTATAAAACCCTAAACCCTACATAAAAGTAACCCAATTGAATTCATTTGGTCACAATTTGATCCAAAGAGAGCTTGATTGTGTTTTTTAGTAAAAAAGAGATTTAATAGAGACCATTTGCTATCTAGGGTAGACAATTTATAGATACATTGTATTTCAGATAGGATCTTCAAGTTTCAAGCTAGAATTGCCCAAGATTATAACAAGATCACACCTAGAAACTAGGTAACTTTTTCTTGAGCTTGAGGTCCATAGAAAAGCTAGACGTGACAAAGGTAGATGCAGGAGATCTAAATATCTTCCAACTTCACCTCTCCAAGGTACCTTTGTCTTAAACCTTCATCTAGGTACTCCTTGGTTTGGAGAATATTCAATAAATGTACCAAGTGTGGTTTATGATCTTCCACGTAACCCTGAGAAGTATTTGCCTACATTTAGTCCAACTAATATTACAACTACTAAAGAGCACATTAAGTCTTTTAAAGCTTATTTAAGGTTTTTAAATGTTGTGCATAAAGATGTAGCTTGTAGGTTATTCCCCTTTACCTTTACCTTTAAGGATGTTACCTATGATTAGATCTTAAACTTGCATGATAATTACATCACTATTTGGGATGGTTTCACTAATGTTTTTATAGATCAATTTGGCAAGATTGTCATTCTTTGTGTTATCTACCATCAGTTGACTACCATTAGAAGGGATGCAAATGAACCTATTAGGTCCTTTAATGCTAGATTTTTAAAAATGTATAGTAGGACCATAGAACCCTATAGGCCTAATGATGTCTTAGCTTTAGAAATCTACAAAGATGTAGTAGATCCCATGACCTTTATATTTTTGAAGAGATCCATGCTAGCTATAAATTTATTAGTTAGGGCCTATTCTAAGGCAATAACCATCAATGATTAGATGCAACCCCAAGGAAAAATGGCACACTTAATCCCAAACATCAACCCCCATATGTATGTGATGAACTTATTCCCCAAAAACAACCAAAACATCCTAGCCACCAATCAACTCCCAAACCTCACTCAGTTACCTTTAAGCCATGGTGTTCCTAATCAGAACCTAGGATTTCTAATCTATCGTACTACTAATGGATTCAATACAAATGATCAAAGAGCTTTAGTACCAACTATTGGTGAAAATAATAACTAGGTACATAATTCTAATACTCTTAAAAATGAGAATGATTCTATCTTAAAAATGGTCCAAAAATTGAGCACTAATTTTCTTTAGTTGTAAAAACATGTTGGAAATACTGTTGAAAGCTCAAGTAGGAACTTCTCATTTAAAAGGTATAATAGACCAAATAATAGGTTTCAAAATGATAGTTTTCATAATAATAGGAATAATGAGCCATTTTTTGAAAAGAAGACATGGATATTAACCTCATGGATATTACATTACCTAATTATTATAGAGTACATTGCACATCCAAGCATGGTGAAATTGACTATATTGAATTTTTCAAATCTTTTGAGGCTTTCTAGGAAGGATTAGATATATTTGAAGTGGTTCCTAATAAGGAAAGTTGTGTAGGTAATTTTTGATCTATGTCATATGATCAAGCCTTCATGGTCGATACTTTTTATTTCCCCTTTCAAGAATAAAATGAACCTAATGAGATCCCTGCAGAGATTTAGGCATTTCAATAGTTCTTAAAGAAGATATATCCCTTGAGAAATAGAGATCAGAGGTAGCCTTTGACCACCTCAATTCCTTCAAATAATTTTGGAACTCTTCCAGACACTTCCTCAAGCAACAATCATGAGCTAGCTAAAAGGAGTACTTCTAAATCCAATATTGATATTCCTAGTTATTCTAATAAAACTAGAAATAACATAGTAGAGGATATGAAGAAGATAAAGGTTAATATTACATTACATGAACTAACATAGATTATAGAGCAAAGAGACCTCTTTCTATAATCTTTGTCAAATAATTCCAATAATCCACCCTAGGCTAATCATGCCAATGTGACTATGCACAAAGCCAAAACTAAATCTCTTCCTTTTTTGCTCACTGTTAGGATGTTTGGTAAAAACTTACATAATTTCTTATTAGAATCAGGTGCTTATACTAATAACATTCCAATAGGTATATGTAAACAACTTGGCCTAATTCCTATTAAGTTTGATATATTCATAACTTAGACATATCTAGAGTTAAGGTTATTGGAGAGATTTTAAATGTTCACATGTAGTTAGCTTATGAGCCTAAGGTGTAGTAGTTCATTGATATTCAAGTTGTTGATATACCTAATGTTTATGGAATCTTATTAATTATGGAATGGACCAAGGCTTTGAATGGTTACATGTCCACAAATTACTCACATCTATGGCTACCTTGGAAGGGAGTTCCTAATCAAATAAGGGTTGAGAGAGAACCAAGGATGAAGCACATGATAATGGAATATAATGTTGTAAACAAGAGGGTCAACATAATTGACTCAGACTTAGGGGTTTTCACCTTAGAGACTAATAAGGTATGTGATCCTAAATGTTCCCATGTTATTCTTAGACTATGTAAACTATATTTTGATAGTGCTAGGTGTAATGTTGGATCAAGTGTTGCTATGTATTAATTAATCCTACTAATAGAAAGTACCATGCTTCCTATAGACTACAATTCCTTTGCACTAATAATCTTATTGAATATGAAGCCCTTATCCTAGGTTTACAATTTGGTATAAAGAATAAGGTCAAAGAACTACTAGTTTATGGGGATTCAGAACTAGTGGTTAACCAGGTAAGAAGCAAATACCAATGCAAACTCTCATATCTTAAAAAGTATAAGTTCATATTTTGGGATTTGATTGAGTCCTTTGATACTTTTATCATTACCTCCATCCCAAGAGAGGAAAACCAAGATGCTGATGAGTTGGCATCTACTACAGCCAACCTCATACCCAACTGAGATTCCCTCGATTTCAGCATCGCGCTAATTCCTCCCTTCAATGCCTAAAAAAATATTAACCATTTTCAAATTTTTAATGATGATCAGTAGATATTGGATTTAATGACCAATTATATGGAATGTTATGCCCAAATTTTTTATGAGACTAATGAAAATGCATCTAAAGAGGACAAGCTTGATGGTAAAGTCATTCAGTTGAATGATAATAAGATCCCCAAGGGGATGATTTCTTTAGAGAGACTATTTGATTAGGACAAACTGGCTAAAGTTTCTAAAATTCCCAAGGTAAGTGGGAAATATTATAATGTTATTGATCTTGACCTCCAAGATCAACCCCATCTAGTAAATATTGGGAAACTTGCACAAACATTGAGAAGAAGAAGGCCAAAGAGCTCCTCACCCAACATAAGGATATCATAGCATGGTCCTATGATAACTTAAACATATTTGATCCAAGATTCATTACCCATATTATACCCCTTGAAGAAATTTGAAAACCCTTCAAGCATAAGTAGAGACTTGTAAAGCCTATCCTAGAATCCATGATCTTCAAAGAGGTCAAAAGATTACTAGATGCTATGATAGTCTTCTCCATTAAGCATTCTACTTGGGTAGCTAACTTGGTGCTAGTCAAGAAGAATAATGGTGAGATTAGACTTTGTATTAACTTCAAAAACTTAAACAAAGCCTAAAAAAAGGACAACTATCCCCTTTCCTCTCTAAACCAAGTAATTCAAGTTGTTTTAGGTTTAGCTATGATGTCTTTTTTTGATGTATTTTTAGGTTACAACTAGGTGTTGGTTGATAGAGAGGACAGGATGAAAATAGCCTTCACAACAAAGTGGGAAACCTTTGCTTACAAGAGGATGACCTTTGCACTAATCAATGTAAGAGATAATTTCCAAAGGGCTATGTACCATGCCTTCCAGGGCCTGATAGGTAAGTGTATTATTATATATATGGATGATCTAACAATTTTTTCTAAAAATAGGGAAAATCACTTCATGCACTTACAACAAGTCTTTGAGAGATTTGGGAGGTATGGAATCTCCTTAAAACCTAAGAAGAGTATCTTTTATGTTACATAAAGAAAAATATTAGGTCATGTTATAACCAAAAATGGGATCTCTATAGATCCTAAAAGAATGGAGTGTCAGGATCTAGAACACAAAGCTCTGATACCACCTATCAGGATCCACTTGGAGTAAAATTGATTACCTTTGTATAAGCAACTAAACATGGAATTAAATTAGAAGTAACATGTAACTAGAATTTAGAAATAGCATAAAATATGAGATACAAGAAACAATACAATCTATATTAACACTCTTCCAGGAGGAAATATAATGAAGAAATCACACTCTTCCCACACCTCTTGGGCATATAGTAATTCTCCCTCAATAGTTCTCTCTCTCAATCAATTACAACCAACTCAAACACAGAGTTGTTCCCTCCACCAGTCAGTGACAATCAACCCAATGGTTATTGTTGCCTACTGCCAGTCCACCAAGTAGATCTCCTTGATCTTGCACCCTTGCAGATCTAACTGATCTTACTTACCATGTAGATCTCCCTGATCTTGCTACCTACATATCAACTGATCTTACACCCCTTGAGACAACCAACCCAATTGTTGTTCTTGCCTTCAAGTTGAGGATCTAATCCTTATTAATCCTTCATTAAAATATAGCCCCATGGGTCTCTTAAATAGATCCCAAACCAAACAATAATTAGAAATGCAAACTCAAGACTAAAATTAGTCTTTACATGTAAACTAGTTGTTCTCCTAAAATTAGCAATTCTAATTTTGGAAACGCTGCCTAGAAACACACAAGTGACTGACGTCAATTTCTGTCTAACCGATGTCAGCCGACCCCTAATCGATGCCAGTACTATGTAGTTGAAGATGACCGACGTCAGTTGGCCTAACTAATGTCAATTATTTAGTAACTCAACAACCTCCACATTTTCATAACAGTGAAGCTTTTAGCTCTACAACTTAACAATCTCCCACTTGGAGATAAACAGCTACACCTGTACCTATACCTATACATCTTCTAATTTGTTTATGGCTTGTATCTCCATCTTCAAGTTCAATCTTGAAGACCAACAAAAGTTGAATGAAGATTCAACTTCTCCTTTATTCCCAGCTTTTTTAACATTTCTGTAGGGTTCTTATCCTTTCTAGCCACTGTGACTGCAACAACCTTCTGTAACTCTAAAATCTAGCTAATCGCCATTCCACCAACAGTGAACACATATCCTATGGTGCTTTTCCTATCATCCAAGTCACCTGCCATATCTGAATCTACATACCCATGTAGAGAAATACTTGACCTTACATAGCATAAATACCTACTACTGGTCCCTCTCAAATATCAAAGAATCCACTGAACTGCTTTCTAGTGCTCCTTTCTTGGATTGGCCACAAACTTGCTGACAACTTTCACTGCTTGGGTAATATCAGGTCTAGTACATACCATGTACCCAACCTCATCATGTGATTTAGGAAACTATTCTAAGCTTAGCTTAAACTGTCTAACCATAGGTGTGCTTACCATTTTTACATCCTGCATATCAAACCTCTCCACTACCTTATTCACATAATCCTCCTAAGACAAAATCAACCTATGATTTTCCTTGTCTTTAGAAATACTCATGCCAAGGATTTTCTTTTCTCCTCCTAAATCCTTCCTGGCACATGTCTGAGCTACTTTTACCTTTAACTTAGCAATTCCCTGCATGTGTGACCCTGCAACAAGCATATACACTACATACATTAACAGGATAATGTAGCTAATATTATCCAACCTAGTAAAATAAACACAATGGTCACATTGACATTTACTAAAGCCATGCTTTGTCATAAACCTATCAAACCTCAAATACCACTATCCTGGAGCATGCTCAAGACCATATAACCTGGCCTTCTATCTTACGTGTCCATTCTCTCCTTTCTTTAACTTGTGAATCCATTCATCTTTCAGTGCTTTCTTTCCAACTGGAAACTCTACCAAATCCCATGTTTGGTTCTCTTCCAAGGAATCAATTTCCTCATTCATGCCATGCTCCCACTGGTTCCTAGATTCTACCTGCATTGCCTCTTTAAAACTTCCTAGTTCTTAACCATCAGTGAGCAACAAGTAGTATAAAGAAGGGGAATAATGAATTTGAGGCTTACTTACCCTTTCAGACCTCCTCATGGGCATTTGAGACTCATTAACAGCTTACTATCTGCCCAAATTTCATTCTAACAGTGACCGATCTTGGTCATCTCTCAGTCTACACCTGACTGATGTTGGTTCCATGTGACCGACCTAATCGACATCAGTTCTTACCTGACCGACATCGATTTCCACCTACCTGACATCACCGACTTTGGTCTCCATCAAACTGACATTGGTTCCTACCTGATCGACATCAATTTCTGCTTGACTAACGTCGGTGTTTGTGTTTTCCTGTGAGTGATGATTTTTACTCACGAGCTCATTTTGGATCATAACCTTGTCCAAATCAACATTGCCCTACTCAGAATTATTCAGCCTCTTGAGCTGATCTCTGTCCATCATCTTCTCCTTGAAAACCAAGGCTTTCTAGTTCTTAAGTGTGTCAAAAACATCAGATTTCCACTTTATGCAATAAACCCAATCCTTTCTTGTAGCATAACACTGTGATCCTCCAATAGAAGCTCCTTGAGCTGATCCCCACACATCTATGTGAACAAGCTCTAACCTGTGCTTCTTCTTTGTTGACCCAGTCCTGAGAAACCTCACTTTCTTCTTTTTCCCAAAAATACAATGCTTACAGAAATCTCGATCTATGCTTTCCAAATCTGAATGCTTACCTTTTGACTTAAGAATATCCATTCCCTTCTCACTCATGTGACCAAGCCTATAGAGCCACATCTTTGCATCTACATTTGAAGTAGATAAAATAGAAGGAGAATTAGTACTACAAGTAGATAGATAAAGTGCACCTACTTTCTTACCTCTTGCTAAAACAAGTGCACCCTTGGAAATTTTCTAAGATTCCACTGTGAGAGTTACTGTGCAACCCTCATCACCCAACTTTCCTATAGAAATCAAATTCTGCTTCAGGACTGGGATATGCATGACATCCTTCAACACCCATGTGTTGCCATTCTACAATTTTAGCTGAACTTCCCCTTTGCCAACCATTTGACAAGGCTCACCATCCCCTAAATAAACTTTTCCAAAGTCTCCATGGACATAATCATGAAAAAATTCTATATTTGGGGTTACATAAAAAGAGGTACCAGAATCTAAAACCCAAGATTCTACTTTATCCAAGGAACATATAAGAGCATCCCGTGTAACAATACCTGCATCATTTGCTTCTTTATTTCCTTCATGCTGATCTTCTTTCAACCAACAATCTTTCTTTACATGCCCTTTCTTTCCACAATTCTAGCAGGTTATACCTCCATTCTTAGTGTACTTCATTCTACCATTGCTTTACTCTCACTCAAATAGAAACCCCTGTGAGTGATCTATAATCAACAAACACTAACACGCTCTAAATCAAGCTCTGATACCACTTGTCAGGATCTAGAACACAAAGCTCTGATACCACCTATCAAGATCCACTTGGAGTACAATTGATTACCTTTGTATAAGCAACTAAACATAGAATAAAACCAGAAGTAACATGTAACTAGAATTCAGAAATAGCACAGAATATGAGATACGAGAAATAATACAATCTATATTAACACTCATCCAGAAGGAAATACAATGAAGAAATCACACTCTTCCCACACCTCTTGGGCATAAAGTAATTCTCCCTCAAGAGTTATCTCTCTCAATCAATTACAACCAACTAAAACACAGAGTTATTCCCTCCACCAGTCAGTGACAATCAACCCAATGGTTGTTGTTGCCTACTGCCAGTCCACCAAGTAGATCTCCTTGATCTTGCACCCTTGTAGATCTAACTGATCTTACTTACCATGTAGATCTCCCTAATCTTGCTACCTACAGATCAACTGATCTTACACCCCTTGAGACAACCAACCCAATTGTTGTTCTTACCTTCAAGTTGAGGATCTAATCCTTCTTAGTCCTTCATTACAATACAGCCCCATGGGTCTCTTAAATAGATCCCAAACCAAATAATAATTAGAAACATAGACTCAAGACTAAAATTAGTCTTTACATGCAAACTAGTTGTTCTCCTAAAATTAGCAATTCTAATTTTGGAAACGCTACCTGGAAACACACAGGTGATCGATGTCAGTTTTTGTCTGACCAATGCCGGCCAACCCCTAATCGATGCTAGTTACTGTGTAGCTAAATATGACTGACGTTAGTTGGCCTAACCGATGTTGGTTACTCTGTAACTCAGCAACCTCCACATTTTCATAACAGTGAAGCTTTTAGCTCCACAACTTAACATGGAGGCCCTATCTAGAATAGAACCTCCAAATAGTAAAAAGGACCTAAAGTCATTCTTTGGTAAGATAAATTTTTTAAGAAAGTTTATTTATGGCTTTGTCGAGATTTTCAATCCACTGAATGGCATGTTGAAGAAGGATACCAAAGTCACATGGAATGAAGAATCTAGAAAAGCATTCAATGATATCAAGGAGGCCATTAGCCAAGCTCTAGTCCTGATAAGTCTTGACTTCTCAAGGGAATTCTACCTCTATTCATTTACATTTAACCACACTATGGCTATAGTGTTAACTCAAAATATTGATGGGTGTGATCACCCAAGATATATCCCATTACCTAATCAAGGATGGAGTCTTATATAGAAGAAATTTTGAAGGGGTTTATTTGAGATGTGTTTAACAAGAAGAGGCCACCCAAATCATGAGTAACTTCCATGAAAAGCTAGGTAGCGGACATCCATCTGGGAGAACCAAAACCTATAAGATTCTTAGAGTTGGATATAATTGGCCAACTATTTTTAAGGATGCTCACAAACATGTGAGGGAATTTCACTCATGTTACATATTTAGCACTAAGGAACCAAAGGTAGCAATGCCTCTACAACTAGTCATGGTTGATAAACCCTTTGCACAATGGGGGTTAGACTTTATTTGGGTAATTAACCCCAATTCATCTAAAGGTCACAAATATGATGTGACTACCATAGGCTATTGTATAAGGAGGACTAAAGCTATAGCCACTAAACAATATAAGATTGAGGAGGTGATCAACTTCATGGGAAAAAATATATGTACTAAGTTTGGAACTCCAATCTCTCTAGTGTGTGATAATGGATCTACATTTATATCTATAGAGATGATTGAATGGGATTATGATAATGGTAATACTCTCAATTTTGCATCTAACCACTATTCCCAAGGAAATGGAGTCTCTGAGTCTACCAACATAAACCTAATGAGAAAAATCAAGAAGTCTACTGCAGACAAGCCCAAGACTTGGCATAAGCTCCTTAAGTTTGCACTATGGGCTGACAGGATAAGAATCAAGAAAGCCTTAAGAGCCTCGCCAGTTCTATTGGTGTATGTAAAATAACCTATCTTTCCTATCACTCTCAAGTTATCCAACTACAAATTTATGTAGGAATACATGAAAGAAAGCCAAGAACTTGCCAACTCAAGATTGTTGTACATAATTCAGATGGAAGATGCAAGAGAGAAAGATTTTGCTGATTTTAGCAAGCATAAAATCATAGTGAAAATATGGTTTGAATAAAGATCAAATATCAAGGTGTTGAGATAAGGAGACCTAGTTCTCCTTTGGGACAAAGCATCTAAGCCTAAGGGCAAAGATGGGAAATTCACGTCTTTGTAGATTGGCCCATACCATATTTTAGAAGGAAAAAACACCTCAAGCTCATATATCTACAAGGAGTAGAGTTCATATTATCCACCAATGGGTAGTACCTCAAGCACTGCTTCTCTAATTCTCCTCTTGAGTTCTTCATGGAGTAAATTGTAAGATGGTTAGATTTAGTATAGGTAGGCTAGTTAGTTCATTTCTGGTTCTTTTCTTCGTATCCCTTGTTTATACATAAGCATGTATATATTTATTTTCTTCCCCTTACTTTTCTATGTTCCTACTTTCTATTGTGTTTTTCTTTCCTGTTGCTTTTTTTCTTGATTCCAATAAGTCCTTTTGGACAATCTTGAGCTCAAAGTTATGAAGTTTTCTTGAAAATACACAAAATTTAGAAATGAAGGTGTGTACCCCATGCATAAAATTACCATGGTCCTAAAATGTAAGCATAATGTTGTAATTTACAAAAATTGGTAAAGACCAATAGAATAAGTTAATCATTTCATGATAACTTGACCATTTTATTGACCCCAAATTGGTTTTAAGAAGACTTACACTTGTAGGGTGAGGTCTCAAACTATCATGGTATATGTATACTAGAACTTAATCAACATCCTTGCCTAGGATAATGGTTACAACCATAGGTTATTTTCCAAAGATCAAACACTTGACCAAATCCTAAAACTTGGCTATTATGGTTCCCAACCTTGCTAAAATCATAAAAGATCTAAATAAAATACAAAAAGAAGAACTCAATGCAAAATCAAAAGCTTTATAAGCATAGGTGATTCTAGTAATCTCCACCAAGGGTATAGATGCATGGTTGGCAGTGGAACAAGTCCTTGAGTAGAGCCAAAGGCATATTTGTCAGTTTTATGGGTGCTTGGCTAGTAGTAGAGCAATCTGCAACCTTCCCTAAGCTAAAATCATAGTTCCTAATGGAAATCTAAACATGATCCAAGTCAAGTGTTAGTGATTAAGTATATGAAACCTGGAAGTTGTTTCTTAAACCCCATGGAAAATAGTAAGTGGAATCAAAGCACACATAGCATGGTTATGTCTAGATGTTTTACCTTAAATCTGCAAGTGCAAGGTTTGTTTCAACCATAATTTGATCTAGATGTAATATTAATCAAATGGAGTGAATGACCTAATTATTAGTCTAAATCAGAGTCTCTAGGTTCTAACATATTTCTATGTTTCCCCCATGAGATGCCATTTATTGGGACCAACATACCCCAATTTTTTGAAAATTGGGACTCTTGAGAAACCCTGAAGATTAAACATGAAAATATGACATGATAGGATTATTTGTAGAATTTGAAGATCATCTACTTTTCTAAAAGTAAAGTTACTTATTATGTTTTGCTTTAATTTTGGATAATAGTGATAATAAATGGTATTTATTACTTTTAGTTGTAGGTGCCATAGTGTTTTTTCCTAAGAAATTCATGTTCCAAAACCCTATTAAACCCCTAAATTCAAATTTGAATAATAGCAAGAACCAATTAGTGGGAACCTTTTAAAAATATATTTTGTACCTAAGTATAAAGATCATGTTTTAAGCTTAGTTTTGTTTTTAACATGACTAAAACTTAACCTAAAATGCTTTGTCCCCTTTGTTATTTACCCCTTTAAAATTTACTTGTGTGCCTAACTAATACTCATTCTATAGGGTCATTTTAAATATTTCCTAGCTTAGCCTAATGTTTTAATCCTATGGCCCCAATGTATTTATTAATACAATTGAGACCTTAGTCTTAACACCTTAGCCTAAGTATTTCATATCACCATGGTCCTAACTTAACTTCCTTTCATATTTTAGGATCCAATGACCCTCACTTTATCATGGTATTCAATCTAAAAAAGTGAGAAAGGCCTGACCATAGACATAAAAAACATGCAACTCAGATGATCTAACATCATCTGCTTCCTCATGGCCTTTTGATCAAATAGCATGAGAAAAGCATGACATAATATTACACATAACCCCTTCGTCTAATCACATTCAAGCTCCCAGATCATGATTAATCGTTCTTGCTTCATCACAAAGACCCGATCGGATGGAGTAAAGCATAATTGAAAGGTCAAAGGATTATAGAAGGCCTAAAATATCAACACCTAGCACCCTTGTATTTGAGGATCAAAAGTAAAGGGGCCCACCTGATAAAAATAACCAATCGTGATCAATCTCTTGGATCATGATCCTATGGCTCTCGCTTCATCATGGATTTTAATTTGATAGAGTGCATTAGGTCCAAGATTTTGGGAAACCCCATGAAGGTGCCAAGTGGCATTCTCACATTGGGTCATAAGAATTTAATGAGATTAAATTTGATGTTTGTGTGACCATCATTTGACATCCGTAAGGATGTATTTGACATATGCATGACCTTCAACTTTAAGCTCATTAAATTAAAAAAGTTTCACTAGCTTAAAATTGACATTCGTGTGACCATCATTTAATGTTCACAAAGATGTATTTAACATCCATGATACCATCAAATTTAAGCTAATGAATTTATCTAGATCATGATCAAAATATGCTCTAAAATCTTACTAGAAGGCTCAAAATTTTCTTAACAAGCTAAGGGAAGTGCTTGGGAGATGCTTAAACATTGAAAATATTCAATCTATAAAGACTGAAATGGTCTTATGGTATAAGTATATGCAAAATGAATTTAGTCTAAGTCTACATCCTAAGTTCCCCATTATATGCTTAAATTTATGAACCTTAGGCTAAAGACTTATGCTAATTCTCATTTTAAAAAGACTTTGAAAATGTATAACTTAGGCTAAATGCATCTAACTAAAGGTTTTGGTGTGTTTGTTAATGCATCAAAACCCTATCTAATGTTATACCATTATATCATTTTGAACCCATTTTGAGCATGATTTATAAGGCTTGGCATAAATATTTAATCCCAAAGTATACATTGTGTTTACTAATCATAACATAAACATTGGCTTAAAACATTTAGCCATTATCCCCTTTATATGATTCAAAAAACTTAAACATAAATCCTTTAGCCTAAAATTTACTTCATGCTTAATAAACATGTAATAAACCTTAGCCTAAGGAATTTAAGCTTAAGTCCCACTTTAATAATGTGCTAACATAAATTTTGGGTATCTTTGTAGATCAACGAATAGTGCTTCATCATTAGAGGATGATCTAACAACATGAAATACCCAAAGACTTTTCAATGAAGCCCCACGATCCTGCGAGCTCTATGCATGTCGAAAGAACATTTAAAGCAAAGTTGATAGATGATCTAATGACCCATGCTTCATATCAGTTTATGATCTAATGACATGAAGGTGCCCATGACTTTTCAAAATCCCATGAGCTTGTTGTATGGCCAATGTTCATTCAATAAATGATTAACATAAGATGCAGAGCACATGGAGGCACGTAAAGATGCCAAGTGTCATAACCATGGGCTTAGAATTAAAAGGATCCAATCACAAGCAAGGGCCCAAATTAAAATCAATGGCTTATGTTAATCTAGGATTTTAATCTGATGGTGTGAAATAAAAGAAATTATTTTAAATACTAACAGCTAGTGCTCAAAGGCATTTATGAAAAATGTCTTGAAAGCTCTAGACCAATGCTAATAGGTGCCACACAAGTAGAAAAGGACAAAATGAAAGATCTTATCGGATAAAAAATGCATACGTATAAAGGCAAAGGTCTAAATGAAATCCAAAGAATGTATGAACCAAATTCTAGATATATCTTGCCATTAAAGCTCTAAAACCCTAAACCTTACATAAAAGTGACTCAATTAAATTTATTTGGTCACAATTTGATCCAAAGAGAGATTGATTGTGTTTTTTAGCATAAAATTGATTTTATCGAGACCATTTACTATCTAAATTAGATAATTTTTATAAGTAAAAACCATGGTATCACATATGCAATAGCTAAAAGAGGAGAGAGAACTCTACTTGTCCACAGACAATGAGGGATAGATTTTTAAAGACACTAAATTAGACATTGTGACCCTGAACTCCCAACGCATTAAGAATTGGTCTGAATTATTTCTCAGCATGAAATAACTAAAGCCCATTACAAAGGAGGATTAGATAATCTCCATGGTAAGATGGAGACATTATGACTTGGTTTTTATCCAGATGGCTATCCTTCACTACATTGTAGCAAAGCCTAAGTTACTGCATTGCATAGATAACCTTGCTTCTATCTTTATTAATTATAGAATTGATAATGAATGGATCATTCATGAGGTAAATTCCAAAAAGGTATCTTATATGTAACCTATATGTTTTGATAAATACTATAAGCTCCCAATCCCCCACATAAACTTGTCCAAAATCAAAGAATGGACTAGCACACATGACCTAGACACCATCCTTAGACCCTGGTTGTACCAAAGACCCCATATCCTCAAGGACTTTGAGGGTAAGATCCTAATATTCTAATTCAGGGAAGTCATCAAAGTAATAATGACCCTATTAAATTAAGCCTTTGGAGCCCCTTCAACCACCTATGTAAACAAAATATGGGTTTCATATGTGTATTTCATGGTGAAATAAAAGCTCACACCTCTAATTGGAGATTTGATCAGTGTCTTCCTCACCAAGCAGTTCACTACCATCAAAAGGAAGACATCTAAGAAATTTTATATGATGCCATACCTACTAGATGCCCTACTTTCCTCTATAAACTTCCTAGGGATTAGAAATTGGTCTCCTAAGGGAAAAGCTATCATTTCCCACCATTACTCCAAATTGCACATCTTTAAGTATAGGAACCATATGTAGTTTATTTATGAATATGTCTACCTAGCCATAGTGGAGGCTATTAAATGTATTCACATGCCTATATTCCATCCATTGATCAAGAAGTATGTTGAAATGATGGGTCACATCTAGTTCTACCCTAATTATATAGTCATTAGGATTGAAGGGATCATATCCCAACCTTATAAATTACTAGTGTATGTTCCTAGCAAGATAGCTAAGAAATAAATTGCCTCCCAACTCATCTATGGCATTGATGGAATTTTTAAAGAGAATAGGAAGGGTCTTCTCCACCCCTTCCCTTTGATTATTGGAAGAACTATATTTCAGGTTTGGTAACAAGTTGAAACCATGTCCAAACATTGAGATTAATTTGGGTTTCAATTAGATGAACTCAAAATGTGGGACCCAAAGAGTATAGTGAGTAATCATTTAATAGACAAGAAGCTCCACAAGCCTGAGTATGTGCATCATCTTAGTGTTCATGACACCATTTACATTAAGGCCAAGAATTATAAAGACGTGTTGGTCAGAAACAAAGGGCACAACATCAAACTTTAACATAAATTGACAAAATATGATAAGCCATCTAGATATACATGGTAAATGCATCCTTTATAGTATCACTTATTACCCAGACCATCTAGTATAGACTAGGAACAACGCTAAGAAGAGCAGCCACATCTTCAAAGGTAGATTTTATAAGAACAAGATGACTAAGGCCATATTAAAGAGAAACTAAGAGAAGTGAAATTGGAATAGAGACATGGAAAGGGGCCCTCAACTTAAAAACTATCCCAAAGTCTAGCTTACCCAATTTAATATATAGATATGATTGCCTTAGAACAAGAAGAAACACTTAAGGGTGCCCTCAAGGAACTTGTAGAGGTGTATGACATAGATAAAAAAGAACTAATTGAAGAGACTCAAATCCAAGCAAGGGAGCCTGGAAGAGAGAAAGGAAAAGAGATTTCTCTTGACATAGTCCCTATGGCATCCCAAGATAAGAAGAAGGTATATCTACGATTGGTTCCTATTGGACCAAAGAAGAAACCAAGATTGACCTTCACTCACCCAACAAGTGAGATTAGCCTATTTAGTGATGAATTCTCCATTCATGGACCAGTCATTCTTGACTAGTTTATTTATGGAAATTTTCAAAGGATACCTTCTCTCTCCCATTCATGGGCCGTGACAAAGGTTACCAATTTGAACTACATGATGACATGAAGCCATAGATTAGGGCTATGGCAAAGGAGCAAGAAGAAATAAGGATTGTGGTCACTATGGGATTAGAGGGTAAGAAAATGGATGCTTCAAGAGCATTAGGAAGCATAGGTGTAGAGGTCCCAGAGCCTCTCAAACTCATAACATCATCCACCACCATATAATTTAATCTAGAGACAGCTAGATTGGAAAGGGTCACCACCAAGACAGCCATGGTGGGAGTGGAGGAATTCACCTTCCAAAAGGTGGATCCTTTGTAGATTTAACCCCAGTGGGAGGATAATAGCTTGAAGAAGCTACTATCCATGAGGAGGAAGTTGAGACCTTGATTAAGGCTCAATCAACTTAAACAAAGGCTGAGGTCCAAGGCATGAAATAGAGGATTCACAACTTGGAAAGAGAGAAGGAAAATCTAGAAACCCAAGCCATTTTATCAATCCTTGACACCATGATGGACATGTTTGATGCCTCATTATTTGATATGTTCAATTATTTAAGTTTAATAAAGCTAAGGCTGGATGCCCTAAGCCAACAAGGTGAAGTAGCTAAGGAGTTAATAATAGAGTGGTAAAAGTCAAAGACCCAATTTAAGGATCTCATCAACATTGTAATTAGGAATAAGATTCCTAAATTTAGGAATATCATCTTAGCACATTTAAATAACATAATGGGAATAATAGTAGATAAGGTCCAAGGTCTAAGTACTTGGACAAATAAATTAAATAGGCTTTTGGTAGATGATAAGGGATTGATCATTAGAATTGAGTAGCTCATAGGAATAATGTTGTTAAATCCTACCAAGATCACTATGATTGGAATCATTGATGATGTTGAATTCAAACACAGGGTCACTTTGGTCATGCAGTTAGTTAGGATCAAAATCTAAGGCCAGTCTAGAAAGGACAATAGAAGAATTTTGGACATGATTTTCACATCTGAATAAAAAATTATAGAGGCAATTAGCATAAACGAAGCCATGGCTAGGTATGATAGGGTCTTGGATGACTTGGCTGATGTTAAAGAGGTCTACTTAATGAAGATAGTTGTGGACATGTAGCTCATCAAAGACCAATATCAAAAAGCAATGGAACTTCTACAAAATCAACAAAGGGAT
The DNA here is from genome assembly GCA_037957365.1 of Torreya grandis. NCBI lineage: Eukaryota > Viridiplantae > Streptophyta > Pinopsida > Cupressales > Taxaceae > Torreya > Torreya grandis. The sequence continues at coordinate 299,274 of JARHVA010006347.1, forward strand.
TCTTTGTCAATGGGCCCACCCAACAGCTAATATTCCTTTTATTAAAGACTTTGTGAAATATAGAATAGGAATATTCTTTTGTAAAGCATATGCTAGTTTGTTAACATATTTCCCCTAGGTCAGTCTAGTTATGAAAAACAAGTGTATTTTAAGACTCTTAAGGATAGTTATCCTTATCTTTTGTACACCTATGTGTTGTAGCTAGCCAATGCACTACCTTGTCTTTCTATAAAAGGCATGTATCATCATCTTCTAAAGGAGAGAAATTTTGAGAAATTTTTATACACTTGAAAAAATTAATATAATCAAGGAGTTATGTAAATATTTTCCACATTCAATATGTCAATTACTAATATAGCGTTTCTCTTAATTGCTAGTTTTATGTCTTGAATTTTAATAGTTTCTTTTAATTTTAGGTTGCATTTTCTAATCACAAGGTTTCTAATTTTTGCATATGCTAGATTATTTGGAGGATTTTAGGTTTTGCTTCATTTCATTTTGCTATATATTCAGATGTGCAAATGTTATTTGATTAGAGTAGTAAATCTTTAAAGGAAACCTAGTTCTTACTTGTGACTCTTTACATTATCCTTTGAATTTTGCCTGGTATAACATGAAATTTGATCTTAGGATACGTTGAATTATATATTGGTTGAATGCATAATCAATTGAAATTGATGCTTTGTCATGATATTTGAAACTAAAATTGGCAATCACTCACTCTCTTTTTTACCTTGCCCTTCTCTTTGCTCTTTTTTTACACCAAACTAATTTAATTTAAGCTTCATTATAAATATCCACTTAAATTAGCTTATAACTTAAATTTGGATCATAATTCACTAAGCATTAACATATATTTTTTTTATTCATGAAGAATGGATCGTGATGGTTCCCAACCATCACTCATTATAAATTTATAGAACACCAATACATACCTTTGCCACTATTTCACCATAGGTGACATCAAGTTGCCATGACCTACTACTCATGCTCTGAATTCCTTGAATTCTAAAATGAGAAGTGTTCTTTGAACCCTAAGAAACTTTGTGATACACTCAGAGGCATCAAAAGCATTACAAAAACAATAATTACCATGTTGGAATGAATGTATTTAACACACCCATATATTGTAGAAGGTATTGCACGTAGTGTTTTTTTATAGGGTCATTCCAATAACATATAAAACATACATGTGTAAAGGATAATGAAAAAGTTAATGACCACATGTGTTGGGCCAACCTATAAAGGTAAGTCAATTTCACCAAGAACTTGTTATAAGGTCCCATCAAATTCTCTAACTGATTTACCTGAAGGATGTAAATCATTATGTGTATAACCCAAGTATGTAAGTAATGTCATGGTACAAATATTCTATTTTGCACCATTATCAATAATAACATTGTGTATAGATTGGTGATAAAGGTATGCTCAAATAAATAATGAATGAATATATGAGTCATCATACATAATATCTTAGTCACCAAAAGTAATAAATGGTATGTGAACCATAAGAGGTGTATGCCATGTATAAATACCAATAAGCCTGTCTAATGGGTGCGTATAATGTGATGGAGGATGATTTGGATTATATCCCATTTTCAATTTTGGTTCCCTCTTAGAATTCTCTTTCAGAGGATTGTTGAGTATATTTTTATTCTAATGATCATTAGGTTGTGAACCTAATTCCTTTTGAAGATCAAAGAATGTAATTTTTGGTCATCAATAAGGTCTTGAATCTTATGATTTAAGGTAAAACACTAATTTTTAGAATGCCTTAGGCCTTGCTAGTAGCCATAATAAACATTTGCATAATATCCTTTGCATAGAAGTTAACTCATATCAACATCTATAGGATGGGGGAGAGATATGAGGTAACACTCCATAAGCTTTAGAAGGAATGAAATTGGATACTTAGGTAGCTATTTAAATTGTATTCTTGTTGCATTGGATAAGACAAGCTAATTAGGTTATTGTGACACCACATTAACTGTGGTAGTTGTTTTTTTTAGATTCTATGGGTTTTACCTTATAACTTAGTTTGATATTAAATTTGGTATTTGATGTAATTAGTGTGTTTTCTATATACTCAAGCTTGTTTAATTATATAAGTTTAATTTCATTATCATAGCAATATGACATAAGTGATTAAAATATTTGAAATTTTGAAAACAATGGACTCATGTAATGGGGAAATAAAACTTTTCTTTAATATATATTGAATATCTTTATCTACCATTGGATTGGTCATTTTATCCAACACTATCTTGTACCTTAACATATATTCATTGATAGGTTCACTAGTTCATTGTTTGATTTTTGTGATTTGAGCATAGGAACACTTTTTATAATATTAATAAATAACTCTGCCAAAAATTAATCTATAAGAGGTTTGTATGTGTTTACTGATTAGAATGTTAAATCATTGAACCACCTTAGATCATAGTCCTTGAGGCTCCTTGGAAATAGTTTAGTCAAAATTTTATCATTTGAGGCATAATCAAGGCATGCCACATATAAATATTGAATATGTTATTCAAGGTCACCCTTGCCATCATAAAATGTGAACCTAGGTGCAACAAAGCTAATTGGTGAGGGGTGAAAAGTCGTCTCTATTGTAATATGCCTATGGAACACCTCTTTTGAATCAATAGCATCAGGTGATTTCATATATAATTTTGTTAAAAATTTGTAACCTTAGTTTGTAAAAGTTTTATAGTTTATACAAGATCATGTGCCTCTTGTATTTAAGTTTATAAATTTAGGAAGTCTCCAAATGAGTTATACCCATTGTTTGAGTGGATATAGGCATTGAAAGTAGTAATTGGGTTGAAGTATTTATGTTTAACATGTAAGACATAATAATAATAGGATTTGGTTTGGGGAACAAAGGTGTGATCTCATATCCCATGTCCCCATTAGAAGTATGAAGTGGTGATGCACCCAAGAGGGGGGTTATTGGTATATGGTGATGGCCCATATCTCTAATAACATGATCAATATATGGGCATGCTTATTCATCTACACCTTTTTTTCTAATATTTTTATTAGGATCTCATCAAAACGTTTAGGGTACTAGATATGATTTTAAAACATAACAAGAGTTTGTACTTGTTGTTGGTATATTCATTCATTTTCATTATTTTCATTAGATTCATTATTTTCTTGATCAAAAGCATATTCTATGATAGCCTCTTTAGTATGCAGTTCAGTTTCATGAGTAAAATCTCCATTATGTATAAGACTAGTTATTTCATTAATTGGAGCCATCTTAGGTGGATAATGAGGAATATTTAGGTGTTTAACATAAACACTAGCTAATCTAGGGCTATGCCTAGGTTACATACAAATGATAGAATAAATCTAAAAAATACAATAATGAAAAACCTCAAAAGATGGAATACCCTATTATAAGCTAGGGTTTTCACAAAGAGATAGGATCACCATATGTTTAACCCTAAATTGAGATGGGTCAACATAGTATAGGGTTAAGAATATATAAATTAATAATCACGAGGGTGATAAACATATCTATAATAGCCTAATTAATTTACAAACTCATATAAACAATATTATGAATTTAAATATTAAGATATGCTAAAAATGGAAACTAAAAATATTTATTGATATTAAAATAAATTATAAATAATAGTACTTAGATGGTTTAATGTGTACATGAATATCTGATATGGAACATTCTAGGATTTGGATCAATCATCACATTCTACAAAATTATATTTTGTGGCCCTGAAGATTTGCATTGGATATGGGTAGTTACATTAATGCTAATGTTTGAATTAGATACAAGTGTATAATATGGAATATCAATTATTTCTAGGTGTGACCACCTAGAACCCTCTATGTTTATATCTCATGCATAGGTTGTCATTCCTTGTCAAATAATCAAACCCTAACATTTTCACCCTTGGATTGATTGAGGAAAAAAATTATTAGTGGGCATATTGTGTCGAGATACCCCAAGGACCCCTCTATTAATGGTCATTGGATACATATCCAATACTTTGAATAAAGACTAAAACTTATGTATTTCTCCTCTACATGTTGGCTTAAATGTGTATCGAGATGTAATGTGTGATAAACAAGTACATAGAGTGACCTAGCTTATAGCTTAGAAAATATGACTCATGGAGTGCTCCTTTAGTACTTTATACCTATAAATGGGATATCTTTATTATTTATATTGAAATAGTAAAATAATAGGTAATATTTTCTATCTTAAATTCTTGATTGAGTTCATCTGGTAAGTTTCCTTGTAAGTTGTTAGATATATTATAGGTGAGGAATGAATGAGGATTGATATTGTATATATAACAATACCTTTTGTAAGTATCTCATGTTAAATCACTTAGTTTGACCATAGGGATATGTTTCATTTATAAATTTGATGATGTTAGGGCACTAGACACTAGTATCCACATAAGCATTTGGATGGGATGCAAGTGTCCAAGAAGATATAAAATAGGTATAGGCCCCAAAACTTTTAGAGGATAATAATAAGTTTATAGCATTTTAAAAAGAATTGAAGGCCTGGTCATTAGAATAACATATGTTAAAACTAAGAGATAAGTAATAGGCACAAGTGATAGTAGATGTGAGCCTTTCAATAGAAATAAGGTCTTAGAACTAAATATTATATCCATGAGAATTAATTTCCAAGTATGCAAGATTGAAGTGTTGTATAATTTAAATTTAGTGTCTACAATGACCTACGTTACCCCATTCACACCATTTTGGCCTAAATTCAAAGTAAATTAGCATGATCATGCATAATGTGTCTCAAATTATCCCTATTTACCCTGGTCACAAGTGGAAATGGTGTTATTATGTTAATTTTGGCCTATAATGGACCTAATAAATATTAAAATTAGCATAAAGGGGTGTTTGGGTGTGTGTAGGTCACTAATAGAGCATATGCTTCCCTAGTCACACCACTTTGGCTTGGATTAAAATTGAATTATGGTGATCACAGATAAATGTGCCCAAAAGTATTTGCATTTACTCTAGTTGTAAGTGGATATGGTGTTGTTATGTCAATTTTGGCTTATAATGGACCTAATTATAATAAAATAGGCATAAAGGAGTGGTTAGGTGTGCATTGGTCACCATTGGGACATACATTATTCCAATCACACTAATTTATCCTTAATTCTAAGTCATTTGGATTGATAACACATAAATGTGTCCCAAATTATTTTCATTTTCCTTGGTCGCAAGTGGATATGGTGTTGTTATGGCACTTTTGGCTTATAAGGGAACTAATTACAATTAAAATGAGCATAAATGGGTGTTTGGGTGTGTAGGGGTCACAATGTGACTTTCATTTCCCCAATCACATCACTTTGGCCTAAATTTGAATAAAAATGGGGTGATCATGCAAAAATGTGATTAACATTATTTACATTTACCCTAGTTGTAAGTAGATATGGCATTTTCTATCACTTTTGACCTATAAGGTATCTAAATGTAATTAAAATCAACATAGATGGGTGGTTAGGTGTGCTCTCATCACTAATAAAATATATGTTTCCATGTTTGTACCACTTTAGCATAGATTCAAACTGAATTGGAGTGACCATGCATAAATGTACCCTAAATTATCTGTATTTACCTTGGTCTCAAATGAATATGGTGTTGTGTTAGTTTCAACCTATAAGGGACCTAATTAAAATTAAAATCAACATATATTGGTGGTTAGGTGTGAGTTGGTTTGTAGATATTAATTTTGACACACATAGAACTCATAGAAATGTTAACAAGCAATTTGGAAGGCCTCAAAACCTATAAAACTATATTTTTTTCTCAAAATAGACTTAAATTATAAAAGATATGTCTTGAAAGCCTTAGGTGTAATAGTGAAATCCTAAAAATGAGTAAGTACTTATTTTATTAAAATTGGGGAAATAAGGTGTTTCACTTAGACCCTAATTATGACAAACTTCTATGTAAAATTAGAATGTATAATATAATCATAAATTAAGCATTTTTTATTTATAACTTACAAAATTTGGAAAGATGCCAATAGGGGAAAAAATAAGGATAAATTACATAGCTGGAAATTAGATAATGTAAAAATGAGACTAAAACTATAGATAATTATGCAACTATGTGAGATGACTATGAACTGACAACATGGCTTCACTTGATCTATGGATAAGCTCACACTAATTAGACAAGGACACACCACATTATAGTTTTCATGGAGTGTCAACATCTATTAGGATTTTTCCCTATGTGTAAAGTTGGGTTTATATATTGTCACCTGTTGGTTTTATATATGTGTTCTTTGATACTCAATCTATCATAAAATCCATTATGTAACTTATTCTTTTCTTGAAACCTTAGCCATATAAAATGATGAATAAATAAAAGAAGAAGAAAAAAGGGTTAGTGGTTGATGTTTTTGTTGACCTCAACACCTCTTGTATTAAGTGTTGCCTACATACTAATACTCCAAAGAGGGATCAAACTCTATGTAGGTCTCCCATGCTACGATGGTGTGTGTAAAATACTAGTGCAATGCTAAATAATGGTGCAATATTGGTGTAGTTAAGTGCTTCAACAATGACTTATGACCTTGTAAATGTATGTAGACTAGCTTAGGGATACTAAGATTGTGTGTAATTATAATTGGGAAGAATAGATTTTCTTCTCAATATGTAATTAGATGTTCTAGTAATTTTCCTTGATATAAGATTCTGGTGAGAAAATGGTTATAAAATGTGGCTTTATAGTGATTTATTGGTAAATTCCTTGAATGGGGCTTGCTAAACATCAGGATGGCCCATTTGGTGAATTTGAATTTGATTAAATTATTATTATTTAGTGGAAGGAAATGGCTGATAGATTTACATGCTACCATCAAGTGAGATAGTCTTACAAGAGCATCCTTTTCTGAGGAGCAAAGATAACTATACTGGAAGTGTGGATCAGTCTAAAAATGAGTTTAGGCTACTTATAATGGTGAATGGGAATATCTATTATCATAGTTTTTTTAAGGTAGGGATCATCCACATAGAAGTAGATATATATCAGTTTAGAACCATGGAATTAGGCATGAGATAAGTGTGTATAAGAGGATGGTCACAAGTGCATTGTTTTATCAGTAAATGTTAATTTATGTATTTATAGTACTAACCATATTGGATTTGAAAATCTATATTATAAATAATACTCATGGAGCTGTGAAATCAATTATAGAAGATGCAGAGTGACCTTAGTTTATTATATTTATTAAAATAAATTTAGAGTAAAAGTTGACATTTAACTTATACTTAACATTTATTTTAATAAACACACAACCTACCTTTCAATTTTTTAACTTTGCCTTCTTAAAATTTTTACACATTAAAAAATAATAGTAGCACATACACATTGTTATAGTGCATATGACATACATGTTATAGTGTGAACACATTGTAAAATGTATGTGCTATAGTTTTGAAAATTTTAACCTAAAGCTTAAATGTGTACACACATCCAAATTCATATTTTACCCTAAAAACAAAAAAATAACTTCAGACATGTGATAAACACTATGAATTTTATTGAGAGATTTCATGAAAAAATGACCAAAACATCAAACACAGTACCCTGTTTTGAAATATTTATTTTTTAATTCTTTTACTACTTTAAGATTTCCATCTATATTGATTTATAAGTATATATTTTTATGTTTCTAAATGTTGAAATATACATATTTGTAGTTTTTATGTATATTTAATTTCATTTATCAAAGTGGGAAAAAAATTATAGGGTTGGAAACTAGGCTTAATTTTATTCACAATAGAAACAAATTTTTTAATATTTTTTAGGTAGTTAGTAGGGAACACACTATCAACTATCTATTTTTTTAAACATTTTTAGGTGCTTTTTACTTGTAAAATTAATTTAAAAATTAAATATTTGTTTATATATATATATATATATATATAAAACTAGATGATCTTATATAACTTTCTACCAAAGGGTTTGAAAAAATACTAAATGATGATAGAAATTGTGGGGGTGCATAGTTGGATATCTACTATGTTTTTTTTTTTAAGTATTTCCTTTTCAAATTTCAGTTGATTGACCTACTTGACCTTTTTTTTAAATAATATTTTAGAAACTAAACTTGAAATGCTACAATTCATGTTCTCACAACATCTTCAATTTTGAGTGTATGCATTTGAAATAGGTTTTACAATTTGAATTTTCTCATTTTATAGGGAAAAATTTTCACTTAAGACTCCCTTTCGGTCCCCTTATTCGATGCACTTATGCAAAAATGAAATAATATGTAAATATTTGAAGGCAAAAACAAAATGGCCAAAACCCAAGTTGGGGCATCATATCAGTAAAAAAGGATGAAGAGGATCATTAGTCAATTTTATAATCTTAATCATGTCTTATTTGTGTATCCATTTTACTTTTCATGTTTTTTATTCAAGTTGCATAATCTAAGCTTCATTTTAATTTTTTTAAGTACAAGATATTTGATCACATGTCCAGATATGAAGAATATATTTTTATCAGTATAAAATATATTGCATCAATTAAAATTATGATATATGTCTATTTTTATATATAATTTAATACTTATAGCTCATTATTTATTGGTTCATTCTTATCTATTTATAAATGTATTTGTCCCCTATTTTCAAACATGAAATTATGGTGTATGGCACAACCAAAATACCACATTGTGGTGGAAATGATAAGGATGGGATGAACTTATGAATTTCATTGGCATGCCATAAGGCCTAAAAATAGGTAATTTGTTGATTAATTTTTTTAATACGTCACATTTTTAAAAATAAAATGTAAAGTTTAATCATATCTTTTTTGAAATTTAATTTTAATTTTTCATCAAATCCAAAATAGAATAACTTAATTTTAATGATATGAGAAACATGTTTTGTAGGAAATGAGTTTCATTAAGAATAATATAAATCAAAAAGAGCATTATTTTTTTGATCATGGTGGCTTTGAAAATGGTAATGATGTCAATGGTGGTGATGTTGTTGATTAGGATCATCATGATGTAGAAGAGGATGATCATCATCATGATGTAGAGGAGGAGGATCATTGGAACTAAAATTTGAAGTAGTGAATTTGATGGGTTTTTATAGTGACTATCATTTGATAGTGACCATGGAAACCCTTGAAACTTAATTTGATGTTGTTTTTTACTAAGTGATACTGGATTTCGAGCACTTATGTTATGATGGTTATAGCTTTTGAATGCACTAGTTTTTAAATGTCTTTATATTTTTATGCACTTTATAAATGTTATTTGTTGATTTTAGGTATATAATTTTAATTTATTAAGTGCATCCTTCATAAATATTTTACTCTCTTAAGTACATCTTTTATAAATACTTTATCTCTTAAGTGTATTTTTTATGAATATTTTATTACTTAAAATTATATGAGATTAATTAAAATTATCATCACCATCATTGAACCCATCATTTTTGTACAAATGACTATCAAATAAATAACTAATATTATTATTTAATTAATTAACTAAATTATAATTTAATATTTTTAGGAAAAAAATAATCTTGAGGTAAAGTACGACAATATGCAACATTATATTTATTTTATTTTAAAAATTTAATGACATAATTGGCATCAGATTGAAAAGGAGGAAACTTTAAATTATAAAATTTTATGCATGCATTGTTTTTTTTTAAATATACTAATCAAACTTTTTTATTTTTTATAAACCCACATTTCTTTAATAAAAAATCCTAGCACAAACAAATATTGAAGTAAAAAATGCTTATGCAAAAGTGTGTAAGATGGTAAGAACCCTGTTTCCACTAAATTTTCACCATTTTTTTCAATAATTTTTTTTAAGCATTAGAGTGTAGATGACATTTATGAATTATGTAGCACCTTAGTCTTGTATGCTTTGAAAACTCAAACCTTGATTGTTCCTCTCAGTTATAGACCCTTTTTCATCTACAAGTCTCACATCTGATATATATCTATGCTCATTACTTATCTTTTAATCTGACCAATATCATTATAATGACTCAAACCTTATATCTTGCCCATAATGATTTTAACCTACTTATTATCCATATCTAAAAATTTTGGACCTATACCTATTTTTTTGCTCTCTAAACACTTTATTCTTAATCATATATGTACATCAATGCAAGTGTCCTACCCTGACACAAGTGTTCAATTCCTTAAAGTCATCCAATTTTCAAATGAAATGTATTCTTATAGTTGACCTAAGTGATTTAGTGTGAGATATTTCTAAAGGGATTGGTATAAATAAAATATTAACCCTAATTCATTCTTCACCTAACATAGACCTATAAAATACCTAACATTAATATCAAAGATATTTAAAAGAGAATTAAAGTGAACAAAGATTTATTATTTTCTCCTCTTTTCATAGCAATCATAGGAATAACTCATCTACAAGTCTGAAGTATTGAAGGAGTAGCCCAAGATCCTAATTTACAAAGTTACAAGATAGGTCATTATTGTACTTGCTTTCCACATATTGCATCATTATGCACCCACAAGCCAACATATATTCAATAACTACATAAGTCTAAGGCCCTCTTACGAGTATTAATTATGTAAGTAGGGCTCATTAACATAGGGGTTTATGTGGTAGCTCAACACCATGTGCCCACTAACCCTTTTTTTCCATATCCATTGTGAATATGAAGAACTAGGATTTTTCTATTTAACAAGGATCAATAGTCCATGACCCAAATCTGAATGCACCAGAGAAAAGGTGACACAAAACATGTAAGCATTGAGATGGTCACATCTAGTTTCAACATGTATTTCATACTAAACACCTACATCCAATCTATATAGTAGCATCGATGCAACCATCCCAGACTAATGTGAGTGTTTGTGGCTATAGAGGCATGTAATCCATAATTGGGTGATTACTCCAAAATTCTCTTTCAGTGTGTTTGCTACCTATTCTAGATCTATATCTATATTAGCATCAGAACCAAATAAGTACCTTATATTCATTATCATTTAAATTTATAGCATAGAGCATATCTAAATATTTAATTCAAAATATTATTTATCTAAGTTTACAAATTAATTGGATTGTTATAGATCTATTTATCGCCCTTGTGTTATTCATTTCTATATTATTAACCCTATCTATCCTTATAAGATCCATATCCAAATTTAGGGCTAGACATTTTGTGAACCCAGCATGAATATAGATAAAATCCTAGATATTGATATAGGGTTTCCTAATTCTCTATTTTTGATCCCTAATTCAACAAAGTTTTATAAGTTAAAAAATATATTTTCTTTTCAATTAGTATATTAAATATGGATATATGTTAATTATTTTGTGTTATAATACCTCATGGTGGGTGTTGATCATTATTTTTCATGCATTATTAAATCAATTCAATCTATAAAGGGTTTAAAATCTAGTTATTATAAATCCATTATATTCTTCCATAACCCACCTTTTTCTAATGTTGACAATGAACTTTTACCTATTATTAAAAAACTCCAAAGGGAGTGCATGAAACAACCATCCTCCCCATGCCATGTTACCAACCAATCTAAGGATATTATTACTAATAGTTCAATTTTAGTCCTACTACACCATTCATCCCATTCTATGGATGTTCTTTTGTATGCATTATGTATGACCATACCACCTTGGAATGTCAAACTGCCATATGTGGATTCTATTTATACTCCATTAATGGACTACACATAATATATCCTTTGAAAAAGAGGATTTAACACCTCATCATATTATAAATAATTGCTTTCCACTCTATATCTAAGTTTGTTTTTGTAATAAAATGGTAAAATGAGTTCTTGTGGATAATGATTGAAGACTCAACATTTGCAACATATCCTTTCTCTCCTTAATTTTTATTGTAACTTTAGAGATGGAACCATCTAATATTAGCATCAAGGGGTTTGATAATATTTCATGGCAAGTATTGGGACATATAACATTAAATATTACCGTGGGTCCCCATACATTACCTACTTTATGCCAAGTTATGCCAAATGATTTAAATTGTAACATTCTTTTGGGATAGCCTTGGTTACATGAGATGTATGTAATTCCATATACTTTTCACACATGTTTAAAATTAATTCATTAGGGATATAATGGATACTAATCCCTTTAAACATTATGTAATGGTCAAATAGATTTTGGTTCTTAATATTTTATAAAATATGGGTACAAAGGATAGGGGTTATGAAAAAATAATAAAGTCATATATCAACCTATTTATCCTATAAATAACAAAAATCAACAAGGCTTGGTTTTTTTTTTTTTTTTAATCTGCACATAAAGCATAATCTACTCACACCATACCTTGTTTCCAAATGGCCAAATCAGAATGTATGCATACTTCTACAACCAAGCTCAAATTTGTCAACTCTCATCTAATCGATGAGAGAAACTCCCCAAAAACAAATTGGCATTTGATGATTTCTCCAATGATGAGTCATTACTAGAGTACTTGGGGGCATATGAGGACCTCAATTCCTTCTATCATAAGAATAGGTTTCCTCATGCCACCTATGGTCATGCTTACTTTATTAAGACTGATGATTCCAATATCCAACATGATGCACCTAATACTATTCTTACTACACCATTTATCATAGAGAGGGATACTTTGTTAAATAATGAAATAATCCAATATAACTACAAAATAGATAAAAACCTCAAATAGTACTACTTGTTGTAGTGATGCAAGAGGATGAAATAAAATCCTATCAATAGGTCCTTCATGATTTTCTTAAATTTTTTTCTTGGGGTTATTTATATATGCATGGTATTGACCCATCAATGGTAATGCATATTATATTATTGTACCTAAATACAAAACTAATTAAATAAAAGATTCGTAAGATATATCCTAAAGTAGAATTATTGGTAAAAGATGAAACTTATAAACTCTTAGACATAGGATTTATAAGTAATATTACACATTATTATTGGGTGTCTAACATTATATATGTTAAAAAACCTGATGGTGACATTTGATGTTTCACTCATTATTATGATTTAAACAAGGCTTGTTCAAAAGATTATTTTTAATTACCTAATATCGACATGATTTTTTAATCCACAATAGGATATGAAACCTTTTCATTTATGTATGGGTTCATCAGATATATAAAAATCAAAATTAACTCTAAAAATAAATTAAAAAAAACATTTACTATGCCATGGGGTACATTTTTTTATACAATCATTCCTTTTGGCCTCAAAAATATAGTAACCACATATCAAAGGGCCATGACTCATATATTTCATGATTTTATTCACAAAACTATTGAGGATTATGTTGATGTTTTAGTTTCAAAATACAAACATCACCAATACCATGCTACTAACTTGCACTAAATATTTGAATGCTTGTAAAAATTTAAAGTTTGATTGAATTCTAAAAAATGTGTTTTTGGAGTATCTTCGAGAAATCTCCAAGGGTACATTATTTATCAATAAGGCATCAAGGTTGACCCAAAAAAGATAAAATATATTTTCCAAATTCCACCACTAACTAATCTAAAGTAGTTATAATATTTACAAGGTAGAATTTAGGCTATCTGACTCTTCATTTCTTAGTTGGTTAATAAAATAATTCATTTCATGTGTTTGCAAAAAAAGGACAAAATTTATATGAGATTATATTTATAAACAAATCTTTAATAAAATCAAAGAATAATTATCAAATCCACTAGTACTCATGCCTCCTATTCCAAATAGACCATTACTCCTTTATATCACAACCACTCATGAGGCTCTTGGGGCCCTATTAGCACAATATGATGATGATTACAAAGAGCATATAATTTATTACATAAGTCACCAATTGGTCTATTATGAATGTAAATATACAACAATGAAAAAATTATGTTAAGCCTTGGTTTTTTATACCAAAAAATTATGACATTATATATTCAATAATTAAGTTCATGTTATAATCAAATAAGACCCATTAAATATCCTTATGATCAAAACTCACCTAATCAGCCACATATTAAAATGGGTCATGCAACTTACAAATTTTGATATTAAATGTGTAACCCAAAAATCAATAAAAATTTAAGTTATATCTTATCAAATAGTTGTATCTCTTTTACTAGATCCTTTTCCACTCATCAAAGCTTTTTATGATGAGTTTAAAACATATAATATATCCCCCAAAGAATGGATTATGTTTTTCAATGGATCTAGATGTAGAACAGGGGTGGGTGTGGGTATCATATTTTACACCCCCAATGTCAAATACATGCCCTTGTCTTATAGATTATATTTTTATTGCACTAATAATATAGTAGAATATGAAAAATTGATAATGGGGTTATCTATATCACAAAAATTACATATCAAGGACACTCAAGTCTTTAGTGGTTATCAAATGGTTATTAGTCAAGTTACTAATCATTATCAAACCAAATAAGAGCATATTATACTACATAAATAAATGGTGGATAAACTCAAGGTGATGTTTGATACATTTTATATTGATAATATTCCCCATAAAGATAATTTTCATGTTGATACAATGGCTAGCATTGCATCCTTGATGCCTTTTGATATTAGCGATGATCATATTAATTTTACCATACACTAGTAATGGAATCCTTCCATTTTTTATGATAAAATGGATACCTTAGCCATTATTTATATTAATCACAATTCTAAAAACATAGAATGGTATAATGATATTTATAATTTCATCTATTGAGCTTATATACCAAACCAATTTATGCAGAATGATAGATGAATATTACAACATGAAGCACTTTTTATGTTATTATCAAAAATGATTTATTCAAATGAGGTTTTGATGGATAGTTTATTCAATGTTTAAATAAATATGAGGTCCATATTATAGTCTTAGAAATGTATGATAGTAAGTGTGGTGGGCACTTCAACAATAGGTCCATGTCCCAAAAATTATTACACCAAGGTTATTATTAGCATACCATGAAACAAGAATGTATTGAACATGCCAAATTTTTTTTACAATTCCAAAAATATATAAATTTGAATCATGAACCATATCATGAATTGAAATTGATTGTCTCACCTTGGAATTTCTCCTTATTGGGATTCAAATTGATGAGAAAGATAAACCTAGTGTCTACTAGTGAACACAAGTATATAATCACTTCTACATAATATTTTACGAAATGGTTGGAATAAATTCCACTTGAATTTATCATAGGATATGACATATGTAGGTTTTTTATGACCAATATTATTTCTCATTTTGTCATACCTTCAACAATTATTTCTGATAATGGATCATCATTCAAAAATAAGACAATAAAAAGATTTTGTATACAAAATCAAGCATACTTTTTCTACACCATATTATCCATAGGGTAATGGATAGGTAAAGGCAATAAATAAATTTATTATCAAAATACTTGGCAAGATATTTAAGTGATATAGTACAGATTCGCACCAGTAGATAGTGTATGCTTTATAAGCATACCACACTAGTGTTCACACACCTACCCAGGATACAACTTATTATTTGGTATATGATACATAAGAAGTGTTACTAATTAATATTAGGATACCTTCCTTATTGTCTCTCTCAAATATATCATAAAATATAATGAATATTGTGAAAATAGATTTCATTAATTAAACCAATTGAGTGTCAAACACACATAGGCCACTGAACACTTAAGCAAGCATATAAAAATAAGTTTTGGCCATGTGACTTTTTTTTGGGTGAACTAGTACTAAAATAAAATCAAAATAATACCAATGTAGAAAAGGACAAAAATGGAAAGTTTAAACCAAATTGGTTGGGACCATTTATAATTACATAAAAAGTGAGAAAAGGCATATACAACCTAGCTACACTTAAAGAAAAACATCTCAAAATCCTAATGAACATTATGTACTTGTATAAATATATTACATGAAGAATTTCACATATACCAAAAAAATTCAAAAAATCAAAAATTAAAAAAAAAATAGCATATACTTATCCTATTAGCTCATTGGCATATATGTTGTTTGTTCCACATTGGTAGATGGCATATCAGTATTTCTTATCTACATGTGTTTCACACATATTTTGATTGTGATACAAGAATACACAGATGCATGATCTATGCACTTATGTATTTTGGGATTTATCTCTACTCACATCACCAAGATGTTGGGGGCATCTACCTTCTTTGATCATGATACATCCAAGTTATATCATTCTATGGTCATTTAACATTATCATGTGTGAGATCATATATGTACTTACACATGCCTTTATCCATGATTATATCTTTCACAATGTAATTTATATGTTTTAGATTTAAGGTAAAAACAGGTTTTGAAGGGGCCCCAAAACCCTATACATCAGAAAAGAGAGATAAACCTTAAGCACAACCAAAATACAAAATAGCCTGGACCCTGTGTAAGCAAGACCAGATAACCAGGAAACCGAAAACAGCAGACAAGAGCTGGACAAACAATTAATTTTTTTTTTTACAAGACCAAAGTTTCATATCTAGAGGGGGGACCAAAGGCTTAGACTTCTTCCTCTTAACTGTTGTCCAACCATCCTCTACCTTAGCTGCCTCAGCAACCCAGTCCTCAGAAGGCCATGATCCATGAAGTCTAAGGGGCATCGAAGCCTCAGCAGAATCCTTATGAGAACTAGCCAACTTCTAGCTTCTAGGAGAATCCTTCAAAATAGGTGGAGGAACCACCACCTCCTTAGTAATTGGTTCAGAGAGATCACATAATCCAATCTTCGCAGTACCTTCAACAGGATTAGTCTCCAGTTGAGTCTCCTGATCCGTCGATTCAGACTGGATACTCTTTTCATTCTCATCCTCTGAATCAGTCAAATCTCCCTTGGGTTGTTTAGCAAAATAGTGTTCATGATCAACTTTAGACCGCCAAGAAGGTGAACTTCTGGATTTGGATTTCCCTGCAGTACACCGGGCTGCAACGTGCCCCGTCTGGTGACACTTTCTGCATCGAAAAGGTAAACCTTCAAAATCTAACATTTGCATCCAAGAACCCATATGTGAGTCCAAACAGATCACCTCAAGAAGGCCCTTAGAAACATCCACCTCAACCATAAGGTGAGCACAGGTCGAGCGATAAAACCTCTTAGTTTCATTGTCCTCAAATAAAAACTCCCCTATAGCATTTCTGATGGTTTTAAACACCGATTCATGCCATAGATGTATTGGTAGATTAGGGAGCCAAACCCAAACAGGGATCTTATTGAAGGTTTACGTGAGAGGATTGAAATCCATATGCCACCGTTTGGCCATAAGAGGGTATTTACCCTACAATAAAAAATTACTGTTGGACAGAATAGTCCTCCTGTCCTTAGAGTTTTGGAATAAAGCTACAAAAAAACATTTAACACATGGGTATATTTCAACATTTCCATCAATTAGTGGCAACCAGGTATTAGAGATCCCGCCATGTAGATCTGCAAGAGATGGCCAGTAGCCATGAAATCGACAAATAGCCCCATACTTTGAAAAATATTCTACCTGATTAAAGATTGCTTCAATTGTATCAGGATCTAGATTAACCTTGATAGGATTTAAATCACTTACTGGTGCAACGCCTGATCTCCCAACAGAAGCTTGATGTTTTGCACCATGTATTTCAGCTTCATAGGCAACCACATCTGCATAAGTTCTTCACCATGTAATTTATATGTTATGTACTTGATATTTTTTGTTAACACATATATCTAGGTACTAGTATGATATGTTTATGTTGGGTGCTTATGATTTCACTTGTGCACTTCCTTGAGTGTATTTATTTCTTATTATCTTTCTTATTTGATCATTCAAATATGATCTATTTTTTTAATTCCATAAGCCTATATTTGCCTATTGGGGTAAGTGCACAAAGTTGGGAGAAAAAAATTGGACATTTACCCTAACGTGTACACATTATATACATTACGTGTACATGTAATGTTTATAATGCATACCATTATAGAAACCTAGGCTCAACAACATTGAGACATAACACATACATGTTATAATGTGTATGCATTATGTATTATGTACATAATGTGTACATGTTATTTACATTATACATAACATGTACATTTTATAATGTATACACATTATATTAACGTGAAATAAAAAATAAAAAGGCCCGAACCTATACGCATTATTATTCTCACTCATTTTGTTGTTGGCTCTTACCTTCTCTATATTAAATCAATTTTAAGTTATTTTTGGAGGAGGAGAAAACATGTTGTGATCACCTGTTACCTTGATGAATCAATGATGTCATCATGGAAGAGAGGTAAGTAATCAAAAACCAAACCTATTAATACTAGATTTTAGCATTTTTTTTTTATTTTCATTATTTTATTATTAAAACCCTTTTTTTTAACAACCCATTAAACTATAAGATAATAGCCTACTAACCCTCTACCTAACCCTCATATAGTTCTAAAATACCCCCCCAAATCATTTAGAAGGATTTAGTTCCACACATAGTGGAAAACAATATATAAATTGAACCAATAATGAAGAAAATGAGGGACCTTACTTTGACCAACACCCACTGCACCTATTTGGCTAATACCCTAGAGCCAGTATTAGGTCAAGTTAACTCAATGACAAATAAAATTAATAGATGGGAATCATATAAGGATATATATGGGGCTTACTATGATGATAAATTATCATCACGTGAGGTGAAGGACAACTAAATATCAAAAGACCAAATCTATGCCTTATTCATTGACCCAAAAACCAATATAGCCTTTTCACTATCCACAAAATGCTTATCGATCCACCAATGATATTATAATTTGATTATAAATAGTTTTTATTATTGATAGTGGATGATGTTTGATTACCCACCATGTAACAACCATAAGGTCCCATTGTGTGTTTTGAGGAAACTCTACTATGAGTTTGTCCTCAACAATATTCCTAACTATTTTGACTACACAAAGTTTTAAGGCCAAACTAAAGGCTTTGTGTAATATGGAACAAGTGTATGTCATCTTCCTAATTAGTCTGAAATGGTCCCTACCTAAAATACACTTTAGCCTAAGATTCCCTCTACATTGAAGGAGGTTATCGATATTGACACTTTTTGTATACAATCAGAAATTCATCATGTTAATAAATCAATCCTAACTTGGAGAAGATAAATCATACTTACACTTTTGATTAGGGATACATTAGATAATCAATAACATGACTAGTATGGGGATCTATTAGACCCAATTAGGGAATCTCTTATCATAATAAATAATACTAGAGAGGGCTCTAAAGTCTCCAGTCAAGCACAGTCATGCAATAACCCTAACTAGGCCCTTTGTTTTCATATTCACTAAACTAATAGCAAGTAAAGTAAATAAATCTAATGTAGTGCTCACCAAATCTTGTGGCATAATATGGGGGTTAGTAAACAAATAAACATGCATAATATAATCTTAATTAAGCTATGTATGAGTAAGACCCTAATACTTGAAGAAGAGTAATATTATTTGAAGCCAATACTTATGATACTTCTATCTACTAAAGAGAGGAGCAAAGTTAGAGAATACTTACATAAAAGATGAACCCATCAAGACTCAATCTCTCTCTTGGCCAAAGGGGCTTTACAATAGGTTTTTTTGTTTTTTAAGGATCACTAAGAAAGGCCAAAACATCCAAGACTTATCCAAAAGATTAGATTTTCCAAGTAGAAACCCTAAGATAAGACTCCTTAATTAGAATGGTAGAAGATCATATTGTAAATAAATGTAAGTAAATAATAAATCTTGTTAATTTTTAAATAATGATGAAATGATATTATATATATAGGTGGATTTAACCCTAAGCCCTTCTGAAATTTTTGACTAATAAGGTCAACCCAATCAACCTAGTACTATTATGGATAAAAATTCACTAGGTCATGGGCTAGGTAGACTAAGAACTAAACTAAAACCTAAATTAATTTTACCCATAAGAGTACAAGTTTAACATAATTGATGTAGTATTATATACTACTGAAGGGACTTTTAAGGTAAGGAAAAGAGGGATGGAAAGTGGTAAAATATTGGAGGAGTATGCAAAAAAGGATTAATAGCCTAGGGGAATGAATTTATGAGCTATTTGGATTGGTAATAAGTGGTAATAAGGGATAAAAATCCTATGAATCACAAATGGTCTACCCACCCCTTTCTTGGTGCACCCTTTAAGGCATGTACTCAGAGAGATTGAGTCTCGATGGGTTCCTACAAGATATAAAGCATTAGTATTTGATAAAATTTGAAAATATTAATGTATACATATGCCCCTCTCGAATCTCATCACATGTCGCTAAGGTGAAATAGGGATGGTGCTTTGAGAAATAACACTGTAACACACAACGTTGAGGATAAAATAAAATTTAGTAGTTTTAAATCAAAAAAAATTGAAATTTAAATGATAGAAAGGGAAATAATTGAAAAATTAAATGTATGCATACCTTGTATTACCTTTATCACTGGATAGTTATCTGTTAAGTTTGTATTTTTGATTGTGTAGGGTGTAAAGACTACTTTTGATAAATCCAAGAATATAAAATTAAAGAGAAAAAAATGCAAGAAAGCCAAGATAACTAGTGCTATGTGGATAGAATATACTTAGAAATTTGGCAAGCTGGGGTGATAAGTTCTTTGTTAGACCAAATGACCAAGTTGAACTTTTAGAGTGAATTATGTAACCAAAAATCCAAGGTTACTAAAGACCAAAAAACCCAAACAAGTAAACCTTAAGTAAGAAAGGAAAACTCACCAATCAAAGAAAGGATACATGTCAAAAATATATGGTAATCAAACATCAATGTGAAAGTCGTAACATTCTGTACTTAAACAAAATGGGAAAACAAAAATGGTAAAACAACATTAATGATTGATAAGTAAAAATCCTTACTCAATCAGTAATGGAAAAAAGGTGCATAAAAAGGAAAACAACATTTGGTGAGTGAGAAGTACTAAGCCAACCTCACTCAATACTGGAAAAAGTATGTGAAAGTAGAAATGGACTTAGGTGTCTACAAAAAGGGTGGTCTAATAATTAGAAATGATAAAAATAAATCAAGTCAAGTCTTTAAATTTAGATCCATGGTGAACAAAAAGTAATCCATAGTTGCTCAAACATATTATTCTTTCTCTAAGGATAGATAAAACTGAAACAAAATAGTGATAACATGTTTTTTTAAGATGTGAAGAAGGAAGTAGAGAAGAGGGAAAATAGATTTGGAATCACAATTTTCCTATAAAGGAGAAAATGAAATGGGTAGAGGGGAGAATGAATGAAAAACCAAGGAAGATGAACTCTTTATCGAAGTCAAGACACTCAAATTAGGTTTGTCAAAATAAGAGAAATTTTGATCTTAAAGACCCTGAATAACTTCTCTTAGCCACACAAGTCTTAGGTCAACAAATTAAGTATATAGATCATCCCATGAAGTCTATATGTATGAAAATTAAAATGGACATACCTTCCCATAATGTGTTCCTCATTCTTCAAGACCCCTTATAGAATCACTAGTTTACTACAATGATTGGGTACTTGCATGAGAAAGTGGGTAGCACCATAGAGTTTATTTAATTCTCCTATTCCAATCTACGGGCCTATCACACCCCAATGGACCTTAGGTCTAGTGTGAGGCCAAATGTGGATTTTGAGCTTCCATTAGAGATAGGATATATGCTTGTAATCACATCTTTTGGTTTGGATTTTTTACTTTTGAGATTTGTATGTTAAATTTTGTATATCATTGCATTTTATTTCAAATGATTTTTATTTTAAATTTCTTGACGGATTTTTTTATTCCTTCTCTATACATATTTTGAAAACCACACATGGGTGCTAAAGATGACTTTCATTTGAATACCAGGGACTTAGTTACTAAGAGAGAGAACTTTAGAAAACATGGTGTCTAAGAGTCTCATAAATCTAGGTAAAATAAAAGTGCTATCTTGAATTCAACCTTGTTTTATCCAATGTGGAGTGAAAGGAAAGGAAATCAAGAGGAATGAAATATGAAACAATTTGAATTACTTGAAATTGCAAAAAATGTGACAAAGGGAGAAAAAGGGACATAATGACAAAAAAGTGTGATTCATTATCATAAAAATGATGGAAATAGAGGAAAAACATGCTAACATAGATTGGTGTGTAAATTCCATCTATAAAAAGAAGCAAAAGCTAATGCTGAGAAAAAAGACCAAGAATTTGTAACCATTGTTAAAACACATTCAAGAAAAAGAATGATAAAGATGGTAATTTTATGAGGAAGGCCAAGTCCTATTTATGGTCTTACACTGTAACTCACAAAAGAGAAACCCACTATGTGAAAAAATTGTGTAAAAATTATGAAAAAAAAGAAGACTATAGTGCATCATGAGGAATATCGAGTCTTATCCACATTTTTACAATGCTACCCATGAAAAAAAGGGAAAACCAAAAGAACAAAAGGAAGGACTAAGGTTTGTGAAAGTAGAGAATTATTGTAGAGGGTGAGACCTATGTAAGTAAATTAAAAAAAGTGTTAGATAAATAGCATATAGATAAAGCATAAAAAGAATGGAATGATAGTACATTAATGTCTATATCAAATATGAGCATGTGAGGGACAAGCTTGTGTCTATGAAGGTTTCTTACATTTGAATTAGTTTGGTATCATTCCATGTAGAATAAGAGTGAGCATCACAAGATGCCCCAAATGGTAAGTGGATGTATGGATGGGCATCGCAAGATGCCCCAGAGTCTAAAATGATATGTGGGTGGGCATCGTAAGATACCCCAAAGGCTAGAGTAATGTGTGGATGGGCATCATAAGATGCCCCACAAGCTAAAAAAAGGAATAAAAGATAATAAAAGTTAAGAAGAAAAGAGAACCCAATATAGTGTTTAAATGGATTAAGGTTGTCCAAGAAGATTCTGATAGGGGTCTTCATAATGACTTGAGATAAATGAACAAAATTGCTAAGGAGGAGAAATAGAGAATTGAGTCAGATAGATAGGGAAAGCAGTAAGAGTACAAGATTGAGTGGGTCAACCTAATACTATAAACTAGGGAAAATATAGCCTAAAAAGAGTACAAAATTGATTGGGTTTACCTAGTACTATTATCTAACTGGTAAAATATATACATGTTCGATTGGGTCGACCTAGTGCTATAGATAGGGGTAAAAATAGTCTATAAGAGGCTGTGTCGAATAAAATGACTGTGTATTGAAAATAAGGGAAGATTTTGTAATGTACTTTGAAAGAAAGAAAGGAAAGAAACACACAATCAATTGGGTCAATGAGGATGATCCAATTGAGGCACACAACACAAAACCTTGTATTAATGTTGTCTAATATAAGTTTTTGAAATACAACATACAATGAGCAAAGAGTAAGCAGTCAACTAAAAATTAAATGGTAACTAAGTAGTCATCCTAAATATTGTTAGATTATTATAAAGTGTTAATTTAAGTGTGATAAGGAAGTTGGTTGAAAGTAGGGAATTAAAAAGTAATCTATGGATGGTTTCAGGATGGTTAGGTTAAAAGGAATCTATGTTTGTAATAGTATTGGCTTCGTATTGGGGCCTACCCCTTCACATCATACATCACAATGATAAGGTTTTTGGGTGATTTTCCAATATATACCATTAAAACACATGTTTATACTTGGCCAGAAAACCAAGTCAGCTTCCCCCTTGGTGATAAAATCCAAGTAGGTAAGCCTTGGGTAGATAATTGTTTAAATATGTTTTAAGATTATTTTATTTGGTAGTGTGTATAAGAAAGAAAAATAGTGCAATTAAATGATATATTTAAAAACTAATTAATTAGACTAGGTGATCTATTCTAAGCATGCAAACAACTTAAAGTGAAAGTGTGAGTTAATTACTAGCATATAGATGTTAATATCTAATTTGAAACATAATATAGTGTTGGTTTAGATAACAATGTATGTAGAGATTATAGTAAAGAGTTGATAGTGTCATTACTATACTACTAAGGTAAGGGTCTATTAAGAACTATGTCAACAGTGTTAACGTAGTCTTATAGATAGAAGACATAACATAGAATTAAGTTGATAGGGTTGACCTTATTTTCTATATAAGGGTAGTTTTAAAGACTACAAACTATGAAAAATAGAACTATAATGAATAACAAAAATGACAAAAAAAGAGAGAAAGGAACCTTGGTGATTTAGAAGATGTAGAGGAAAGTGAGATTGTTGTTGAAGTGCCCTAATTTTTACTTGAAAATTATATGCATTGTGTTAACTAGGTAGACCTAGTTTTGTAGTTCCATATTTACTGAAACCTATGAAGAATACTATATAGGTAGTGTCAACTTAGTATGTTTTTAGAAGTCTAGAAGTTTACTATGTTGATCAGGTTAACCTAGTGGCCTATCTAAAAGTGAAAACCTATACTATGTCAACCTGTTTGACCTAGTAACCTATATCTAATGATGACCTGCACAAATAAAATAAAGTCATTTTTATGTGACTATGTGTTAAACCTATACACAAAAATTAGAAACTATACCACCACTATCAACCTAATATCATAAATATAGAAAAATAATAAATAAAATGATATAAATTATAAACACATGAAATAAAACCTACATGGGTTATATTCACATCAGGTTCACCAAGATGTATGCAATCAAAAATACATCATGTCTATAAATCAATCCTAACTCGAAGAAGATAGATCATACTTACACTTTTGATTGAGGATACATTAGATAATTAGGAACATGACCAATATGCGGATCTACTAAACCTAATTAGGGGATATCTTATCATAATAAATAATACTAAGGAGGGTTTTAAAGCCTCCAGTCAAGCACAATCATGTAATAACCCTAACTAGGCCTTATGTTTTCATATTCACTAAACTAATAGCAAGTATCTAGTGCTCACCAAAGTTTATGGCATAATGTGGGGGTTAGTAAAGAAACAAACATTCATAAGATAATATTTATTAAGTTATGTATGAGTAAGACCATAATACATGAATAAGAAGATTGATATTATTTGAAGCCAATACTTATGCTACTTCTATCTACTAAAGAGAGGAGCAAAGTTAGAGAATACTTACCTAAAATATGAAACCCTCGAGACTCAATCTCTCCCTTGGTTAAAGGGGATTTGAAATAGGTTGTTGTGGTTTTTAAGGATCACTAAGAAAGGCCAAAACATCTAAGACTTCTCCACAAGACTATATTTTCCAAGTATAAATCCTAAGCTAAGACTCCTCAATTAGAATGGTGGAAGATCAGATTGTAAAGAAGTGCAAGTGAATAATAACTCTTGTTCATTTCTAAATAATGATGAAATGATCTTGTATAAATAGGTATATTTAATCCTAATACCTTCTAAATATTTTGATCAATAGGGTTGACCTAGTATTATTATGGACAAAAATTCACTAGGTCACAGGCTAGGAATGAATACAAGGTTGACCCAGTTGACCTAGTATTGTAGAATATCGAAAGGGGATAAGGTGAGTAAAAGAGGAACAGAAAGTGGTAAAATATTGTAAGAGTATGAAAAAGAGGATTAATATCTTAGGGGAATTATTTTAGGAGTTGGTTAGATTGGTAATAAGTGGCAATAAGGGATAACAATCCTATGAAGCACCAATGGTCTACCCACACCTTTATCAATGCACCCTTTAAGTCATGCACTTAGTGAAATTGAGTATTAATGGGTTCCTAAAATATAGAAAGAATTAGTATTTGATAAAAGTTAAAAATATTGTGTGTATACACTTTTCATGTAATTAGTGTGCTTATTAACACACTCATTCAGCATACGAGTAGACTTTCTAAGAATAATGCTAGAGATACTCCACCCAATGAACATACCAAACCTCACCCTTATATATGTTATAGTGATATATGAATTGGACCTTAATATGATGATGGTGGTGATTCTGAGGGCTTAGATGATATACTTTTAAGCAATGAATTTTTGGCTTTTACATTTGGTGTGCACACAACGATCACTACACATATAGAAGTATATTATATATTTGACATGTTAAATTTTAGTTATATTTGTATTAAAATATATCAGTTAAATTACATAGAACCTAAATAATATATATACAATTTTTTTATTTTGCACAAGGAGATAGTGTCATCATATTCACAATCCACTACTGCATTTTTAGGCCAGTTGATTTTTATGTATGCACATCTAATTTATTGGCCATCTAAAACTACACCTATTGATGTTATGAGTCCAATGTTCATATATAAAAATTTAATTTTGAGTTAATGTTATACTCTATGTATATGCTTTTGTTTAATAAAGGAGATAAATTTACCATATATCTTCAATATTTTCTACAAAACTAAGCAAGGTTGTTTTTTCAATTGATGACCACAATGGAGACTCTTCCATCTCTATGAGATAAGATATACATAGGAATTAATTTTTCAATGTCATCTATGTAGGCACTCATCTAGGTATATGTTAACTTTTAATTTTGAATTATAGATATAGGTTTATTTTAATAATTTTACTACATCACTGAGTAAATAAAACTTATGTGAATGTATTGTGTATACAAGGTTGTCCAATGAAATTTGATATTCCCATTAAAAATATTAATATGGAACCTTATCATGTTTTATCTCCATTTCATAGGATTTTTCATGTACCTCAAATTTTCATTAACCCTCTTGAGTGTTAGACACAGATTGAGCATAACCATGAGATTGCAGTAAGTGCATGTTTAAATTATTTTTGTATTCTAGTCTAAAATTAGTTTCTAAACTTGGTTTCATGTATACTATGTAAATTTTATAATAATATTAAGTTATTCCTTAGAGGAATCCAATACATATAATGGATCTTCGTCTACGAGCAGGGAATCCCAGAGAGAGTCTTCTTTGAGTAAAGGTGTAGACAATATTTATGAATTATATAGCACCTCAGTCTTGTACATTTTGAAAAACTCAAACCTTGGTTATTCCTCTCAGTTTTATAACTTTATCACTTTATCAATTATCAAATCTAGTCTCTTTTATATGCCTTGTCCTATCTCTTAGTTCAACTAGTCTTATGTTAAAGATCTAGGCCTTCTATCTTTCCTAGAATACTTAAAATCTTATTATCTTATGCCTCTACAAGTTATGAGCCTATAACTATTTTCCTAGCCCCTGGACACTTGCATCTCAAATAGACACTTACTTCAATGTAGGTGTCCTACTCTGATGCAAGTGTCCAGTACCCTAAAATCATCTAATTTTCAAATGAAATGTATCCTAATGGTTGTCCTTAGTGCTTTAATGTGAGATATTTTCTAAGGGTATTGGTATAAATATAATATCAACCCTCATTCATTCCTCACCTAGCACAAACCTAACATTCATACAAAATAGCATTCAAATAACATTCAATTGAGTAAAAGATTTTATATTTTCATATCATTCATGGGAAAAACATACTTATAGGTTTTATGTACTGAAGGAGTAGCCGAAGTGCTTGATTTACCAAGTTACAAGTTTAATCCTTGTTATACTTACTTTACACATATTGCATCCTTATGTACATACAAGCCAACACATTAGGGGAGAACTACATCAGTCTAAGGCCCTCTTAAGAGTAGTGGATATGTAGGCATCACCCATTGATGTATGGGTCTTTGGGGTTAGCTCAACATTATGTGCCCACTAACCCATTATTACCAAGGTCACTATGAATATGAAGAAATAGGTTTTTGATCATTTGATAAGGAGTGACATTCCATGATTCATATATTAATGCACTAGACTAAAGGTGATAATGAATCTAAAAGCATCCAAGTGGTCACATCCAATTTTAGTAATTATTATGTACTAAAGACCTATGTCTGATCTAGACACTAACATCAACATAACCATCTCAGGCTAACATAAGTATTTGTGGGTATAAAGGCATTTAATCCAAAATTTGGTGATTATTATAGAATATTATTCTAGTCTACTTCTTGCATGTTCCATATCCAGATCTATATAAGCATCAAAACTAGCTAAGTGTCTTATAACTTTGTCATTACAATATCTAGCATAGTTTTACTTTCCATTTTTAGTATATCTTAGCATAATAAATTTATTATATGTTATATTTGAGTTTTATAGTTAATTATATCACTACAGATATATTTATTACCCTTGTGCTTATTCATTTCTATATTCTTAACCCTATTTACCCCATTATTACATAATCATTCTCTATTAGATGTTTATTGCTTGCCTTGGCCTGACCTTTGTGTTCTTTATCTCTCTCATCATGGATGATATTGACTACTTTGATGAATATGATTATGAAACTACCCAACTCTCTCTCAAGGAAAGAATGAAAATTAATTAGTCTTGTATTCTTCCAAGTTTTAAAGCATATAATATAAAATATTTGAATGGTGGTAGTTTTTATCCCTTTAATCATGTCCATGCTTCCACCATTTCAATAAATGAGTTTCTCCATCTTAAGTAAGATCAAAAGACTTTGCCTTTACCTTCTACAACAAAATTGGTTGCACATGGAACTTCATTTGATCATGATAGCTTTCACCAACTCTATAAGTATATCATGGAGGATTTGTAAACAAGCCATAAAGGGAATGTTCCTTCAATTCCATTGATCAAAATCCCTCCTATTCTAACATTTCCAAACAATATTCCCCATATCAATGGTGATTATTTTGTCCTACATTCATTTGATATCAATTTTTTTTGAAAGGTTAACCAAGACATCATGGCATCTTTACCCAGTAACATCAAGTCATCAAGAATAAAAAATCATTACAAACCTAAAGTGAAAAATGATCCTAATGTTCCAAATATGGAACTCTTACCAATATCGATAAAGGCACATCAATTAAATGATCTTTATCTTCCAAAATATGTATTTACACCAAAAGTTCCTACTATACTAAAAAGGTGACTTTACTAAATATTCCTCAAGCTCCAATTGATATGTCATTATCAAAAGTGAAAGAACCAAGTTATTCAAATGTTCTAAGATCTTCAAATGATATACCAAAGGTACCAAAATTTTGAGATCCAACACCATTACCAAGTTATCCTAAATTTAGTGACCAATAACTTGCACTTGTTATCCATGAGGATGATGACACTCATATGCCTAGATTCAAAAAAGTGGTCGATTAAAAAGTGGTCAATTAGAATCAATTATAACACCTATGATTAACACCACCATTATCATGGAGTATCTTATTTCTATGATGAGAACTATTGGGTATCTTTAATAACAAGTTGTTATACTTCAAATACAAATGGCTTTCCATAATGATAATACACATGTTACCTCATCCAATAATCAACCTCTTGTGAAAAATATACTTAAATATCATTACCTAAAAAATTTTGAACTACCATATTTATCACTCCTTGAAACACACAAAGATCCATTTTGGCACATGATACATTATGTACATTCTTTTGGTCAACAGGTAAAAGATGACAAATTTTTACTAAAGGTATTTCATATGACCATTTCATATGAGGCTCAAATTTGGCTATATAACTTAAAAAATGGTGCCTTAACCATTTTTTTACAATTTTAATATGTATTCTTCATGGCTTTTAATATACACAAGGTTCAAAAACTTACATTAGCATAGTTTCATATTTTTAAGCAACATGATGAAGAATCCCTTCAAGATTATAATATTCACTTAAAAAGTACATCATATGAGATAACATTTAGGCCTTAAGATTTGGAATTGAAATTAAATTTTAGTAGAGTTATTATTTCCCCATTAAATTAAAAAGCATTACATAAACAATGTGAGTCATTTACCCTTGTGTGTGTGTGTGTGTGTGTGTGTGTGTGTGTGTGTGTGTGTGTGTGTGTGTGTGTGTGTGTGTGTGTGTGTGTGTGTGTGTGTGTGTGTGTGTGTGTGTGTGTGTGTGTGTGTGTGCGTATGTGTGTGTGTGTGTGCGCGCGTGCATAGATATGCTTCATTCATACTTACTCATCCAAAGGAGCTTAACATATCTCCCTCAAAATACCAAAGTTTTATCCCTCACACAAAGGAGGGAGATAATTTTTCTAAGGATCATTATGAACAAAAATTTCATGTTCCTAATCTTTACATGACTGGTTTGTAAAAATGACTTAATATGGGGCCAATTCAAGGCCCATGTCCTATACAAAATCATCAAGTTCTATAAACTAGAAATCATCAATGTCACCAAGTTTAACAATTACTTTATTCATGGGTGGTGCTTACTTTCATCATAACCATATTGATACTAAAAAATCAAAAAAATATGGTAGTGAAAGACATTTTTCATAAATTGGGCACCATGCCAAATATATACGTGATAAGGGGAAATAGAAATATTCATTAGGTTCTTTGGTCATTCCTATTGATTTTGGGCCTCGTGTTATCCTTAAAAATGTATGGGTCTTACCCCATACTCTATTACACTTTTTTACATTTGGAATATTTTGGTTATATGAAATGGAAGATAAAGTAGATCCAATTCCATGAGGTCTTTCATTTTCCTATAAAATAAGGTTAATTCACGTACCACATGATGGTCATATTAATCCTAAAAAATAAAAAAGTTGAGAATAATAACTCGATATGGATTTATACCTTTCCAAGCAACCACATCATGATGATAAGAATGAGATCAACAAGTATTTAGATTATGATATACCATTTTAGAGAGGGGAGATATCTATGAACATCCATTGGATGACATCATAGGATAGTCTTCCCATTTCCAAATATTTATAAAATGCTAAAAAAAATAAAAATAAATTGGCATCTACACATTCTACTATCTCCTTAAAATATGTGTGTTAGTTCCATATTGATGGATAGCATATCAGTTACTTCTATTTATACATGTTTCATGCTTATATTTGAATGTGATACATGCATACATAGATACATGATCTATACATTTTGATATTTTGAGATTTCCCTCTACTCATGTCACCAAGATGTTGGGGACATCCACTTCTATGTTCATAATACATCTAGGTTATATCATTCTATGGTCATTTTACATTATCATATTGATCTTATACATGTACTTACACATGCCTTTATTCATGTTTACATATTTCATAGTGTACTTTGATATGATATGTACTTGAAATTTTTTGCTAACACATTGAATCCATGGAAAAATATGATATGTTTATGTTGGCTACTTATGTTTCATTTATGCACTTCTTTTAGTGTCTTACCTTATTATTATCTTGTCTATTGAGCATTTGAATACACTCCATTATTTATGGTGCCCATGCATGCCTTTGTTTATTTAACATTTGATATGTCATCACTTATTATATGAACATTTAAATATGTAATTATTGATTTTATGGGAATTCAAATAAGTCATGTCCATTAGATTGTGTGGCATTTGAACATGCCCCTTGTTTGCAATCTCCTTGGACCATTATTTATTGATTTTCTTTTGATGCTCTTGTGTGTGCTTGATTAATTATTTATATTTTAATATTACTATCTAGATGTTGACATGATATTTATCATGCATATGAGGCCTTGATTTAATCACATTATATGCCCTTCAATGATGCATTTATCTAGACATGTTCTCTTATATGTTACATGGTTCATTCACAATTATATAGTTATCTTATCCATTTGAGGTGAGGTAACTACAATTTTATATATTACCTCACCTTAAAGGGGGGGAATATAAGTGTGGTCATGTCATAGAGGCATGGATTCTTCACATTCATAGTTTAATATTTAGTGAGGGCATGTCATAGAGACATTACTTCCACACATTCAAAGTTTTTAGATATAGTGGGGGCATGTTATGGTATCATGTCACCCACACTTGTTCAAATTTTTGAATTGGCCAAAGCACACAGTTATATGATTTAGATACACATTTATGATATAATTCCATACATTGGTATCATTATTACGCATATATTCAACATGAGACATATCTAAGGTTCATTTTTTATGCACTATACAACTAATATTGTGTCAGGAATCTAGAACAAACACAGCTCTGATACCACTTGTCAGGACCTAGGCTCACAAAGCTCTAACACCAATTGTCAAGATTAAGAGCACAATTGATTACCTTTGTATAAGCAACTAAACATGAAATTTAACTAGAATAATAAGTAACTAGAAATCAAAAATAGCACAGAATATGAGAGACAATACACACTTGTATTAATACTCATCCAGAAGGAAATACAATAAAGAGATCACACTCTTCCCACACCACTTGGGCATACTAGTAATCTTCCCTCAAGAGTTCTCTCTCTTAATTACAAACACAATCAACTCAATAACCGAGTTGGTGTTTCAACCAGTCAGTAATAATACTGTTAGTACCACCGAGTATACACACATACTCCAAGTTTGAGTACACCATGTACTCCAAGTAGATCTCACCTAATTTTGCACACCTACAGATCAACCTAGTTTTACACACCTGCAAACCTAGATCTTACTTACCGTGTAGATCTCACCTGATCTTGCTATACCATAGATCAACCTGGCCTTGCACACCTGTCGACCTAGATCTTACACACCTGGAAGAACCCTTGTCCTTACCTCACCAAGTCCTTATGATTCTCCCTTGGATAGAACCCTTTTGACTCTACACACCAGCACCCCTGTGGATCTTCTACCAGATCTTGCTCTCCCATAGATTTACCTAATCATACACACTTGGCACTATGGCACTATGAGGAGCTAACCTTGCTTTCTTCCATCTAAAGGAGCTAACGTTGCTCTCTCTATCTAGCACACTTTATAATACAGCCCCATGGGTCTCTTAAATAGATCCCATGCAGAGATTAATTAGACTAATAATTACAATAATTAAAAATGCAGCTCTAATACTAAAATTAGTCTTTACATGCAAACAACCGGTTCATTAAACAAATTGTTCGTGTAACTAACAATTCTGGAACCACATAGGCGACCAATGTTAGTCCCTGTTTGTCTAGAGATGACTGACATCGACCAATCCATGACCGATGTTATAGCTTCCTGTCCACCTCTAATTGATGTTGGTTGGCCTGACTGATGCCAGTTACTATGACACTCAGCACCTCCTCCATGTTTTCATACCTATGAAGCTTTTAGCTCCACAACCTAACAATCTCCCACTTGGAGATAAATAGCTGCACCTGTACCTATACCTATACATCATCTAATTTGTTTCATGTCTTGTATCCTTCTTCAAGTTCAATCTTAAAGACTAGCCACCACACATCCTGTGGTGCTACGCTTGTCATCCAAATCCCCTACCATATCTGAATCTACATACACATGTAGAGAAATCCCTGACCCTGCATAGCATGTTAACCTACTGTTGGTCCCTCTCAAATACCTGAGAATCCACTCAACTGATTTTCAGTGCTTCTTTCCTAGATTGGCCACAAACTCGCTGAAAACACCCACTGCTTGGGCAACATCAGGTCTAGTACATACCATGCACTTAACTTCATCATGTGAATTGGGACACTATTCTGTGAACTATCCATTCATAGGTGTGCTAACCAGTTCTGCATCCTGCATATTGAACCTCACCACTACCTTATTCACACAATCATCCTGAGACAACATCAACCTATGATCTTCCTTGTCCCTAGGAATACTCATGCCAAGGATTTTTGCTCCTCCTAAATCCTTCCTGGCACACCATTGAACTAATTTTACCTTTAGCTCAACAAATCCCTGCATGTATGAACCTGCAACAAGCATATCATCCACATACAGTAATAGGATAATGTCATGACCATTATCCAACCTGGTAAAATAAACACAATGGTTACATTGACATTGACTAAAGTCATGCTTTGTCATACACCCACCAAACCTGTACCACTATCCTGGAGCTTGCTCAAGACCATATAACCTGGCCTTCTATCTCATGTGTCCATTCTCTCCTTTTTTTAACCTAGGAATCTATTCATCTTTCAGTGCTTTAATCCTAGCTGGCAACTCTACCAAATCTCCCATTTGGTTCTCTTCTAAAGAATTCATGCCATGCTCCCACTGTTTCCTGGATTCTACCTGCATTACTTCTTCAAAACTTCTTAGTTCTTGACCATTAGTGAGCAACAAGTTCAAGTAGTATAAAGAAGGTGAATAATGAATTTGAGGCTTACTTACACTTTCATTCCTCCATATGGGCATTTAAGACTCCTTGATAGCTTACTGTCTGCCTAAAATCTGTTCTCTGGTCGACCCTGGTCTGCACCCGACCGATGTCAATTCCACCTGATCGCCGATGTTGGTTCCCTGACCGATGTCAGTGTCCACCTGGTCACCAACATTAGTTCCTTAACTAACATCATTTCCCTGATCGACGTTGATCTCCACCTGCCTGACACCATTGACTCTGGTCTACACATGACTGACATCGGTACCTACTTGTTCGACGTCGGTTCCACCTAACTGATGTTGATAACTATGTTTTCCTGTGAGTGATGACTTTTTTACTCGCGAGCTCACCTTGGATCAAAACCCTATCCAAACTGCCTTGCTCAAAATTATTCAACCTCCCTAACTGATCATTGTCCATCATCTCCTCCATGAAAACCAAGGCTTTCCAGTTCTTAAATTTGTCAAAGACATCTAACTTCCTCTTAAGAACATGCATCCCCTTCTTACTCATGTGACCTAGCCTACAAAGCCACATCTTTGCAATAGAAAGAGAATCAATAATACAAGTAGATAGATAAAGAATACCTACTTTCTTACCACATGCTAATTTAAGTGCATCTGCTGTGAGAGTTACTGTGCACCTCTCATCACCCAACTTTCCTATATAAATTAGACTCCTCTTCAGGACTGGGACCTGCATGACATCCTTCAACACCCATGTGTTGGCCGTCTAAAATTTCAGCCACACTTCCTCTTTGCCAACAATTTGACAAGGCTCACCAACCCCTAAATAAATCTTTCCAAAGTCTCCATGGACATAATCATGGAAAAATACTCTATTTGGGGCTACATGGAAAGAGGCAATAAAATCTATAATCCAAGATTCTACTTTATCCAAGGAACATACAAGAGCATCCTGTGCAGCAACACCTGCAACATCTGCTTCTTCTTTTCCTTCATGTTGATCTTCTACCAACCAACAATCTTTCTTTACCTGCGCTTTATTTCCATAATTCCATAATTGAAAATTCTTGCCGTTGAATTCCTCCTTTCTTAGTGTACTTTATTCTACCATTACTATACTCCCACTCAATCAGAAACCCTTGAGAGTGACCTGTAATCAACAAACACTTAACACACTCTGAAACCAAAGTGTTAGTGAACCTCGCTTTGAGAACCTGCAACCTCGCTCTGATACCACTTGTCAGGAATCTAGAACAAACACAACTCTGATACCACTTGTCAGGACCTAGGCTCACAAAGCTCTGACACCAATTGTCAGGATTAAGAGCATAATTGATTACCTTTGTATAAGCAACTAAACACAAAATTTAACCAAAATAATAAGTAACTAGAAATCAAAAATAGCACAGAATATGAGAGATAATACACACTTGTATTAATACTCATCCAGAAGGAAACACAATAAAGAGATCACACTCTTCCCACACCTCTTGGGTGTACCAGTAATCTTCCCTCAAGAGTTCTCTCTCTCAATTACAAACACAATCAACTCAATAACCGAGTTAGTGTTTTAACCAGTCAGTAACAATACTACCAGTACCACTGAGTATACACACATACTCCAAGTCTGAGTACACCACGTACTCCAAGTAGATCTCACCTGATCTTGCACACCTATAGATCAACCTAGTTTTACACACCTGTAAACCTAGATCTTACTTACCATGTAGATCTCACATGATCTTGCTATACCACATATCAACCTAGCCTTGCACACCTGCTGACCTAGATCAGACACACCTGGAAGAACCCTTGTCCTTACCTCACCAAGTCCTTATGATTCTCCCTTGGATAGAACCCTTCTGATTCTACACACCAGCACCCCTGTGGATCTTCTACCAGATCTTGCTCTCCCGTAGATCTACTTGATCATACACACTTGGCACTGTGTCACTATGAGGAGCTAACCTTGCTCTCTTCCCTCTAAAGTATCTAACCTTTCTCTCTCTATCTAGCACACTTTACAATACAGCCCCATGGGTCTCTTAAATAGATCCCATGTAAACAATAATTAGACTTCTAATTACAATAATTAGAAACGCAGCTCTAAGACTAAAATTAGTCTTTACATGAAAACAACTAGTTTGTTAAACAAATTGTTCATGTAACTAATAGTTTTGGAACCACACAGGTGACCGACGTCGGTCCCTATCTATCTGGAGATGACCAATGTTGGCTGATCCATGACTGATGTCGGCAGCTTCCTGTCCACCTCTGACTGATGTCAGTTGGCCTGATCGACGCCAGTTACTGTGACACTCAACACCTCCTCCATGTTTGCATACCTGTGAAGCTTTTAGCTCCACAACCTAACATATTGTAAAATCCAAATTAGTTTTATATTTAGAACACTTTTAGGGACTATCATCACCCACTAGGTTGGACTTTTATGGGTTGTATTGAGCTAATCTATTACAGTAGTTGGTTTGATTTTTGGTATGGTTAAGGTGATGAAATAATTTAATATTTCTAAGTTTTTAGGTTAGACTTGATTGTATCATCTATCCTCAATAGTTTGATAATGTGAGTTGACTTGGTTCATTCACATTCACTAGGTTATAAGTATGATTGGGTTACATGATTGAGCTAGTTTCAACTGCTAGGTGGCAATCCATATTTTATTTAAGTTTTAAGGCATGGGTCCTCTATCCTCTATATATCTCATTAAATATATGTACTTTCTAGATTTATATTTATCCTAATCTTAGTTTTAGTGATTCATAATGATACATCTTTCAAATGAAATTCCAAAGTGAAAGATGGTTGCATCGATACATAAGTGTACTCCTAAACCATGATCTCTTTCAATTTCAATAATTTTAATACTTTAAATTTTATATTATATGCACTAATTGCATACTCTTGGTTGTAGGTCAGTTACTAGCAAAGCATTCAATTTGGACTCAAGCAAAAACAAAGTGTGTTATACACACCTAGGTACACATTCCTTTTCTTTTAAACTAGTAATTTCATTACTAAATTAAAGGGTGAGAAATGTAAATGAAAATTATGAATTATATATCACCTCAATCTTTTACACTTCGAAAATCTTAGAACTTGATTGTTCATTTTGATTCTAGACTTGTCTCACTTTTACAAGTCTCACATCTACTCTTTCTTGTGCCCCTTGGCATATATCTTAGTTTGACCAATCTTATATTGATGATCCAGGCCTTCTATCTTTTCTAAAATGCTTAAAACCTTATGATCATATTCCTCTACAAGTTTTGAGCCTATACCTATTTTCCTACTCCCTAGACACTTGTGTTCCAAATAGACACTTATGTTAACACAGGTGTCCTTCTTTGATGTAAGTGTCTTGTGCCCTAAAGTCATCTAATTTAGAAATGAAATGTATCCTAATGGTTGTCCTGATTGTTTGAATGTGATATATTCTCTAAGAAGATTGGTATAAATATAATATCAACTATCATTCATTCCTCACCTAGCACAAACTTAGCATTCATACAAAAGAGCATTCAAATAACATTTAATTAAGAAAAAGCTTTTCTATTTTATATTATTTTCATAGCAGTCATAAGAACATCACACCTACAAGTCTAAAGTGTTGAAGGAGTAGCCCAAGAGTCTAATTTTCCAAGTTACAATTTAGGTTACTATTATACTAAATTTTCACATATTTCATCTTTGTGCACATATAATTCAACACATTCAGGGAGAACTACATCATTGTGAGGCCATATTCAAAGTAGTGGATAAGTAGGTAGCACCCACTAATAGAGGGGTATTTAGGGTTATTTTGACATCATGTGCCCAGTAACACATTTTTACCAAGGTCACTATGAAGATAAATCAAGGTTTCAATCATTTGACAAGGAGAGACAGTCCATGACCTAGATATGATTTTACCATAGAGAAGGAAATGATTAACCTAGAAGCATACAAGTAGTTGTATCCTAACTTAGTATTTATTTTGTAGTGGACACTTGAGATCAATCTAGACACTAGCATTGATGCAATCATCCTAGGGTGAAACAAGTGTCTATGACTACAAAGGCACTTAATCTATAATTTGGTGATTATTTTAGAATATTATTCTAGTTTTCTTCCTACCTATTCTAGATCCAAATTTTCATTAGCATCAAAACTAGCTAAGTTCTTAATTTTTTATCATTGTAATATCTAGCATAGTTTTACTTTTTATTTTTCATATATCCTAGCATAATAAATTTAGTTCATGTTTTATCTGAGTTCTAAAATTAAATTTCCTACTATATATCTATTTATCACCCTTATGCTTATTCATTTCTATATTCTTAACCTTATTTACTCATATTAGGATCCATATCCAATTTATGGATAAATAGAAAGCAAAGAGAGGAAAACTATTTGAGGAGTAGGATGTCTTAGATGATGTACTTGTTTGTATTCCTATATGGTAATATACACATTTTTGGCATTGTATGTGTATTGAAATTCACTCGACATTATATTATTTTGTTAGATGATGTAAAAAAAATTATTCATATATGGTAATGTATGTGTTATTGGCATTGTATGCTTATATGGCATTCACCTAGAATTATAGTATGGTCTTATTTTTTATGCCTTTATGGATTTTATTGATACATATATATGTTCACATTTTGTGGTGATCATCTTTCTGCATACAATTTGGCTCACATTATTATTGAAAAACTAAATTTGATGATTGTGTGGCCATATTTAGATATGATCATCTTTAATATTTCCTTCATGTGATTTATTAAAACTAATTTAAAATATTTCAAAAAAAAATTAATTAAAATTATATGGTATAAATTAGTATAATGTTTGAGATAGAGTCATAAATTATTTTGAAGTTCCTCTCATGATTGGGCTACACCATTTATCACTATTCTAATGTGTACCCTTGCTACACTAGTTTAATATCATTTAGAACTTGATATTCATGTTTTATATTCATTGAATATATAGACATACCAAATTTATATTATAAGTATAATTTTAAAAAACACTAGAATACTCATCTCTTGCACACCTTTGGATGCCCTTATACATTTTGCTTATGCAAGTTTGATGAAGTGGTTATGTTCTACCTCCTCCTTTGGGATGTTCTCTCTTTGGAGATGATTTGAATTATTTTTTGATGATTTCACATTTATTTAAAGGCTATCATATTTTTTTATTCAAGTTTCATTCACCCATGTAATCATGAAATTTATGTTGTGTTATTTCATTCTCTATAGAGTTGTTGCCCTTATTTTAGAGACTCTTTTTTGGCCGTTTAAAGTAGTTTTAGATTGTAAATCTCATGTATCTTGAGGCTTTGGAATATTTTGGTGGTTATATATATATTTTTTTCCACTTCATGAACTTTTTTCTCTCCCTCTCCATTGTGCTCATCTTGGCCATTTATTCTCTTCTTGTCATATATTTTCTCCATTGTTTAAGAGCATAGAAACATTGACAACAAATGTTGTCAAATTTGAAGAAACAATTGGAGAACTACACTTCTAGTGATTTATGGTTATAAATTTATACCTAAAACACATAAAATGTGGATAATAATGTCTAGGACCAAGTTATTAGCCTCCCATCATGCCTGGCTAAGAGACCCACCATCCATTATGGCCTCAAGAATGCCCTTCCCAATACAATAAAATTATAGTATTTTAGCCTAACTTCAGACATGCATAAAATAGAAATTATAAGTAATTTATATGAATATAAATAAAACTCACATGAATTTTAAATCCCTATAATTTCACCCCATATCACATTGATGGATCCTTCGAGACTAATCCATGGCATAAGTTGTAGTAACAGGGCCTGAAATGCAACCTTTTTTTAGTGGAGACAAGTTCTTAAACTCCAACTAGAATTTATGTCTCTGGGACATCCATGTGAAAATACATAAATTAAATAACACACACACACACACACACACACACACACACACACACACACACACACATTCAAATTACATTTGTTCACATTACCTCAACATCTAAATCCACCCAGAAGCATGTTATCACTATTGTTAAGGAGCACAAAAACACTGATAACAAAAGTTGTCAAAGTTAAAGTGGTAGTTGGATAAATCCACATTTAGTGCTTCATGGATAAAATTTGGAACTAAAAAAACATATATGGTGTCATATAATATATATTAACATATTATTTTCCTCCCATCATTCCCATTCAAGAGATCCACCACCCATTTTAGCCTTAAAAATGCCCTTCCCAATACAATAAAATTACAATTTTTTATCCTAACTCCAAGAATGCATAAAATATAAATTTAAATTAATTTGTATGAATAAAAATAACTTTAAATTTTTTCATAATCCCTATAATATAACCCCATATCATGTCAATGAAACCTTCAATACTAATCCATGGCACAAGTTGTAGTAATGGGTCCTGAAATGCAACTTTTTTCAATGAAGATATAAGTTCTTAAGATCTAAGGATAATTTGCACCTATAGTATTTTTAATTTAAATTAAATAATTTTTATCACATATAAATATTAAAATTTCATGTTATCCCATGAAAAATTCACTTGGAATCATGTTATCATTACTATTCAAGAGTGTGGAAACATTGATAATAAATGTTGTCAAAGTTGAAGCGATAGTTGGATAACTCCACCTCTGATGATTCATGGATTAAAAATAGAATTTAAAACATGTATATGGTGATATATAATGTCTATTAATATTTTATTTTCCTCCCATCACACTCGTAGGAGAGATCTACCACCCATTTCGACCTTAAGAATGCCCCTCCCAATACAAGAAAATTGTAGTTTTTTAGCCTAACTTCATGTGTGCATAAAAAAATCATAATTAATTTGGATTAATATAAAGAACCATAAAATTCATTTAAAATCCATATATTTAAACACTATATCATTATAATGTAGCATTATAGACCAATTTATGGCACAAGTTGCAGTAACAAGTCTTGAAATGCAACTTTTTCAGTGAAGAGACAAGTTTTTGAGCTCTAACTAGCATTTATACCTCTAGGACCTCTAGGTTAAAATAAATAAATTTTATAATATATATATAATAAAATTAAATTTTATCCCATGACCTTGATATCTAAATCCACCTGAAAACATGTTTTCAATATTATTCGGGAGAATGAAAACATTGACAACAAATGTTGTCAAAGTTACATTTGCAACTAGATAAATCCACCTCTAGTGATTCATGGATATAAAATTGCATTGATATAATTTTTTAGGTGTAATATAGTTTATATGAATATTTTATATGCCTCCCATCACTCTTTATCGAGATACCCACCACTCATTTTGTCATTAAGAATGCCCTTCCCACTACAAGAAAATTGTAGTTTTTTGCCTAACTTCATGTGTGTATAAAATAAATATAATGAGTCATTTGGATGAATTTAAATAAACATAATATTCATATATAATCCATATAATTTCTACCTAAATCATTTCAATTTAACCTTAGAAACCAATATGTGGCACAAGTTACAATA
Source organism: Torreya grandis (assembly GCA_037957365.1). Taxonomy (NCBI): domain Eukaryota; kingdom Viridiplantae; phylum Streptophyta; class Pinopsida; order Cupressales; family Taxaceae; genus Torreya; species Torreya grandis. The sequence goes on from JARHVA010006347.1 coordinate 340,920, forward strand.
ACGGGTCTTGAAATACAACTTTTTTACAATGAAGAGATAAGTTCTTGAGCTCCAACTAGAATTTCCACCTCCAAGACCTCTAGGTGAAAATTAATAACTTTTATCATTTATATATATTAAAATTACATATTATCCCATGACTTCAATGTCCAAATCCACCCAAAATCATGTTTTCACTATTGTTCAGGAGCGTATAAACACTAACAATAAATGTTGTCAAAGTTGAAGTTGTAGTTGGATAAATTTATCTCTAATGCTTTTTGGATAAAAACTAGAATTTAAAACACATAAATGGTAGTTTATATTTTCCAATAATATTTTTTAATCCTTCCATCACATTTATCTGAGAGACCCACCACCCATTCTGACCTCAAGAATGCCCTTCCCAATACAATAAAATTATAGTTTTTTTCCTAACTTCAAGCGTGCATAAAACTAAAACTATAATTCATTAGAAATAAAATAAAATAACATTAATATTCGTGTTAAATCCTTATAATTTCAACCTTTATAATGTTTATGTAATATTTGAGATGAATATGTGGCATACGTTATAGTAATGGGTCCTTAAATCTAATTTTTTTACAATGAAGAAACAAGGTTTTGTCCTCTAACCAGAACTTTGACTTTAGATACTTATAAGTTAAAATACAAAACTTTAAACATGTATAAATATTAAAATTACATTTTATCCCATGACTAATACTTTGAAATCCATCCAATTGAGTGTTTTCACTATTGTTCAAGAGGGTGGAAACACTTACAACAAATGTTATCAAAGTTGAAGGGATAGTTTGAGATCTCCACCTCTAGTGCTTCATGGCTCAAAACTAATAAAAACAAATTTGAGGTTTTATATAACATATATGACAAGTTTAATATCCTCCTATGATTCATGGTTGATATACCACCACCCATTCTAGCATGTAGAACACCCTTCCCAATACAAGAAAATTATAGTTTTTTAGCCTAACTTCAAGTGTGCATAAAATGGAAATAATAAGTCATTTGGATGAATAAAAATATCCCTTGTGTAAATTTAAAATCCATATAATTTCACCCCAAATCATGTCTATGTAAATTTCAACACCAATCAGTGGAAAATTTGCAATAACAGGTCTAGAAATGCAACTTTTTTGTAGTGAAGAGACAAGTTCTTGATCTCCTACTAGAATTTCCACCTCCAGAACCTCCAAGTGAAAATACATCACTTTGATTATTTATATATATTAAAATTAAATTCTCTCACATGAAATCAATATCCAAACCCACCTAAATATGTATTTTCATTATTGTTCAAGAACATAGAAACATTGATAACAAATGTTGTCAAAGTTAAAGTTGCAGTTTGATAACTCTACCTCCAATGCTTCATGGATCAAAACTAGAATTAAAAACACATTTGGGGTGGTGGATAATATATAGGACCAATTTCTTATCCTCCCATCATTTTTTTCAAGAGACCCACTACCCATTCTAGTCTCAAGTACGCCCTTCCCTATATAATAAAATTATAGTTTTTGGCCTAACTTTAGATGCGCATTTAAAAAAACCATAATTCACTTTCACTAAATAAAATAACCCTTATGTGAATGTATAATACCTATAATTTCACCCTATATCACATCAATGGAAACTTGGAGAATAATTTATGGCATAAGTTGTAGTAACAAGTCCTAAAATACAACTTTTTGCAATGAAGAGACAACTTCTTATCCTAACTAACATTTCCACCTCTAGGACCTCCAAATGCAATTACATCACTTTGAACATGTATGGATATTAAAATTACATGAAATCCCATTGATGATGACCTCCAAATCCACTTGAATACATGTTTTCACTATTATTCAGGAGTGTGGAAACACTAAGAATAAATGTTGTCAAAGTTGAAGAGGCAATTTGCAATATCCACCTCCAGTACTTCATGGCTCTAAACTAGCACCGCAAACATGTTTGGGGTAGTGGATAACATTTAGGACCAATTTTTTGGACTCCCATCATGCTCATTCAAGAGACCCACTACCCATTGTAGCCTCAATAATACCCTTTTTGTAATAACTGAGTACTTATATTAAGTTTTTCTTAACTTCAAGAATATGAAATTCTTTATTAATAATGCCAACCACGTGAAGGTGGATCTTATTTGGCACCACTAACCTACAAAAAAATTATTATTTGTTAATTAAAAATTAAATTTATATGTACTACCTACAAAATCAATAATATTTAATAAAATTAAATATATTTTATTTGACAAGTCAACATACCTTGGAATTTTAATACAAAAACACACTAGGATTTACTCTAATCTTGATAGTAACAAGAATAAATTCATGGTCTGACTCATAAAATTTAAATATATTATTTTTTAATGGCCTCCCATGAGCTTTGATCAATTGAATATTTTCTTAAGAACCAAACTTGAATAGTTTAGTATCTTCCTATGTGTTTTAAAGTCTTCAAACAACCATACATCTGAACGTTTTATAGGATATCATTGAATTCAAGTTCTAATGACTACCATAGACATAGTGGGATAGTCAATGTTTTATCCATCTATGACTAGGGAAGTCAATTTTTTTTTCCTCCACACACCTACATAAGTAGTAATTTGTTCCCTCTTCATTGTCTTCAATATAAATAATTTTAAAAGCATGCCCTATATCAAAAAAAACAAAATTTTAATGATGTTGTCAAGATAAATAATGAGAATAAATAGTAAATAATGATTAATATTCTACCTAGTTTCATTATATTAAATACATGGTTAAAGTTATGTGACAATGTCATATCTATAAGTTTTAATGCTAGTGGAACCTAATATGTGTTGATTGGAATTATATATTTGTAAATACATTCATCCACCAACTCTTGTGAATCATACTCATTCCACACAAATTTCATGCATGTATAATATAAACATGACAAGTTTCTCATATGAATAGTATAATAGCCTACATTTGAGCTATGAAATGAGTGGAGCTCACTTGATTCCATTAAATTCATATAATCCTCATACTTTTCCAAGTGTTATTCCTCCATCAACCATAAATATCTATTTATAGTAGAATTTTATTAAGCACCATGGCCTATTTTTTCATTACACCATTCAATAATGGTTGTTGCATCAATAAAAATAACACCATATTCAAACGTTACCTCCTCTCTTGTAAAAACTCTTTTTACATTTGCTCTAGCACCATCATGCTCCCATTTTCCATGGATAGCCTCAGTGAAACTCTAAATACATTATACACCAGTAGTAACATGTATCTGTCTCAACCATTAAAACATTTGTGCATTCTTGAATCATGATGTGTAATTATCTAATCAAATGTAATGTTGATTGAAAGTAATATTCATGTCAGTCAACTATCCATAGAACATCTTAAAACAACCTTGCACATACTCTATACAATGTGATTGGTCATCACTAACATATAAATGGTACTCCCTTGACGTTTTTTGGTCTTTATCTATACTATCAAGTGCATGCATGAAAGTTATATGCACGAATATAAAAACTTGCATTGAGTTGTAATATCATGACTGAGCTTCCATTTATGGTTTGAATGTGTATTTATTAGCGAATTCAAATATTAAAATAATAAAACCAAGTGTGAATGTGTCCTTGATTATATTTAAATATTCATACAACCATCTATCCCTATGTGTGTGCCTTGCATACTCATAAATAATGTATTCCTTGTATTTGATAATAAATTCTGAAATATGTATTTATTTTGTAACAAACTCACACTTTTTAGATTATTTGCCATATTTGACTTGATAAGTCACATACTTGTATTTTCTCAAACCAACTAATTCATATCCAATTTCAATTGTACTCTCCTCATAGATACATTTTTTTAATTTTGGCAATCCACCACAAATGTAACAATTTCCATCCAAACATGTTTTGTTATAAAAGAACTATCCATCTGGTATTTCACAAAAAATGGTTGGAATAAATTTTATGGATAATTTTGGTGTAAATTGTATGCTACACCCCTACAAAATATTATCAATATCAAGGTAAAACATATATGTCAAATAACATCATATTGTATTGAAAATTCAACATGTTGCCTACACCAATAAGTGGTACGTGTGTGATTTATTTTTACATAAAATGATTTGGCCATCTCAAAATATATTTTATTAATATATATTTTTAGATATTTTTTCAAAATCTTAGAGTGTAATTATGATTGGGTCATATATAATAAATATTTTGCATGGGGTTCACGATTATGAGAACCAACTCTTATTTTCACTACATCTCTTATATTGGGTGAAACTCTTGTATTGTCTTTCTAAAATTATGCAAGTAAATATTTGAGAGCATTATCTCTATCATATTCCTTTCATTGAAGTCTACCAAAGAATATTTAGAGCTTAGTGGCATTGGCATCATTAAGTGTATGGTGTCTTCCAATCACTTTCATGAATGTTTTTCTATTTATTTCCAATGTTCAACTAGTTTTTGAAATCAATCATTTTTTCCCTATTTGACCACTTACTACACAAGTTTAAATTATACGTCAGGCAACATTATAATCTTTGTTGCATGATTTCAAGCATGTAGTATGATATGCATCATGTAGATTTTTAATAATTTTATTGTTTTCATCATCCATGTTAAATATTCTTAGTCTTAGAGTGTACATTGTAGGTCTCATATTAATAAATTTCATCAAAAAAATAAATAATTATAATTTTTTACTATCAAAACCTAAATTATGAAATTAATTATCCCAAAAAAATTCAGCTAGTCTTCGGGAATGGTGGTCAGACATTTTGTTATGTATTGGTTTCAAAACATTTTCATTAACTTCAATTAAGTACTTTCCTTTTATATGCATAATCCTTGGAGGTTTTAATAATGGTGTAATTTGTTGAAAGGTTGTTTCAAAATCATTATGTTCATTACTAGTTTATTCATTACTAATTTCATTATTTAGTGTTTCCATGGCATTTTATTCATTATTATTTTCATCATTATGTGTTTCCATGAAATTTTATTCATTTATAGGGGGTAAATCATCATGCATAGATTCATCATCAATAAAATCAAAAACTTTATACTTTGAATGTGGACTTGAAAAATAATTTTGACTATTAGGTAAACATTCATCATTGTTACTCAATTCATCATTGTCAATTTCGTCATTATCTACCACATTTGATTCATTAGGGATAGTTTTTGTATATTGTCTTGAGAAAAATGTTTGAATCCATACCTTTTATTTTTATATCAACTATTTTATTTGCTATAGTGTTTTATGATTTAATTTCTTCTTCTTCATTGAAAGAAAATCATCACCCATGACTAGATAAAGAACAATTTAAACATTTTTTATGGTGGGGTCCCAAAGAATAATTTGATTCCTTTTGTCTTCATCATTCAAAGTGAATAATTATGCAAAGAATGTAAGTGTGGTTAAAATTCTCAAAAAAACATAAAAATAAACATTAGAGAGAGTTTTGTTCTATTTTTTTGGTAATGTGTATACACTATAACACATACGCATTATAGTGTATATGAATTATACATTTTATGTCTATATATTTATATATCATATTGTTATAAAACATGATTAAAATATGTGATGAAATCCTATGTTATATTATTATGTGATGTAATCCAAACTATGAAATATTATTATGTCATGCAATCCTATATAATTACCTTTATTTTTGCACTTGTGATATATTCTAGGGTCAATTCAACCATATGTTACATCCTATACAATTGATTGAGCCATAATTTAGGTTCATGGGGATCAATTTAGCCCAAATCACATCTTTAATTATACCAATTAACTAATTAGATCAATTCATGACTAATGTATTCCCAAATCACATCTCTAATTAAACTAATTAGATCAATTCATGACTAATTTAACCCTAAATCATAAATTGATCTTGTCTAGTTAGGTTGAAGGGGCTCAAATTATCCGTAATTTAATTTTTGATTGAATTGGTGGACTATTTACTTTATTTTTTATGATATCGTGGTTGATTGAACCCTAAATTACATCTTATATAGTCAAAATTAGGTTTACAAGGTTCAATTTCATCCAACTTGCATCAACAATTATAACCTTAAATCATAAAACCTAAACACTAAGCCATAGTTTAGGTTCATGGGGATCAATATGGCCCAAATAATGTCTTTAATTTCACTATTTTACTAATTAGATCAATTCATAACATAATCAGAGCTAATTAGTCCCAAATCATGTCATGTTATTTAGTTAGGTTGAAGGGGCTCAAATCGGCCCTAATTTCCTTAGTGATTGAATAGGTGGACTCTTTGGTTTAGGGTGAAATGATAGTGAGGTCAATTAACCCCCAAATTACATCTTATATAATCAAAATAATGTTCATGAGGTTAAATTTCATCCAACTTGCATCACTAATTATAACAATCGACTAATTAGATCGATATATGAAGTAATTAAGCTAATTTATAGCCCTAAATCACATCATACACTTGAATTTAGGTTCAATGGGTTCATATTTCCCAATTACCTATGTATTTTCATTTTTGATGTAATTAAATGGTTGATTAAGCCACATATTGCATCTTATATAGTCAATTGAGCCATAATTTAGGTTTATGAGGCTCAATTTGGCCCAAATCATGTCTCTAATTACACCAATTGACTAATTTGATCATTTCATGACTATTTTAGCCCCAAATTACGTCATTCTTTTGCATTTAGGTTGAACCTAGGCTCAAATTAGCCCTCATTTCCTTCATGATTTAATTGATAGACTATTGGCTTTATTTTGTTATGATATAGGGTTGATTGAACCCTAAATTACATCCATATATAGTCAAAATTAGGTTCACAAGGTTCAATTTCATCAAAATTTAATTGACTAATTGTAACCCAAAACCCTAAACCATAACTCATAATTTAGTTCCATAAGGCTTAAATTAGACCAAACCATGTATGTAATTACACTAACTGACTAATTGGATCAATTCATGATAGAATCGAAGCTAATTTATCTCCAAATCATGTCCTACTCTTGAAATTAAGTTGAAAGGGATCAAATTTTCTTTAATTACCTCCTTGATTAAATGAATAAACTATTTGGTTCATTATATGATGACATTAAGGTCAATTTCACTCAAAATTACATCATATACAACTCAAACTACATTTAAATGTGGCTCAATTTTTCTAGAATCATGTCATTGATTGCACTATCTGACTAATTAGGTCAATTTATGATGAAATCGAAGCCAATTCAGCCTTAAATCACATTTTATAGTCATAATTAGGTTCAATGGGCTCATATTCACCCAAATTACCTCCACAATTGAACCAATCGGTTATTTAATTCATTACATGATGATATTAGAGTTTATAGAGCCTCAAACCATGTCTTGTACATGTTAAACTTGCATATGTCATTAAACCAAATGATTCTTTACTTCATACTCTGATTAAATTAGAGTTGATTAATGCCAAATTCACATGTTATAGTCATAATTAGGTTGAAAGGGCTCAAATTCTCCTAGATTGCCTTTGAATTAAACTAATGGACTATTTAGTTTATTTTTTTATGATATTGGGGTTGATAACCATAAATTACATCTTTTATAATCAAAATTAGGTTTACAAGGCTCAATTTCACTTAAATTGCATCATTGATTGCACAATTCACTCATTCACTACATATGTTAAAAGACATAAGCTAATTAAATGCCAAATCATGTCATATAGTCATAGTTATGTTAAAGGGGTCCAAATTGGCCCTAATTGCTTCCACCATTGAAATAATTGACTCTTTCATTCATTTTTAATGAAACCAAGCCTAGTTGAACGATAAATCATATTTTATATAGTCAAAACTATGCTTATAGGTACAAATGCACCAAAATTACATCACTATATCAATTGTGTCCTTTTTTTGGTAGTGTATATATTTATACACTCCACTTTAAAATAAAAATATAAAATTATGAATGTGAAAAGATATAAACATAAACATAAACACATATAAATAGATCTTTTTTATTTTTGTGTGTAATGTGAACATAACACATATGTGCTATAGTGCGTATGTGTTAAAGCATGCATGAATTAAATCACATACACATTATAGTGTGTACATGATATGTTATATTTGAATTCAAAAACCAAGCCTTTTGGCTTGGAAATGGCTTGGATTTTCGAGCCAAAGGCTTGGACTTGTCGACACACAATTGAATCTAAGTTCAAAAAAATAAGAAAATTCAAATTCCATTACCAAATACACTATGAATTTTAATGATCCACTTCATAAAATTATTACCACAATGATGATAATGCTCTCCTCTTTCTAAATATATGATTTTTTTAAATTTTGGACTATTTTAAGGTTTCTAATTATGTTAATTTCTAAATATGGATTTTTTAGGCCACTACATGCCACAAATATACATGCTTATATATGTTTAAGTATTTTTTTTCATTGCTCCAACTACAAAAAAATATATGGTCACAAACTAGGCCTCATTCTATATTCATTAAAAAAAACTAATTTTTACTTTTTTATGAGGTAGTTATGGAGGTTGTACGGCCATCTATCCTTTTTTTTAGTTTTCAAGATCTATTTACTTGTAAAATTAATTTAAAAATATATATATTTTTAATTTTTTTAATAAAATATAGGTCACAAACTATATGATATTATTTAAATTTCCACAAAAGAGTTTCAAAAAAATACTGAACTTTGCTATAAAAATATTGCACCATATGTATGACTATCTACTCTATTTTCCTTAAAAAATAGGAGTTCCTCTATAAATTTTAGATGTCTGACCTACTTATACTTAACCTTTTCAAAAAAAAATAGTGTTTTATAAATTAGACTTGAAATTATACAATTCATGTTTTTAGACCATCTTCAAATTTTAAGTGTATTCATCCCAAATAATCTATATAAGTTGAGATTTTTTAATTTTTAGGAAAAATAAATCCATAGATAGGCTCCTTTTTCCACCCAACTATGTGCACTTACCCATTGTATACATTTGAATATGCCATTTTTGCTTTTGTGTAAAATTGACTAATTCAAGTCCATTCATTTGTGTGGCATTTAAACATGCCCCTTATTTGCAATCTCCTTGGACCATTATATTTTAACTTGATTTTGAGTGTTCTCCTGTGTGTGATTGATTGCTTATTGAGATTGTATTATTACTATCTATCTATGTTTCTATTATATTTATTATACATCTTATCCCTTAATGTGATCACATTCTATGTGCTTCAATGATACAATTACCTAGACATGTCCTTCTATATGTTACATGGTATATGCATAGTTATATGATTATTTTATCTTTTTTAGGTGAGGTGATTTAACTTTTAAGGACTTAATGTAAATCATAGATTATTAAAAGGTTGAATATAGAAGGTAAATATAGATATCTATTACAAATAACTAATTAAACTAATTTACTCAAAATAATGTGTGTAAGGAGAAGATTGACTTGCATGGAGTAAAACCTATGTCACTAGATGGTAATGATGCTAAAATAAATCAAGAAAATAGCTTGTGTCCCTTTCATTTCTGAAACTAGAGCTTTTATTGCTTTAGTACATTAGCATGGTCAGATGGATAGTATCTCACTACACTAGTGTCTAAATCATTATGGTAGTGTCCTTTTGTGGATAGGGCTCTTGAGACTTTTGGGGATGCTATGAGGGAGCTTCAATGTTTTATAGGGTGCTTACAAGCTTATGATCATCCTTATGTGTCATTGTTTTGATGTTCTTCCTTCAAAACCCTAATGAATACCTATACACATGAAACAACAACAAAATCAAATGCAAAAATAAGGGACAAGGTGGGTTGTGGGATATGAGGATCATGTAATGCAGAACCCTTGTTATTATAACCGCTACCTACATTAACTTGAATGATAGTGGTCTTAGATTGTATGTAGTTCTCCCTTAGGGAACATGCATAATCAACATGCTCAGTGTGTTAAAATAACTTTTGCTTAGGCCCTTATTTGATCAAGTGTGTAGAATTAGGTGTGATGTTACATAATATGCAATGGCTTAAGCTATATTATTGATTGATTTAAATGTAATCATGTGAAAAATCAGTAAGTGCTAAATGTTGAATGCCTTATGAGGATCTTTGTATAGAATGAACTTTAATTTGAATGCAAGATGCTTATTCATAGGTTGACAAGGTGAAAAAAATATAAAATCATAAGAAGATATCCAAAGGAATGGTAAGGACCCAAAACACACTAAAAATGTGACCATTAGACAATAACATAGTGGTGAACACTATCCATAGTGCACTATTATCTAGGGTTGCACTATTGTCCTATAGGCAAAAAACTAGGTTGCAGCTGAAGCAAATAGGCCAGGGGCCCTTGTAACTGGGATTAGCATGACATAGGACCATTGGAGGTGCAACAAGTAGGAAAAAAAAGTCATAATCAAGGATAAAATACCAAAATGACCATGTGAACAAGACCTTCATTCATTATTAATAACTTCTTATGAAAGAGCTACAAAAGACATAGTACTTGTGTTGCTTGACCAAATTAGGATGTGTACATGAGGTAAATACTAATTTATATCTTACCTCACCTCAAATTTGGAACATATTAGTGGAATCATGTCATAGAGGCATGGCTTCCACATATTTATAATTTTAGATATAATGGGGGCATGTTTTGGACACATGTTTTCCACACTTATTTAGTATGTAGCACACCCATATTATAGTGGGGGCATGTTTGGAAACATGTCCTCTAATTTAACCTTTTAGGATTTAACTATGTAAATCTCTATGTTTGGTAAAAGGGTTGAGATGTATAAATCAATCAAATAAATATGCAATAATTAAATATTGATTTGTTATGACCTTGTTTGACTTTCTATAAATAGGGATAAATAGAGACTTATCTAAAAACTGACTATCACAGATAATCTGGGTTTTGAAACTTGAGATTTGGGTGATATACTAAGTCATCAAAAATATTTTGGTATTCATTTGTTTACTAGATAGTAGCATCCAATTTAGATAGTAGTGGCATTCATGTGTAGTGTCCTCAATGTGGCGGTAATGTCCCCTTTGTGAGACTATTTCTATTTTCGGGGATCATCTATGCTTTCCTATGTGACCAAAACCTATAGCTCTAAATTGTACCTGTTGACCAATTTTGGTCTACATACCAAAAATGTTCCTAGTCCAAGAATCCATTGGAAAGAGTAGGATCCTAATTAAAGAGTGACCCAATATCACAAGGAGCAAGTCTAGAGTCACAGAGCCCTCATAAGGTGTTAAGAGTGCTTGGAATAGATATTGAAGTGCATAAAGTTTATCTAGTTCTTCATTGTGTGCATCTTGACATTTTGGGTTAAGTAGTAGAAAGTTTAAATAAGCAATTTTCAAAAGCTATATCTCGTATGTGTGGCAATCTTAGGAAAAAGTGATCACATGGGTTTGTCCAACTTGGTCCCTAGTTGTTGCCAATTTATAGATCCTCCACCAAAGCACAAAAGAATATACACACATGTAAATTTGGGCTCTTGGGCATTTTTGCTAGGTTTTCCATACTTAGCCAAATAAGCTAGAACGACACCAGGATGCCATGTGAACCAGATATGGACCAGTCAACTTGAATATTTTATATCTTCACTTAGAAGGATCTTGAGACCAATAGATCAAATGGGTTCATCCCTTTCAGTCTTAAGAATATCCCCTACAAGTTTTGTGCCTCCATGATTCCTACACTTCAAGATATAAATTTTCAAAGTAGATCAAATAATGAATGACATTCATGTGAATGTTAATTTTGATCAAGGTAAGTAAATATTTAGTTTTTAAAATGTCCTTAAAAGGTTTGAATTTGGTTAATATCTAATGGTCCATGGGAATCCTCATACTGACACATAAGATCTAACGATCTACACTGAGTCAACCAAGTCAAAAAGGTCCCTAGGTTAAAGCCTTTAAAGATATACAAGTTGGACATAATCCAATGGTGTGAGATGATCAAGACAAGATCTAAGGGATTGAATTCACTGACAAAAGGATGGGTCTAAGCTAAATCAAGGGCTCACACTCAATCATACCAATGATCTGATGGAGCACAAGAACTGACAAAAAAGTGGGACCAGGGAGATCTATGGTGCACATGCATTCATACATCTAGATCAAATGATATGCATGAGTCAAATTGGTCAATGAATCCAAAGGGATAATGAGTCAAGGATAAGTGCCATAAGAACATTTAGTTTGCAAGAGATCAATGGCTCATGGGCATCCATGCACAAATAAATCAATAGAGTGAGATAATTCAAAAAGGTTTAGAGGATCTTGATGATGAATACAAAGAGGATAAGTGTCCAAAGTTAGTGGGTCTTGGTATAAGATCGAATACTGACATGCATTCATACATCCATATCTAACAGTGTGAGTCAGAGTCAATAAATCAATGTATCTATGGATCCAATGAATATAAAGATAGTTGGAAATGATGTAGATGAGCCTAGTTGGTTTTTGATAGCCAATAAATAAAGGCAAGATTGAGACATTTTTTATGAAAGTCAAAAAGGTTATTCAGGACCCAGATAAAGCAAATATCAAAGAACTGAGCTCGAAAGTGGACCAGGGTTTAATCAATACCATAGTTTAGAAACCAATCATCATCAACAAAGCTTCATATAGGTGAAATAGATCCTTTAGGTCTACTATAGAAGTTAAAAATAGACCAATGACTATGTGAAAACCAATGGTTTAAGATTGGTTTTCACATATAGTGGACCTATGTCTTGCCTCTTCATGGTTCACATTTTTAGGTTTAGAGGGCCACCTAATGTAGATGTGGTACTTTTTAGCTAGTTCTAAGACATGATCCTTGTCAACTGATCAAGTAAATAATGACATGATTCTAAGAAAAGATCTGACAGTTGGATAAGGGCAATGGACATTTGATTCTTTTACAGAGTTGGCTCTTTGTTGATAAGATTTGATTCAACATCCTTAAGAGTGCTAATCCATCAAAAGTAGTGGGGCCTTTTCTAATGCATGGCTCTCTCTCTCTTTCTCTTTGTTATAAATATAGGATTCTAAGACTTGATATTGATCATCTATCCCTCTTTTTGGTATGACTAGACTCTGCCAAAATTTGTACTACAACACCTTTTGATGTAATAAAGATTGAATTTCATCATTTTCTAATCCAGATTGAAGTGTGTTATATGAATTCATGCACTATTTTCAAGTGAATATATGTTCCTTTCTTATGTCTAAGTTTACCTCACCTTCAAGAAGGGCTTAATAATCTCACTAGTCATTATAAGTGCAACTTATAGTTTATTGTCTAGTTTGAAAGTGGATATTTGCCCTCTTTTACTAATCTGTTAATTGATTAATGCCTTGATCTTAAATATTTATGTGAGATTGATGTTATTTGGTCTAAAAAGTATATCATAGTATATTTTGTATGATTTGGAGTGATCAAATCAATGGTGCATCACTACTTTTTTCATGCTTTTATAAGTTTTGTCAATTCTTTCTCCCTTTCCCAAGTAGGTGATAGTTTAGGTTTAGTGTAGGTGATAGATCCATAAGGAAGTCAGCCTTTTTTAGATGTTTGATCCACTTTTAGGATACCCACATCCTAATATCAATCCCATGTTGGACTAGATTTGAGTAGAAAGATCTGAACAATCCCCTCTTTAGCTAGGGTGAAAATATAAAACCCCAATAGTTTTGGCATGCCCGATGGGACTCAAGTTTCTTTGGTATAATTGAAGTTTGAAGATTGAGAAGAAAGATTCATAGCAGTAGGAGAGATATACCATCATCAAAATTTGAATATCCTTCAAGTTATAGATCTCATAGCATCTTCATGCCAAAGGTTACAACAAGAGCATCAAGTAGAGTTACTTCTTTTGAACATATTGAATTTCCTCTTACTTCTTATAAAAGATCAAGATTCAATAGTACATGGCTTTATCCTCCAAAGCAACGTTTATCTTTTGGTCAGTCTATTAGTTTAGTCCAATATATTATCCCCATAATCCAAATCCCTTTCACCCAAATGGTTATCATGAATCAAGTGTTTGTCCCATTTAATAGGGGTAGTCCCCTAAATTTGGCCCAATATGATGGCATTCATGTGTCTACTCTAAAAAGTATCCCTTTATTGTCTAGATAATGGGATAAAACTATTGCTACTCAGCATATCCAAGATATTTCTAATCTATGTTATGTTCATAATGCTACTCAAGATAATGTGGCTATCAGATTACTTGCTACCTCTTTTAAGAGAAAAGCATTACAATGGTATAGGAATCTTCCTTCAACCTCCATTTCTACCTAGGATGAGTTAGGTGTAGTTTTAGTTAAGCAATTTGAAGAAAAATCTGATCATCTATTCTGAAAAACATGGATTAGGATCCCTACATTGGTTACACCATCCCTAGAGTATGTATTTTTATACTTCTTCAAGGACCTTAATTCTAATATAAGTGTCATGATACAGTCAATGAGTGGTAATAACTTACCAAATGCCTATGAGATTGTTATCAGAGTAGAGAATAGATTGATTCAAGCTGGTAAACTTTCTCTAAGGCCTCTAATGCCCTTTTTCTAGAATTACAACTTGTTCCTCCCCCTAAGTTCCCCAAATTCCATATATATCCCCTATTCCATCTCCCAAAGTCCAAGTTATAGCTCCTAATCAATCTAGTGAGAATGGTGATTTGAAAATTATGTTACAAGCTTTTAGAAATGAAATTGTTTCACTGAAGAGACAACAGTACCAAGGCAGGCCTTATCATCAACAAAACCAGAGTACCTATCAGTCTTTCAATAACTAAAGACCACCTTATCAAGGTTTCAAGGATAATAGGCAACCTTATCAAAATCAAAGAGCTATAATCCAAGCTAAACCATATGCAACCCTTGATCCCAATGTGCCTTTTAGCTCAAAATTTATTGTTCCCCAAAATAACTTAATGTAAGACCCAAGTTGGCAGTCTTCCAATCCAAATGACATTCAGAATCAAGCTTTGGTGTCACAAGAGATTATCATGCCATAGATGACACAAGAATAGTTCCCTCTTCAAGGTGGTCAATATCAAGACATGAATATGGAAATCCATGGATAAGCTCAATAATTTATAGGGCAGCCTAATGGTATCAATGTTAATTGGCATTTGGATGATCACATTGTATTCAACCAAGCTAGTGAAACTAGCAACACAAATGGTCAAGTGATAGCTCTTACTAGAACTAAAAGAAGATTAGTTGAAGAAGCTTAGGAAGTGATCCATAATTCTAATGTTCCTACCTTTGTGTCAAATAATGTTAAATATAAATTTATTGTTCTTATAAGATAGAAGATTCATAACATAGAGACAGTGAAAGTTCCCCAGATGCCCCTAACTAGAGAATAGTTAGTGGCTCAAAAGTTGAATCCAAAGGTTAGTGGAACATCTTTTAAAATTATTGATCAAATGAATAAATTAAATGTTATTATTATAAAGATGGATTCCCTTTCCATCCTAGGGCAAAAGGACATTCTGATTCAACAACTTTTGGATCTCAAGATATCTAAAGAACCAGTTGAGAAACAGGTAGCTATCTTGGCCAATTCAAACTAGTAAATCAAACAACCTAATCAGCATATACATAACATGAAAAAAGTGGATAAAACTAATGTCAATTCAATTAAGACTCCTCCCTTTTATCTATCTTTCATAGAAGGTGATTGTTTAGTCCATAATTGTATGGTAGATAGTGGAGCTAGTAGCATTGTCATACCCAACAAATTGTAGGCAAGCTTAGTCTTATCTATGAGCCAAATACCTAAGGAATATAGCAATTAGATGGCTCACCAATGAAAATATTAATCATGATAAAAGACCTAAATATGACATTACATGCATTCACTAATGTTATTATTCATCAAGATGTAGTTGTAGTGGACCTACCTCCATATTTTGCCATGTGTCCATTAAGAGATTTTACTTCACAAATAGGAGAATATTTTTTAGATGATTGGACCTATCTAATGTTCAAAACTATTTATGGCACTATGATGAAAATAATTTCAAAATCTATTGCAAGATTTCATTTGGATCCATATATGCTAAGCATGGTGAACACTAATTGTGTTATCTCAGACAAGGTATTAGAAAACAGTGAAGTTGAAGCTAAATCACCTCTAGATGGAGTCCTAGATCTTTTCCTTAATGAATGGGCCTCTAATTTACATGAGCATGATCCCTAAAATTTAATTGAAGTAAAATTACTTGGTGTTTATTGTCTTCATGAAAATGATGCACCAATTCCAATATTGATGAAAGATGAGTAGCCTAATGATGGACTGTGGCAACTATATTTTGATGGATCCATGAACAAATATGGCACTAGACCTGGAATGATATTAATTTATCTACCTAATCAAAGGTGTTTATCTTATCTCAAGTTTAAGTTTGGTATTTCCAATATTGTCACTGAATATGAAGCACTAGTGCATGGTTTACAATGGATAAGAAAGATGAAGGTTAATTCCTTACAAGTCTTTAGAGATAGTAAACTAGTAGTTCACCAAGTATGGGGACTTAACATATGAAATAACCCACTACTTAGGTCTTATAATCATAGATTATAGGACCTAGTTGAATACTTTCAAGCCTTTAATATTCAGGCCATATCAAGAAATCAGAATAAGCATGCAGACAGGATGGATACTATTGGATCACAATTCAATATCCCAGATAATATAAATAGGGACAAAGTCCAATCACATATCAAGGTAGTTATGAAACATTCTATCATATAAAACCATGAAAATTGGTAAGTATTTGAAGATGATAGCTATATTATCATATTCTTACAAGAGAAATTTGAATTCTCCTTAAGGAACCAGGACAAACATTTATAGCAGTATGATGATAAGATTGTTCAATTAAATACAAACAAGTTGCCTAAAGGACTGGTCACCCTAGAAAATATATTCAATAGAGATGATGAATTAAGAAAAGAAAAAAAATATTTATCAACCAAGGAAGAACACTACACAAATGTAGATATTGAAACTGGCAAAAGATGTCTTTACATGGTAATACAGTGACCTTAAAGGTTTTGATCCAAGTCTAGCTCAACATACCATTGAGTTAGAAGATGAGACTAGGCTAGTCAGATAAAGGCAAAGGCCAATCAATCCAAATCTTGAACCTTTAATGAGAGCTGAACTACATAAGCTCATTGAATCAACCATAATATTTCTAATTAAGAACTCAACTTGGGTAGAAAACCTTGTTCCATTATGAAAAAGAATGGTGAAATAAGGCTATGTGTCACCTTTCATGACTTGAACAAGGCCTCTTTCAAAGATCATTATCCATTTCCATCAATGGAATAGATTTTATATCTAGTTGCAAGTTCAGAAAGGTTCTATTTATTGGATGGTTATAGTGGATATAATAAAATATTGGTCAAATAAGAAGACTAGTACAAAATAGCCTTCACCACAGAGTGGGGGATATTTGCATATAGAAATATGCCTTTTTGTTTATCTAATGTTGGAACCACTTTCAGAAGGCTATGGATATGGAATTTCAAGGTATCCTCAACAAGTTTATTCTTATTTATCTAGATGACATAATAGTATTCTCTAATAGCAAAAATGAGTATATGATTTATCTAAGACAATTGTTTAAAAGATGCAGAGAATCTAGAGTGTCTTTGAACCTAAAAAAGTGTGTTTTCTCTAGTCATGAAGGTAAGATTCTTAGACATGTCATTTCAAAGAAAGGTACAAGCATAGACCCTGATAGGATAGAATCAATTATTTAACTATCATTGCCTAAACATAAGAAAGCCCTACAAAGATTTTTAGGCAAGATTAACTTCATAAGGAGATACATTTTAATTTTTTCTACTTCAGCTAGGCCATGTATAGCCATGTTAAAGAAAGGTTAGAGTTTAATTTGGTCTAAAGGAGTGAAAAGTTTTGAAGAAATAAAGAAAGTTATAGCCAGTGCTCCTACACTCCTGAACCCTGACTTTATGAAAGATTTCTTCTTTTATAATTATGCTAAACTTGACACAATATCAGGTATTCTCATGCAATAGAATAAAGAGACTTTTGAGTAGTCAATAGCCTTTTTTATTCAAGGCTTAAAATATTATGAAACAAGGTATTATTTTTTTAAGAAGCATGTTCTTTCAGTTATAAGGTCTCTTAAAAAGTTTAGGTACTTGTCTAATAATAAGATACATTTGATGGTTACACATCCAAGTGTCAAAGAATTTATTCTAAATAAAGATATAAGTGACAAAAGAACTAGTTACATAACCAAGGTCATGGAATATGACATTGAGATGAAAGTCAAAAAGCTGGTTAGAGGCAAAAGACTTTGTGAACATCTAGCCCAAGACTTGTAGGAGTCTAATGAATAGGTTATGGTGTAAAATGATCAAAAACTTGCAAGTAATTAGGCCTCAACTTTTAGTTGGCTCTAAGATATGGTAAGATATCTACAAGATGGTATTTATCCTTCTCATCTCACTCCTTCAAAGAGGAGATATTTCAAATTACAGTCAATTCATTTTCTCCTTGTTGATAATGTATTATTTAAAAAGGATATTAATGGTATACTACTAAGATGCATAGAAATAGGTCAAACACAAATTTTACTTGAGCAATTCCATGATGGACATGGTGGAAGATGTTACTCAACCAAAATTATAGCTCATAAAATTATGAAAAGTGGCTATTATTGGTCAAGTTTATTTGGTGATTGCCATATATGGGTCAAGAAATATAGACAATGTGTCATGTTTGTTGGAAAAGTGATACTTGCAACCTTACCCCTCCAACCAATTTTAGTTAATCAACCCTTTATCAAATTGGAATTGGACTTTATTGGTGTTATCAACCCCCACCCATCAAGCTTAAGACATAAGTGGATCTTGGCTGCCATAGATTATTTTACCAGATGGATAGAGGCAGTAGCATTAAAAGAAGCCAATGAAACCAGTGTTTTAGACTTATATGAAAGTTTACTTGCTAGATTTGGGGTCCCTTCAACTATAATTTTTGATAATGTTATGGCTTTTTTAAGATCTAAGATTAGTCAGTGGGCAGTTCAACATAATATTTTTCTCAGTACCTCATCAAACTATTATCCACAAGAAATGGCCTTGTTGAGCCTACCAACAAGAATTTGTTGAAGATCATCAAGAGAAATGTAGAAGACAATCAAAGATCATGGCATCTCAAATTTAATTCAACTCTGTGTGCTGATAAGATCACATATAAAAGACCAATTGCCAATTCTCCATACAAGCTAGTATATGGTAAAGAAGCAATAATGTATATTTCTCTTAAATTCCCTACTTTAGAATCAATGCATCAGCTTGAGCTTTTAAAGACTAAGACAATGGAAATAAGATATGATGAGCTCATGGAGCTAGATGAGATAAGGCATCAGTCCATGTTGTCTATAGAGGCCCATCAAGCAATGACAAAGAGATGTTTTGATCAAGGAACTTCTTCAAGAAGTTTCCAAGAAGGAGATTTGGTCCTCAAGTGGGATGAGGATAGAGCCAAGCTAGGAAAAAACATAAAATTTGATTCTTTTTGGAGTGGACCATTTACAGTTTCCAATTTTAAATCTCATAATGCTTTCCATCTCATAAGGATGAATGGTGAAGAACTTCCTATCCTAGTCAATGGGATACATCTCATACATTATTGTTAAGGAAAGCTAAGTCCCCTATACATAGTTTTTTCTTATTTTCTACAAGTTTTTTATAACACATTCATTAGTTTCCTTTATTTTTGTTCTAAATAATTTCTTCTTTCTTGCACAATTGCTCAGTAGTTTAGATCCTTTGTTTTTTAGGTTAGTTTACCTTTCAATTTGTTTTCTTTCCTTGTTAGTGTTTTTTTGTCTTTGCAATTCAAGAGGTTGTTTTAAAGTCATGTAATGGTCCATATATTATCTATGATGATCCAAGATTCATGTACATGGTCTGATTTCAAGCATATTAGGCATGATTCCCAACCAAGTTGCCAAAGATGTTGACCAATTTTGGTCTACATACAAAAAATGTGTGTAGTCCAAGAATCTAGTGGAAAGAGCAGGATCTCGATTGAAGAGTGACCCAATGTCACAAGGAGTAGGTCTAGAGTTGAAAAACCCCCATAAGGTGTTAAGAGTGCTTAGAATAGATATGGAAGTACATGGAGTTCATTTGGTTCTTCATTATGTGCATCTTGACATTTTGGGTCAAGTAGCAAAAAGTCTAAATAGGCAATTCACAAATGCTGTATATTGCATGTGTGGCAGTCTCAAGAAAAAGTGATCACATGGGTTTGTCTAGCTTGGTCCCTAGTTGTTACATGCTAAGTTATAGATCCTCTACCAAAGTGCAAAAGAAGATAAAAATATGTAAAGTTGGGCTCCCAAGCATTTTGCTAGGTTTTCCATACTTAGCCAAATAAGCTAGAACATCGTGAGGACATCATGTGAACCAAATATGGACCAATAAACTTATATATTTTATATCTTCACTTAGAAGGATATAGAGACCAATGGATCAAATGGGTTTCATCCTTTTAGTCTCAAGAACATCCCCTACAAGTTTCGTGCCTCCATGATTCTTGTGCTTCAAGATATAAATTATCAAACTTGATCAAATAATGAATGATGTTCATGTGAATGTTAATTTTGATCAAGTTAAGTAACCATTTGGGTTTTAAAAGGTCCTTATAAGGTTTTAAGTTGGTCAATATCTAACGGTCTACGAGAACCCTCATATTGACACATAAGATCTAATGATCTACACTGAGTCAACCAAGTCAAAAGGTCCCCAGGTTAAAACCTTTAAATATCTACAAGTTAGACATAATCTAATGGTATGGGATGATCAACCCAAGATCCAATAGAGTAAATTCACTGAAAAAAAGATGGGTCCAATCTAAATCAAGGTCTCAAGATCAATCATACTAATAATCCAACAAAATGCAAGAACTAATAGAAAAGTGGGACCATGGATATCTATGGTATATGTGCATTCATACATCTAGATCAAATAGTGCACATGAGTCAAACTAGTCAATGAATATAAAAGGCTAATGATTTGAGGACAAGTGGCACAAACACATTTAGTTAGCACAAGATCAATGGCTTATGAGCAACTATGCACAGACAGATCAATAGAGCAAGATAAGTCAAAAAGGGTTAGAGGATCTTGATGATGAATAGAAAGAGGAAAAGTTTCCAAAGTTAGTGGGTCCTAGTATAAGATCGAAGACTCATGTGTATTCATACATCTATATCTAATAGCATGAGGTAGATTCAATAATTCAGTGTATCTATGGAGCCAATGAATATAAAGATAGTTGGACACGATGTAGATGAGCCTAGTTGTTTTTTGACATCCAGTAAGTAAAGGCAAGCTTGGGACATTTTTTATGAAAGTTGAAAAGGTTATTTATGACCCAGGCAAAGTAAATATCAAGGAGCCAAGCTCAGAGGTAGACTAGGGTTGAACTAGGGCCACAATTCAAAAATCAAGCATCATAAACAAAGCTTCATATAGGTGAAATAGATCCTTTGGTTATAATACAAAAGTCAAAAATAGACTAGTGACTATGTGAAAACTAATGGTCTAAGATTGGTTTTTACATATAGTGGACTCATGCCTCACCTCATCATGGTTCACATTTTCAAGTTTAGAGGGCCACCTAATGCGATGTGGCACTTTCCAGCTAGTTACAAGACATGATCCTCATTAGCAGACCAAGTAAATTATGACATGATTCTAAAAATAGATTTGGCAATTGGATAAGGGTAATAGACATTTAATTCTTTTACAGAGTTGGTTCTTTATTGATAATATCTAAGTCAACATCATCAAGAGTGCTAATCCATTGAAAGTAGTTGGGTCTTTTCCAATGCACAACTCTCTCTCTCTCTCTCTCTCTCTCTCTCTCTCTCTCTCTCTCTCTCTCTCTCTCTCTCTCTCTCTCTCTCTCTCTCTCTCTCTCTCTCTCTCTGTGTTATAAATATAAGCTTTTAATCCTTGATATTGATCATCTATCCCTCTTCTTGATATGACTAAACTCTGCCAAAATTTGTACTACAACACCTTTTCATGCAATAAAAATTGAATTATATCATTTTCTAAGCTAGATTGAAGTGTGTTCTATGAATTCATGCACTATTACTGCATGAATATAGATTCCTTACTTATGTATGAGTTTTCTTCACCTTCAAGAAGGGCTTAATAATCTCATAGGTCATTATAAGCCTACAATTTATTGTCTAGTTTGAAAGTGGATTTTCCCTCTCTTACTAATTTGGTAACTAATTAATGCCTTGTTCTAAAATATTTATGTGAGATTGATGTTATTTGGTCTGAAAAGTGTCTCATAGTGTGTTTTTTATGAGTTAGAGCGATCAAAACATTGGTGCATCACCACTTTTTACATATTTTTATAATTTTTGTCAATTTTCTCTCCCTTTCCCAAGCAAGTGCTAATTTAGGTTTAGTGTAGGTGATAAATCCATAAGGAAGCTAGCCTTTTATGGAGGTCTTCTCCAGTTTTAGGATACCCACAACCTAAGATCAGTCCCGTGTTGGACTATATTTGAGTAGGAAGATCTAAACAATCCCCTCTTCAGCTAGGGTGCAAATCTAGAACCCTACCAATACCTATAAAACTTTATTTGATGTGAAAACCCTAATCTCCTTGCAAGTATGTCATAATCAATAATTTTATGTGTGTTAGTAGGATGGATTGGACATCCTCAACACTTTTTTGTGTAGAGAGTTTCCTACATACCAATACTCTAAGGAGGGATCAAGTTCGATGTAGTTCTCCCACCTAGTGTTTGATGTATGTGTAAGTGAATGCTAGAATAATAGTGGCCTTAGATGAATTAAATGTGCTTGAGATTTGAAATGATTGAAAACTAAAATTAGGGCTATTGTAGATGGTAGTATGAAAAAATTAAGGTAGAATAAGGATCAAATACATTGATTTTGCATAACTTTGTCTTTGGTTTAAATAGATTTTGTATCTATTTTCCATCTAGTGACTAGAGGTAGACTAGACTTGTATTTATAGGGTTCTATTTCTTGTGTAGATAAGAAAATGAGCTTAGGTTGACCTTAGGAGGGGTACATGTTTGAAAAAATATCTATTAGTAAGAGATTGGACTAAGGACATTAGCACCCAGTTGGGGATAACAACACCATGTGCTTGTAGTGTCCTAAATGTGGTGTTGATGTCTTTTTGGTAGACTATTGAGAAAGTTTGATTGGGATTTGGGATGATAATTCTAGGACTATGTCTTGACTAGATATAAGTGACTATGGTCTACTAAATGACTGGAAATGTAAGTTTAATGCTCAAAGATAGGTATATGTCTAGCCTAGGGATAGGGTAACTCAAGCAACACTCTCAGAATCCAATTACCACTTTTAGGTGATTACATTTCCCCCCTCTTTATGCTAGTAAATGTAGCAAAGCAAAATGACTAGTATAAAGGAAAAATAAGCATACCTAGACTTACCTTGGAAGTGAAGCCCATGTAGCTAAGTTTGAGTATGTGAATATGGGTCTACATATGTGAAACATGATCCAAGGTAATATCTTACAATGAAACATGCAAAAATTAGTCCTTACTTAAGAGATAATCAAAAACAAAAGACTATGCTAAAACGAAATGACTGAGTAAAGTTGAGTAAAAAGAGAGGAAAGGAATGAATAAACCTCATTGGGTATGTGAACCAATGTATGAACCTAATGACAACATGTGTGTGTGAATGTTCATAATGAATATATCATTGAATAGCTTAAACTGAGTTGATGGCTTGCTTAATCCTCATATGGGTGGCTAAAGAAATCAATCCAATTTTGACTCCATCATTGCCCACCCCTTCTCGATGGATCCCAATCTTTTTGAATAGCTTGGATAAGACTGTAAGTGTGTCAAATTCTTTCATGTAGGTGGCTCAATAACTCAAGTAGGCCATGACTCCATCATTTTCCCCTTGTGTGAAGTAGATGCATTTGTAAATATACTATGTAAAGTGATATAAGTATCTAATTAAGTGATCTAATTATGTAATTGACTCCACAGCCACTCTAGTATATTAGGTGGCTCTGAGACACTTGGGATTTCTAACCACTATAGATGGAGTAAGGCATGAATCTAGTAATGACTTTAAATGTGATAGCAAGTGTATACAATGTAAAGAATGAGATGGAGTTTTCCATTCCATCTGATCAACCTATCTAAAGTTGAGTATATTAAAACTATGTGTTGCACACATACCCCCAATTTGGTATCTAAGTATACTGAACCTGAATCAAGTATGTAAGAGATGAATCTATGTAACTAAATTGAATGTGGGAATGATCATGCCATGCATGATGGCCTAAAATATGAGTAATTAGTATGGATTTGAATTGAAATGAATGAATATGAACTAAATCTAAACATAGTTTCCAAGCTTGTGACTATATCTATAAAAATATGTATTGTACTTGGTGTACTAGTCTAAATGATCTAGATTGTCTTGAAGCTAGAGCTATTAGATAGTATCACCCTATAGTGGAAAGTAGTGTCCTATGGTGCTAGTGTCCTAATTTGGGCACTAATGACTACTTGGTCTACTTTATGTGTGATATAAAGTAACTATTGAATCTTTATTCGATTATGTGTTTGCCTTGAGTCTATTATCTAAAACTAAGCATGTGTGTTGAAATGTATCTGTGAAAAGCAATATATGAGACTGATCTTTGTGACAACCCCTATAAATGCCCCCTTATTTGAGAAATTGTGAAATCTATGGAAGAACTACCCTCTAAATAAGTAGATATACAAAATGTGTTATCTATAGTATGTGCATGATATTCAAATATAATGTAAAACATAACATCAAAATGTAAATGAATATGAGCATAAGTAGGAAATATAATATGTATGTTGTAATCTAGTATTGCACAAGGTTGTTAAGATAGGTGTAATCAATATATAACAATAGAAAATCTGAGTAAATTCCTAGGGGGATGGGGCATGATGTCCATAAAGACTCCCAAATAGAAAGGGTAGATGCATGAGGTCCCTCATGACATCCAAAACTAGTGTGTGTATGTAATAAGAAAATACAAGTGTCATAGTGTAAAAGAATACAAAGAATCAAACATACAAATACATGAGGCATGTAAAAGGTAGGCCAAGGGGCCAAAATACAAGGGACATGGGCACATGTCACTAAATCTAAGAATGGATACATACAATGACATGTTTAAATATCCACATATGCAAACAACAAGTAATTTGGCATAGAACCACAGAGAAGGACATGGTTAAATGTCTACATATAAAAGCATGAAAGAGCACACAAAAGGGACATGGGAACATGTCCAAGGCATACAAATAGAGAAGTGGCATAGAATCCAAGGAAAAATGGCATATTCAAATGCCCTCAAAGATGTAAGAAGCATAGGAGACACAATCAAGTCTAATCTATGAACTAGAAATGAAAGCATGTATAACTATATAATACAAAACTATGTAAATGCTAAGGTGCATATATACTGAGTCTAACTAGTGATATTCAGCAAAAAAAACTAAGTAATGAATAGAAATGATTCATACCAAGATAAATCAATGCATAACTGGAATGTATAATATGTAAATATAAAATCTAGTTATAGCAATTATGTAGGAGATGCCCCCAAGTGGCTGGATGTATCAATGTATAAACTTGGATTGGTGTTCATGCCCCCAATAGGTAGATGATATCTAGTCTGGATCATTGTAGTAGACTAGAGTCCTATATAGAATTTGCAAGCACTCGATAAGAACAAGTGAAGCATATGTGTATGATAAAACTATCTATACTAGGATAGCTAGAAATGTGTAATATTTGACAAGTAGTAGAAGTGTAAACATAGCAATGCATACAATCTATAAAATTTTGTATTTTTGAAATATTTGAATTTTTTCATATTTTGACATATCATATTGTTTTTGTGTTTTCTAAGTATACGCTATGTACAAGCATATTTGTTCACCTCCACCAGCCAGTAACAATACTGCCAGTCTACCAGTTAGTAACAATACTGTTGGTCCACCAAGTACTCCACGTACTCCAAGTCTGAGTATACACACATACTCCAAGTACACAATGTACTCCAAGTAGATTTCACCTGATCTTGCTCCCTGTTGTGTTGCTGACCTCCCTGATCTTGCTCCCTGTTGTGTTGCTGACCTCCCTGATCTTGCACACCTACAAATCAATCTGGTTTTGCACACCTATAAACCTAGACCTCGTACACACACCTGTAAATCAACTAACCTTACTTATCACATGTAGATCTCCTTCCTGATCTTGCACAACCTGCAGACCAACCTGATCTTACATACCATGAAGAACCCTTGTCCTCCAAACCAGCACCCCTATGGATCTTCTACTAGACCTTACTCTCCCACAGATCTACCTCATCATACACACTTGGCACTGTGGCACTATGAGGAGCCAACCTTGCTCTCTCTATCTAGCACCCTGAGAATCCCTGCTTTGATCCCTCACCCTTTACAATATAGCCCATGAGTCTATTATATAGATCCCATGCAAACAATAATTAGACATATAATTACAATACTTAGATCCATAGCTCCAAGACTAAAATTAGCCTTTTACATGTAAACAACTAAACTACTTTCCAATGCTTCCTTCCCAGATTGGCCACAAACCTGCTGACAACTCCCACTGCTGGGGCAATATCAGGGAGTACACATGTACTCAACCTCATCATGTGATTGGGGACCCTATTCTGTGAACTATCCATCCATAGGTGCACTTACTGTACTACATCCTACACTACCTTCACACAATCATCCTGAGACAACATCAACCTATGATCTTCCCTGTCTCTAGGAATACTCATGCCAAAGAATTTTGTTGCTCCCAAATTCTTCATGACATACCACTGAACTAATTTTACCTTTAGTTCAGCAAAACCCTATATGTATGCACCTGCAACAAGCACATCATCCACATACGATAATAGGATAATGTCATGACCATCATCCAACCTGGTAAAGTAACCACAATGGTTACAATGACATTGACTAAAGCCATGCTTTGTCATCCACCTGTCAAACCTGTACCACTATCTTGCAGCTTGCTCAAGACCATATGACCTGGGCTTCTGTCTCACGTGTCCATTCTCTCTCTTCTTTAACTCCACTGGCAACTCTACCAAACCTCCCATTTGGTTCTCTCCCAAGGAATCAACTTCCTCATCCATGCCATGCTCCCACTGTTTCCTAGATTCTACCTGCTCTGCATCTTTAAAACTTCTTGGTTCTTGACCATCAGTGAGCAACAAGTAGTGTAAATAAGGGGAATAACAAATTTGAGGCTTACTTACACTTTCATTCCTCCACATGGGCATTTGAGACTCCTTGATAGCTTGTTGTCCACCCAAAATTTGTTTCGTTAGTGACTGATGTTGGTCACCTCCCAGTCTGCACTCGACCGACGTCTGTTCCCTGCGACTGACCTGACTGCCGATGTCAATTCTTTGACTGACGCTGGTGTCCACCTGACTGATGTCAATGTCCACCCACCTGACATTACCAACTTTTCCTGTCTGTACATGACTGATGTCGGTACCTGTCTGATCGACATCGGTTCCTCTTGACCGACGTCGATAACTGTGTTTTCCTGTGAGTGATGACTTTTTCCTCACGAGCTCTCTTTGGATCAAAACCCTGTCCAAACTACCCTACTCAGAAGTATCCAGCCCCATCTACTGATCTCTTTCCATCATTTCCTCCATGAACACCAAGGCTTTCCAGTTCTTAAGTTTATCAAATACATCAGACTTCCTTTTCCTGCAATAAATCCAATTCTTTCTTATAGCATCCCACTGCTCACAGAAATCTTGGTTTATGCTCTCCGAAGTTGAACTCTTACCATTTGACTTAAGAACATCCATTCCCTTCTCACTTATGTGACCAAGCCTACAAAGCCACATCTTTGCAACAGAAGTGGAATCAGTAATACAAGCAGGTAGATAAAGACTACCTACTTTCTTACCACATGCTAATTCAAGTGCATCCGCTGTGAGAGTTCATGTGCATCTCTCATCACCTAACTTTTTTATAGAAATTAGCTGCATCTCCAGGACTGGGACCTGCATGACCTCCTTCAACACCCATGTGTTTCCTGTCTGCAATTTTAGCTACACTTCCCCTTTGCTAATACTTTGACAAGGCTCACCAACCCCCAAATAAATATTTCCAAAGTCTCCATGGACCTTAACATGGAAAAATACTCTATTTGGGGCTGCATGGAAAGAGGCAATAGAATCTATAAACCAAGATTCTACTTTATCCAAGGAACATACAAGAGCAATCCATGCAACAATACCTGCAACACATGCTTCTTCATTCCCTTTATGCTGATCCGCTATCAACCAACAATCTTTCTTTACCTGCTCTTTCTTTCCATAACACCGTAATTGACCATTCATGCCTTTGAATTCCTCCATTCTTAGCTTACTTTATTCTACCATTACTATACTCCCACTCAATCAAAAACCCCTGAGAGTGACCTGTAATCAAACACAAACCTACTCCCTGCAACCTTAGCTCTGATACCACTTGTCAGGACCCGGGAGCACAATTGATTACCAAGCAACTAAACACAGAATTTAACCAAAAGTAAACAATAACTAGGATTCAAAAATAACACAAAATATGAGAGACAATACCCAATTGTATTAATACTCTTCCAGAAGGAAATACAACAAGAAGATGCTACAGTCTTCTTCCTTACACTCCTCTAGGGCTCCCACACCTCTAGGGCGTAAATAGTAAATCTCTTCAAGAGTTCTCTCTCAATTACGGTCACAACAATCAACTCAAACATAGAGTTGTTGTTCACCTCCACCAGCTAGTAACAATACTGCCAGTTCACCAATCAGTAACAATACTGTCGGTCCACCAAGTACTCCACATACTCCAAGTCTGAGTATACACACATACTCCAAGTACACAACATACTCCAAGTAGATATCACCTAATCTTGCTACCTATTGTGTTGCTGACCTCGCTGATCTTGCACACTTGCAAATCAACCTAGTTCTGCACACCTGCAAACCTAGATCTCGCACGCACACACACACACACACACACACACACACACCTGCAGATCAATCGACCTTACTTACACATGTAGATCTCCTTCCTGATCTTGCACACCTGCAGACCAACCTAATCTTACATACCATGAAGAACCCTTGTCCTCCAAACTAGCACCCCTATGGATCTTCTACCAGACCTTGCTCTCCTGTAGATCTACCTGATCATACACACTTGGCACTATGGCACTATGAGGAGCCAAGCTTGCTCTCTCTATCTAGCACCCGAGGAATCCCTGCTTTGATCCCTCACCCTTTACAATACAGCCCATGAGTCTATTATATAGATCCCATGCAAAAAATAATTAGACATCTAATTACAATAATTAGATCCACAGCTCCAAGACTAAAATTAGCCTTTTACATGCAAACAACCGGTTTGTTAACAAACTATTTGTGAAATTGACAGTTCCAAAACTGCACAGGCGATCGACGTCAATCCCTATTTGGATGGAGATGATCGACGTCGGTCGATCCTGACCAATTTTGGTTGCTCTTCTCACTGTATATGACCGACATTGGTTGATCAGACTGACGTTAATTTCTCTGCAACTCAGCAACCTCTCAACATCCTCTTATTTGCATCTTGGTGAAGCTTTCAGCTCCACAACCTAACAGGAACCATGATAACCTATGAGTCTCATGGGAGACTCACCATCACCATGGCCTGTGTCAAAAATAGGAATGATAATTATGTGATTACTATGTTATAGTTGAATGCTTTTGTAGTAAGAAATTTTTTATTATTCCTCATCAGAATCATAATATTATTCCACATCAAAATCATAATATTATTCCACATCAAAATCATAATAACCTGGTGTGCTAGAAGGAATTGCCTCATATTATGGATTTGACCCTTCCAAATTATGCTTTTTCATATTGATTATGATTTTTCCCTTTTAAACTATGCTTCTTGTAGACATACTATGTTGTGGAGGTTGCTTTCTTAGAAAACTTGTTTTGAGGATGCTTGTTGGTTGAGCATGATTTTTACTTTCCAGCTAAAGCTCTTACTCCTTTTGTAATATTTCTTGTGTATATGTATGTTTTACCTTTATAAACTATATATGTGATTAATTTTCCTTAGGATGTTCAGTGAATCCCAAACCTTGTTGACCACTATTATCAACTGCTAGATTAGAAAAAGTGATGCCTTAGTGATAGTCAAACTATTGTAGATACTTTTGACCAAACCCATACCATATTGAATGTTGAGCCTCTTTTTGGAGAGGTATCTTTGCTTGA
This sequence comes from Torreya grandis, assembly GCA_037957365.1. Classification (NCBI taxonomy): domain Eukaryota; kingdom Viridiplantae; phylum Streptophyta; class Pinopsida; order Cupressales; family Taxaceae; genus Torreya; species Torreya grandis. Next base: position 371,407 of record JARHVA010006347.1, read on the forward strand.
TTTATCTATGCTTTTTGTATTATTTCTTTCTATGACTATGATTTTGGAACCTTTTGTTGGTCTGAGTTATGCTTTGGTAACCATTTTTGTATTATTTTCTAATTTGACCCTTTTTGAATTGGTATATGTGTTAGTGTATGTTTCTTAAATGAAGTGTCACTGTGTGAGTCATATGCATCCATTATCTATTGTATTTTTTTTTCAATGTTAAACATGAATCGGTGTGGTACCCATGCATTCTATGATATGCACAAAAATATATGGATATCCTCATTGGGTGTAGAGGAGGTAAGTTGATCAACTTAGATTTAATCATTTCCCTTAGTTTCTCACTTGAAATTTGAATGCTTTTTGAATAACTAGTTTTATATGTACTTTTTTGTGATTTTATGTTCTGATATGTAACTTTGTTTGCCACAAATTGACTAGGTGAAGATGTATAAACATGATTTACACTATTGAGCCCTGGAGGCCTTTGTCTTGTAAATTATTTTTCTAGTGTTTTAATATTTTTATGTAGCAGTTGATTTTGATGTTGTAGACGTTTAATTATCTTTTTCATAATGATAAGTTGATCACATAGAGTTTCATAAGTATAAACCCTAGTTTCTTTTGTTTGAACATGTAGGTACACACCCTGTAGGGAAGAGGCACGAATAGGTTGAGTAGGGGGATTAGTGATAGTTATAAAGACTGCTTCATCTCGTGGAGGAATGATAACATGGTCTTGGTTATAGGGAAAGTAGCTATCACCCTTGTGGAGATGAAGAAGAGAAGGAGATTATTTCCTATGAATAAGATATGCCATTGAAACTTCAAACATAGTGGTTAGTTTATGTGCTAAATCTGTTATGTGTGTATGGGTTTGATTTAACAAGTTATCTATGTGTTGAAAGAATATTATCTTAAGTGTATTGCACATATAAGAAAGATAACGTGTGAATGAAGGAATACAACATGAAATATATTGTAGTTGATTTGAAACATCATGTATGCATATGTCTATGTGATTAAAGAATGATGTCTTAATTATTTTGTACCTAGAAAAAAAATAGCATGCTATGAAATATGTGAGATATTGTATTTGATAATAATAATCATCTATACATGTATTGATGTATTTTCTAAGTTCATTCTGAATTAAAGGGAATAAACATGCAAATGAAAGTATGAAACTTTGCAACAAAAAGTAATTGATTTCTTTTGTCATTATGATCATGATTAAAGAAGAAATGTGAATTTGAAATCTGAGATTTAGAAACAAAATATGAGTATAAATAGGAAATGATACAAACCCTAAGTGCATCTAAGGTTAGGGTTTCTTTGTAATAATTTAAATTATATGTAAATAAATTGAAACCCTAATATAAAATTTATTTTAATTAGATATGTTTTCTAAATAAAATCATAAAATTAGAAGAATTCAGCCCTAAATTTATTAGATGAATGCAAGCTAGGGTTTGATGCAATATTTGAATTAAGGCGGGTTCACCAAATGATTTAACCTTTTAAGTTTTAACTATGTAAATTCTTATGTTTAGTTAAAGGGATAAGATGTCTAAATCAATCAAATAAATATGCAGTAATTAAGTACTAATTTGTTATGACCTTGTTTGAATTTCTATAAATAGCAAAAAATAGGGATAAATAGAGATTTATCTAAAAACTGTCATAAATGATCTAGGTTCTAAAACTTGAGATCTGGGTAGTACTCTATGCCATCAATAGGATTATGGTATTTATTTGTTCACTGGATAGGAGTGCCCAGTTTGGACAATAACACTATCTATGTGTAGTGTCCTTAATGTGGCATTAATGTCCCCTTTTTAGGACTATTCTTATTGTTAGGGATCACTTGTGCCTATGTCTATATGTTATGTTCTTATGTGACCAAAACTTGTAGCTCTATATTGTACCTAAAAAACTTGATTTGATGTGAAAACCCTAATCTCCTTTCAAGTATGGCATAAGTAATAATTTTATGTTTGTTTGTAGGATGGACTGGACATCCTCAACACCTCATTGTTTAGAGATTTGCCTTCATACCAATACTCTGAGGAGGGATCAAGTTTGATGTAGTTCACCCACCTAGTGATTGATGTATGTGCAAGTGAATGCTAGAATGAGAGTGGCCTTAGATGCCTTGAATGTGCTTGAGATTTGAAATGCTTCAAAATTGGACTTAGGGCTAATGTATATGGTAGTATGCAGAAAGTAGGGTAGAGTAGGAATCAAATACCTTGATTTTTCACAACTTTGTCTTTGGTTTGAATAGTTTTTTCATTTACTTTCCATCTAGTGAATAGAGATGGATTAGAATTGTATTTATAGGGTTTTGTTGCTTGTGTGGATAATAAAATGAGCTTAGGATAACCTTAAGAGGGGCATGCATTTAAAAAACTATCCATTGGTAAGATCTAGGACTAAGGATAGTATCACCCAATTGGGGACACTAGCAACATTTGGTCCCAAATGTGGCACTAATGTCATTTTGGTAGATTGTTGAGCAAGTTTGATTGAGATCTAGGATAACAGTTCTGGGACTATGACTTGATTGGTTGTAGGTGATTGTCGTTTGTTGAATGACTATAAATATAAGTTTAATGCTCAAGGATAGGTCTATGGCTAGCCTAGGGATAGGGTAACTCAAGTGACACTCTTAGCATCCAATTACCACTTTTAGGTGATTACAGCCTCCATATTGGCACTTATACCAATTTTCATATTTCTCTATATATAGTGGAGGCATGTTTTTGGAAACATGTTTTGCACACTTACATAGTTTCACATCAACCAAAATTTACAATTATATAATTTAGATACACATTTTTGGTAGAATTGTATACATTGGTATAATTGTTATACATAGTTTTAAGATGAGACATATCTAAGGTGCATATGTTATGTAATATGTACCTAATATTACAAAATCAAATCAGTTATAGATTCAAAACACTTTTAGGGACTGTCATCACCCATCAGGTTGGACTTTTATGAACTATATTGAGCCAATCTACTACAATAGTTTATTCAATTTTAGTATGGTTGAGGTGATTTGATCACTTAATCTTACCAAGTTTATAGGTTGGACTTGGTTACATCATCTAACCTCACATGATATATAGTATGGGTTGACTTTGTTCACTCATGCTCACCAGGTTATAAGTATGATTAGGTTGCATGGTTAAGCTAATCTTAACTGTCAGGTGAGAACTCTACTTTTCTCCAAGGTTGGGAGCATATGTCCTCCAATATCTCTCTATCTCTTTAGATATATGCACTCTCCAAATTTTATATTTTGTCCTAATCTTAATTTTAGTGATTCATAATGATATATCTTTCAAGTCAAATTGCCAAAAGGCAAGATGGTTGCATCGATAAACAATTATACTCCTAAACCTCACTCTCTTTCAATTGTAATAATTTCAATACTTTTGATTTTAGATTATATGCATTGATTGTATACTTTAACATGCTCTTGGTTGCATGTTTGTCACCAACAAAACACTCAATTTGGACTCAATCAAAGACAAGTTGTGTTATACACACCTAGGTATACATTTTTTTCATTTAAACTAGCAATTTTATTACTATATTAAAAGAATGAAAATGTAGATGATATTTATGAATTATGTAGCACCTCAGTCTTGTACACTTGAAAAACTTAGACCTTGACTATTCCTCTTATTTATAGACCTTTCTCACTTTTGTAAGTCTCTCATATATTATGTATTTGTGATTATTACTTATCTCTTGGTCTAAATAGTATCATTGTGATGACTCAGACCTTATATCTTTCCCATAATGATTTTAATCTGTTTATTATCCATCTTTACAATTTTGGGACCTATACATATTTTCTTGTTCTCCTAACACTTATGTCCCAACCAAATGTTTACATCAACGCAAGTGTCTTACCCTGATGCAAGTGTCTAGTACCTTAAAGTCATCTAATTTGTAAATGAGACATGTTCCTATGATCAGTGTAATTGCTTTTATTTGAGACATTCTCCAAAGGGATTGGTATAAATACATGATCAACCCTCATTCATTCCTCACCTAACATAGACCTAAAAAAGACCTAACATTGATATCAAAGAGCGTTCACTTCATTGGCATTATTATTGTTATGTATTTTTTATCAACTTGTAATTTTTATGTACACTTTGATCATGAAAATGACAAATTACAGGGGAAAACAATAACCTTGTCTAAGTAGGCCCCAAAATAAAATCCTTACGAAATGCACTCTTGCATGATTTTGTCATTTCATATTTTAGAAGTCAAATCACACAAATTTATAATAGGATGTGACATGAGAAGCAAGCAAACATAATTAGAAACTCATGTCGTAGATGATAGATCTTCACTAGGAGTTTTTTATATGGTGATAAAAGTGACTAGGATTGCTCATATGGTTCATATATTGTTTTAATTTAATCCATATCTATTTGTTAAACTGTTTGAACATTTGTATACTGATAGAGTGCTAATATCTTAATTAAGTAATGTTTATTCTATTTTACATGTTTTATACTTCTTAATATGAAGAATGTGTATTTTTATGCAAGTACATGTATGTATTTAAATACACACGTGTGTGTATTTATTTAAAAACTTAGTGTTTTATTTTTAATTCATTTAAGTTACATACATTATATAATTTTGTTCTTTGTTTGAAATAAGGGGAGGGTTGTGGAACAAATTTTACTATGTAATTTGTATCAATTAATTTTTAATTATATATGATAACAAAACATTTAACATTCTTTAAATTAAATTGATGTGTAGAACTATTAAAATATATACAAATAAATTTATATCTACTTTTAATGTTTATGTTTTTTGCCATTTTATCTAATTTTATACTAAATTTATTTTATTCTCTTTATTCTTAAATATTTGATAAGAATTGATTAGAATTAAAAAGTACTAATCAAAAAATATATTTATAAAGCACAAAATAACTTGAAATTGAAAGATGACAATGAAAATTTTGATTTGTAATATATAATGAAGTTATATATTTATTTATTTTAAAATTTTGTTTCAATAAATACTTAAATCTAAAATAAAACCTTGAAATTTTATTAGATTGTCAAAGTATTTGGTGAAAAGGTATAATTAAAAATAAATTTAATATTAATATTTTTCCCATGTATAATTAATAAATTAATATTTTATGTATAATAAGTTAATTAATATTTTATATATGTGCCTAATTTTTATTTATATACTTGTGTAGCATCCACGTTATCGCAATGATAGGGGAATTGAATAAACCCTGGCAATCTCAGCGTTACGTACGTGGACACAAAAGAAAATGAGGCCACCCAAAGCTAGCTAACACGGTGCAGGGTGCAGGGTGCCCGGTGCATTCATTCTTCTTCTTCTACTACTACTACTACTTTTTACTTTTGGTTTGAATAAAATGCAATACAAATTTATGAGGGTGGTGAAGCTAAGAGAGAGACTTTGTTACTCTCAAAGGATAAGTGCGTGTGAATGAAATAAAGAAACGTCGCTTTCAGCGTAAAAGACACAAGCATTTTCCGCATGGCAGAAGGTCATGTGTTTTTGGGACATGGAATGAATGTTGGTCGCACTCATTCCCTACACTCTCTTTTGTCCACATTCCACATTCCACATTCCACATTCCACACCCTCCGCCATGCGCATGCGCAACAAACACCCAATTCAAAGATTACCATCTTAAATTTCCCTTCCGCCTCCGCCTTCTCTTCTCTTCTCTCTTTTGTCTCCTCTCTGAAGCCTCCCCTCTCATCATACATGCCAGAGCCACCTTGCACCCAACCTATGTAAAATAATATTCAAATATTATCATTCGTGTGGGGTCCGAGGAGTATTAGATGATCCGCTTCCCCGTCTTATTTTAGGGCACTAAGGCAGGGGGTTTCGATCCCGCGACCGGATATAATGATTAGACCGTAGGGGTGGACAATCATTACACGCGGGGGCAGCAGTAAAGCACGTAGGGATCCTGGACCCTCCACGGCCAGCCGGGGTCCGGACTCCTCTTTTCGGGAAAAAAAGAAAAACTTTTACGGCCAAAAGGCTGTCAAAATCGTAGTCGCACTCCAAGTTTCAACCTTGTGTGTTGTGACTGTAGCTCACGTGGGAAACTTTTCCTTCACTTTTTCTCTCCCTTGGGATTAGAAGGGGGCACCGGGCACGCCAAGCGCGCCGCCGCCGGCGCTGCCCCGGCTGGCGGGTGGTAAGTAAGGGAAATCATATACTTCCGACGCCACCGCCGAGTCGAAGGTTCAAAGTTCCGACCCTGGCGTGACTTCTCCGTCGTCTGCCTGTAATGTCAGTGAGAGTGGCCCAGGCCAGGGGCTGGAAGCTGTTTCTGTTCATGTGACCGTGGCCGGGTGACCGGGGGGGCGGTGGCGTGGACATGAAGCAAAGCACGCGGGTGAATTGTCCCCTACGTGTCAGGGTTAAAATTGACCACAGCCTTTGGGAGCTCGCGTGCCTGCAGTGAGCGAAAAGGATTCCGATCGTGGCGCCAAAGCACGCGATTGGGCCAACACGGACATGTCTTCCCCATCGCTTTAGTGGGGACCGCGGGGGGCGGAGAGAAATTCTTTTAACCGGAAGAGTTGATAGATATTTTACAAACACATATTTGATATCAGTAGGCCTGGCCACGCCAATCGCCACGTGGAGGGCAGTACGCCCCACACCCATCATTCGGGGGTCCATCTACTCATCGGTCGGCGCACAAACCCCTCCTCTCCGCCGGAAAGCTGTTTTTTTATTTAATTTTCTTATAATTTGTTTTGGTTCTATTTGGTTCGGGGTCGCTGTCGTAATGTATAGCGTCGGTCGTTGGAGGTCCCTCTTTGTTGGGGTCCACGTGGAATTAAAGAAATCCAGCATTAACCAACCCTAATCTCTCAACCTGGACCCACACCCTGGAAACAAGCCCTTTTCACAGAGACTGCTCCCTTACGTCAGCCGGGCCCCACAAGGGAAATCCTGCAGCCCAGCCACCCTTTCTTCAAATCATCCTCCTCTTCTTCTTCTTCATCTTCTTCTTTCATTCCTTGTCTGCTGATATCGACTCCTGCATTTGCATTCTCATTCTCATTCTCATTCTCTTCATCACCAATCCGCCTGCCTCCTCTTCAACTGCTTGCTTTGTATTTTCTGACACATCGTGGAGGCCCCCCCCCCTCATCCTCCACCGCCCCCGCCCCCTTACCACCCCTTCCATTACTTAGCCGCGTTTCGTACATTGCATTTCATTTCCTTCCTTTCGACTTGTTTTCCTCTCCCCACTTGCATTCCATTATCATAGTCCTGTCTCTGAGCCTGCCCAAATTGCAATATTTTTTTTATTTATCCTCTGGTATTTTGGTCTTGTACGTATTCTTGGAGCCTGCAATACCGTTTATTGTACTACACTCTTCGGATCTAGCGCCACGCTTTGTTTTCTCGTCTCTGATCCCTAGAGACTGTACTTCCTCTTCAGACTTCTGTGCATCTGCTCGTTGTCTGGTTCGGAACAAGGAAAGTAGCTACCAGGGGGCAGTGGACTGTAGAGACCCTTCTGCAGTCCACCATTCACGTCGGAGGGAAATTCTGAGGCCGTCATTAACTCTTAGAGCTGGATTTCACCTTCTCGTTGCAGTGGAAAGAGGTGGAAGAAACAAACGCCACCAATTTTGCAGTTAAAAAAGGTCTGTGACTTGTCAGCTTCTTCACTAGATTCAACCCTCTCTCTTTTTCCTGCTTGTGTATTTCTATCTTAATAGAAATAGTTTTAACTATGTCCGATAAATTGCAGCTAAAAACTCCATGGCCTCGCGAATCAACATAAGAGAAAATTTTAACGTAAGCGAAAAGATTGTAGAAAGGAATTGATAAAGATCAATAGGCGTACTTTGCTTTTTCTTCCATTTAAACGTACGTAAATTCCTCTCGTTAGACAATCAGCTCGAGTATCAAGGGATCAAAACGACCTTTTCTTTACTCATCACAAGTCCATGGAGACCTCTCTATGTTTATATCCACTCCAAACGTGCACAGCGGCTTGCGATCTGGTTGCTAAAACAGTGGCAAACCTAAAAGAGACACTAGTTTTCTTAATTCAGTTTCACCGAGTCCCGCTTAAAAAAGAAACATTAATTAATTAATTCTGTTTCTGCCAAGCCAAATTTGAACAGATCTACCTTAAACATGTACTCTTGCGTTTTTTAACCTTACTTTTGAATGTCTGCCTTGGTTGGTTTCAGAAGAGAAAATAAGTGATGCTACACCCTCTCAAATGGTGTTTGAACGAAGAATCTTTGATGGCCTCGAATTAATTTGCCAGTTAGACTCATGTACATTCACATTGTAAACACCGACACTTATGACTTTTGTTTTGTAGGGCTACTATCTTTCAACACCTACAAAAATAGGAGGTGTGTCGACAATATTAAGACAAATAAGCAACCACCACATCTGTTTCTTCACCACACGGCCATATGATTTTTAAGGACGTACCCTAAAATTTAAACAATAAATGTAGAAATATTCATGAAACTTGGTCAATGTCCTGGATTTCCAAAATTTATTAAAACCAACAGGATTGGAAAATCTATGTAGATCTTATTGCCCAACAATGTGTCGACTCTAGCGTATAGTATTAGTACCGCTTGGAAGTGAGTCTCTAGTTCTACTGCAAATACAAATACAAATACAAATATAAAAGCTCTCAATAATTTTAAAAACTTATTGGTAGCTACAGAAAATAAACGTTTCTATTTTTATACGTGCCTTCCCCCAACCAAATTAAATTTCAAATTATTTGGGTTAACTTTACATTGCAAGTGAGGAAGGCGTATACATAAGTGCTGTCTATAAGGAATAAAGAATGATTTACTCGCTCAACTTGTACTCACAATGTTTTCATTTCATTTTTAATTTGGATTGTTAGGAACATATTTTACAAAATCCTCCTTACAAGTTCAGCGAGTAGAATGTAGAATATAGGGCATTGTTATTGCGTGGCTTGTTTTGATTCAAAGCAAGTAATTGACATAATATTATAAATCTTAAATGAAACTAATTACACTGTTCTATTCTATTCTATTTGAGATACAACGTTTTTTTAACTTATTATTTAAAAAAAATTATTCAGTGTGGAGGCATACTAGTAAGGTTTGATTTATGTTTGATTCAGATAATAACGTTGGGAGTGAGGAAGATGATCCAAGCATATCATTTAATAATATAAAATTGTAGAGTGAAAAGGTTCAACTCCCCTAAGTCTAAGTCTAAGACTAACCACAGTAAGACCTGCAAATAACAACACTTCCCTGAGATTTTAAACAAAACTTGCTACTCTTTAAACATTTGTAATTCATGTTTTAGGTCTATATACCGTATTAGCTACAAGTAGATACACAGGATCAAATCCGTTAGTGCAGCCTGCAGGTGCGAGTAGTAAAAATTATATTATTTTGAATAATTTAAATATAAGAAAATATTAACAATTAAATTTATATTAAAATAAATCAATGACTATAGGCTTTGACCTTGCTACTTCGTTACTGATTTTGTTTTATTTTCATCTACCTAAAATCTTGATATTTCTATTATAGTGAAATAAACTCCTCGAACAAAATTGTTTGAAAAATTCGTCATTTGACCTTTCACATAAGTGAATTCCATCATGTGTTTTTCTCTGTCTTGTATATTTTAGGCTATCACTTTTTCATGTTAATTTTGATAAACAACCTAAATAATTTGGGAAGTACAAAACATAAGAGTGAATATTTGTCATAGTTCTTTTCAATTTTCTCTTCATCTCATAATTTTTATTTTTAAAATTATAAAATAAAAAAAATTAGTTGTCCTTATAGTTATAATAGATCAATATATTAAATTTATTATTTTATATAAATATTAAAAGTATCAATTTTGTATTGTTTTTATAATGTTTTGATGTAATAATATTTGTATAATTTTTTTTTTTAAATATTTTTATATTTGATGTAACAATATTTAATTAGATTTTCATTAATATTATTATTTTTAATGTAATATAATAAAATATTAAATATATATTTTAGATAAGGTTATAATGATAATGAATTTTAACATTTTTATGTTAAGTTAATTTGTAAAATTTAATAAATTTTGAAAAAAAATATATATTTAATTTTATTTTACAAAATGTGATTTATTATTTTTTTAATACAAACTTCTGTAATTTTTAAGGTTTTTTCACATTAACTAAAAAAATTGAAAAATAAATAATTTTCTTACGTTTTAATTTTAAAAAAGGTTAAGAAATTAACAATCATGTTTACTTCTATAAAATTTATTTGATGAGTATATATATATATATATATATATATACATATATATATATATATATAACAAGAAACTTTATTTGATTGACTTGAGTCTACATATTAAATTATGACTAAAAATATTACTATTATTATATGTTAAGATTTTATTTTATTTTTAAATCTTGTTAAAGTGTGTCCATTTTATAATTTCATTATATAAAATTTATGTTATTTAGTTATTAGTTTTAAAACTATAAAAAATTTTAGCTAAAAAAATAAAATTATATTAATAATATTTTAGTAATATAATAGTTTTATTTCATGTTTAATATTTTCATCCTTCTAAAAGTTTTAAATCTTTTGTTTTTTAATTTTTATATTAAATTCATATATATGAGAAGCATATTTCATTATAAATAAAATATTTTTTTAATTTTTTTTTAATGAAAATGTATTATATCTAGTGTTGGATAATAATTAGTAGTCTATTTTAATATAATTTTTCTAAAAGTGTTTGTATAATATATAGTTCTAAAGATTTCATTTTAATAAGACACGGAAAAGATAAAGTAAGATTTATTTATTTATTTGTATATTATAAATAATGAATTATTAAATTAAATATATTTTATTTTACTAATTCTAATTTTCCTTAAATATACTATCACCTTAAATATGAGAAACATGAGTTTAAGTATTATTTTATTTTAGCATTATTTTGATAAGGTAATATAAGTCTTCAATCAAGCTAATAGTATAATAAAATAATTAAACAAACTTGATAAAATTAGGAAAGTGCATTAACAAAAACTACCTTATATTAAGAAGGTTATCCTAAATACAAAAATACAAAAGTAATAATAATAGCCACTCACAAAAACCTATTAATTTTTCTTCTCATTGAAATCCAAGACCATTATAGTGGCCCACACTACTTTTTTTCATCTTGTATAGCCAAAGCACTAAGAGTCTCAACCAACTAAGCTAATACAAAAGAGGAGGTGTTGATGTCTAGTTTAGAACATACAACATTAATTTTGTATCTCTTTGAGATAGCTTCAACGGACATATATTTTATTAGCATCCATACTTGATTCAACATGTCAAATTAAAACCAAACAATTCAACATCCTCATGAATGATATATATTTTTAGCATCAAACATAATTGTTTGCACATCGATCAATTGAGCTACCTTGAGGGTGTCCAACCTTAGATTGAATTGGTTTGGGTCATTCATTTCCTATAAAATATAGTGAAATGATGCTCATTCCTCCACTGTAGTAGCTTAATGATCACAAAACAAGCTAGTTGCATTCCATTTCAACATTATTTTATTTGTAATTCCTTCTAGAAGCGATGTCTTCTAGAAATCCATGACTTGTTTTGTATTCATTCTTATTAATTACAAATCGTTTACCAACCCCATCAAAAAAGAATGCACATCATCATTAGAATATCTATGCCCTATTTTATAATTTTTTCCTTCATAATATTTATCAAAAGGTTTTTAATTTACTAAATCGAATAACCTTATGGAATAATAGCCATATCCACTTTTCAATTCCTTCTTAAACTCCATTGTAAAACTTTGGTCTCCATATATCAACCAATCATATCAACTAAACCTTAAAAAATATACTAACTCTAAACAAATTACTAAAAAAAACTATCAAAAATATATTACATTTAAACTAAAATATAATTATATAATCTTAAAAAGTAAACTTTTCAATGACCAAAATAAATAATAATAAAAAAACTAAAAAATATAAAAATGAATGGAAATAATCAAATCACCACATCAACATGTAAGTATTAAGAAAATCAAATACCATAACCAACACTCAACTCACAACACTCATTCACAATACAAAATCTTTTAAAAATACTTAAAAAATAAATACGAAACATTCCAAAAATAACAAATAAAACTCTATCCGAATTCACCCAATTTCCTATTCTCACAACCTTATATCAAAAACACCCAACCCAATAAAGATGCCGAAGCTTTCCACTAAAAATATTTGGACTGAAAAAATAACAATCCTCAAAGATCATAACAACCAATGCAATAAATACCCAAAAGCATATTATAATAATAACAATAATAATAATAATAATGGTGGTGGTGGTGGTGGTGCATACTCTCGACCATCTTTCCTCACAAGTCCTCTCACCCGAATTCCATACCACCTCACATTAACACCAATCAAATCTGTTTTAGTTTTCCAAAGAAAATTTTGTATTAATTGCAATGCAATGCAAATGAAATCAAATAGTTTGAGTGCTTTTGAGATCAAAACTTTTGGATTGACGCAACATTTTCAATCATGATGGCGTGTGAGTAATAAAAATTAAAATTATTAAAATATATCTACATGTATAAAATGATTCATAACAAGGTTAGTCAAAAGGTTAGTTACTCTCTTATCAACCTTGTTTTTAATGTGATAGATAGAAGGAAGTAAACTGGGGTGTCATATAATTTTCAATACAAATGTTACTCTGTTAGTGTTTATTTGTTTTTTTAATCAAATTTTTTGATAATTAGTGTAAAGTCATTTTTAATTCGAACATCTTTTTTAATAAAATTTTAACTTTTATAAAATTATTTATGATTTTACTTAGTATTTTATAAAAACAGAAGATAAATACCTTTCACAATTTTATCAAAATTTAATTTTACAATAAATTTTTACATTGACTTTTAATAAACTTTCTTATCAATTTTTATTTTACTATTGAATGTAGTATTTATCATGTTTATAATATTAAATATATTAATATAAATATATATTAATTTATTTATTATTAGTTAAAAATAATTTAAAAGGAAATTTATTATGTCGAGAGACATTTTATAATAAGAGTAGAGAGGAAAGACTTCTGATATTATGTCCATGTTAAGGAAAACAATTGACATCTTCGTAATTTTTTTTAAACAAAATCATCGAAATAAAAAACTAGGATTTAACATATTATAAATATATTTATTAAATGGATGGGAATGCTTGGCGTCTATGTAGAACAATGATAAATTAACAATGCTACTATCACCCAACTTCTCTGTAATGACGCAATGCTTATCTACAATGAAAATCTACGATGCACCGTTGTGCATAAATCATTGTCTATCATGCCGGGTCAATGACCTCCAAACTCAAGAGTATTTTTTGCAATTTGAATTTTAAGAATTACGTTGTCAGTTGCAACAAGTTTCTAATAGCAAGATTATCCCTAAAACCTTGGAAAAAAATTCTAGATCCTCAGAGGACAATAAACCAATGTTTCACAATTTTTTTATAAATTTATTTCAGACAAGCCTATCCTCTCAATGTTGGGCCATGCTCAAAAGATTGAGGAACTAGAAATATTGTAGATTAGATAGATTGCGAATAAGCGATAATGTATAATTTTTGAATACCAACATCATCTTTTATTTTTGACATTCAGACATATATATTTAATTGAATAAATTTTTTAAAATAAACTAAACTAATATACCTATCTTAAATAAATTTATATAAAAACGTCAAAAAATATCATTTTCAAATTATCTATTCTACATATATCACATCTTTTATATAGATTTATCTAAAATCCATATAATCATATATATATATATATATATATATATATATAATTAAAACCATAAAATAAATAATTATACATGAATGTAAACATTATAAAACTAATAAACATAAATACTGCAGACATAAAATTATGAACAACATACTTTGAATAACTCTTGCATATCATATACTGATAAAGCGTTGTTATAAATAAAAACTATCAAATTAGGGAGGCTATTGTTTATATCATATATTCAAAATATAAAATTTGAATGGAATGTTGACTTCTATATAATCTCATCCAATGGTTAGTTGGGATAATTCTATTAAAAATATTCAATTTAAGAAAATAAGTTAATGAAACATTTCTTCAAGATATTACAACTATTAATTTTTACGAACTTATTTTTACATTAAAGTTCATATTTCTAATATTAACATATATATTAAACATCAATGACTTTTTAATCTTTAGCGATGAATTATAAAGACTAAGGATAATTTTGTACCATTAATTTCTTATTAATTTGTGAGACTTAAATGATAAGAGCTTCTACGGATAAGCCCCTAGATTCTAAAATTTGTTTTCTTTAGCCTTAGAAAATTTACAATGTTATTCACAAAATATAATTTAAAATTTTCATGTGGATTGATAACATGAAATTGTAGCAAATTTTAAGGTGTTATATTTAAATTTAAATTTATGAATATATAATTTTATATTTTATGTTCAAGAATAATATGTTATATTATGTGAGTATTTTTTAAAATTTATTATTATTTTTAAATATATTTTATCATTCTTTTTAAATATTTTGTAAGATTTGAAGTTTTTTTTTAAATATTTTAATTATATGTCTGAAAGTACTATATGGAATGGTTGAATTACATAGAATATTGGTATTTTTGTTTATATTTTATATTTAAATATACAATGAATTTAAAATACTAAATAAGCATACATTTAAATCAATGAACTTCTTTGGTTAAGTAGTCATGAGTAATGGGTATTCACACCGTCAAAATTGCAAAGGACAGAATCCTCTTAACCTTAACAACTTGACTCTCCGTATCAAATATGTAAAAATATTTGTACCTTAATAAATAGATTAATTTCTCAAAAATATTAATAAAATTTTAAATTTCATTCATTAAAAGTATAAAATAAATTCTCCAATTTTATTATATAAATTATTTAGAACGTTCTACTTTAATTTTTTAAATTAATTAAAAGTAATTAAACCAAAGTTTCAACAGTAATACTACCTCTATTTAAATTAAATTAAATATCAAATTTTATAATGAAAATTATATTTTTAATATTTATTTAAAGATTCAACTTTTTCTAATATAAATTTTATTTCTTAAAATGTTCATTACTCTAACAAAACCATATGAAAAATCAAAATCTTAACAACTCTAGCTTATATAAATTTTATTATATAATTTTTTAAAATACTATTAAAAAGTATTTTCTTATAATATTTATATTATAAATAAAATTATTAAATTAAATAATACAGAATAATAGTTAAAATAATATTTTAGAGATACATTAAAACACTTGCTGCAACTCTTAAAAATAGAGTTGTGATTATGTATGATTATTACATGTTTGACAAATAATTTATTATTTTTAATATATTTGTATTTTTATTAAATATTATTATTAGTTTTTTTTTTTTTTTTTTTTTTTAAATTTTTTTTTGAAATATTCACTTTTTATATATATTTGGAACTTAAAAGATTTTCATCATAAAGATAACCCTTCATTTATTTTGTTTACAAATAATATTCAGATTTGTTTAGGTGCTCGTATCCCTAATCGAATGAAATCAATCACTTCACACGGAAACAGATGCACGTCGTTTCTTTCATAAAAGCGATTAAATATTCAAATCCTGAATTTAATTTTCTCTTAACCGACTGTAGAAAGCGACGTGTACCAATGAATTTAACAGTTGAAAGAAAAGAAAAAATGTGGTGTAGTATGATATAACGTTAGACAATTTTGACAGTTAGTGGAATTGGAATATTGGGAGTGGGTTGATGTTGTTTACATAGTTTGGAAAGTACATACTTGTGGAGTGGGCTTATACGAACAATACAAAACCTTATTAGATCATCCATCCCATGCATGCGTGACTTTTTCTTTTTTGGCTTACTACCAGTCAGTGAGTGTGTGTGTGTGTTTGTGTGTTTGTTTGTTTGTAGTGCCTCTGGATTTATCTAATTTTAACGACACTAGTAGACACTTGACACTCTCATTTTCTTTTATATTTCATTGCAGAAATCATCGCACTGTGAAAGATAGAAACGTTGTTTATATCTTTAAAATCATTTGGTGTTTTTTTTTTAAGACTAGGAAAGAATAAATAAGAATGCTTTTGTGCGGTGAAGAAATTGCACGCAATGTCTTTTTGCCTTGGAAGTTGGAATGCGGGAGCACAAGACAATATTTAGTTTTGTCAGTAGTCAGATCTGAGTTCAAATTTCAGTAAAATAAGTTAACAAATGCCATCGGATCATTCCTCCGACTGATAAAAAAAGTATAAAGACATAATATTGGTGTTGCTGCGGAGTCTGGACCATGTTTTCATCTCAAAATAAAATGGTGAAGTAGCGGCGCAGCAGAGAAAAGTTTGTTGTCTTTCACCCTTGTGCTTCAAATACAGAAGAGATGCGCACGCCTGCATGCCTGTTAGCCAAAAGAGTACACTTTGTCAGTTAACTGCAAGTCGTGTCTGTTATGCATGTACGAGGGGAAAGATGCTTGGCCTTTTGGAATTAAAAGTTGAGCATCAATTGAAAAGGTGGATTTTACGCGTGTAGGAATTAAGGCCTTAAAAGTGATGACGCCACTAGATTTCCATGCATCTAATTACCAGATTTGCAAAGCAAGAGAAGTACAAATCTTATATCAACTAAATGTAAACTTATCCTCTCAAATAGCATTGCATTTCCAGTACCAGATATCCTATTTCAATTTACATATTTTCATAGCTATTTCAATTTCTTATTCATGAGATGTTGTAATTTAAATATATAACTGTTAACGTACAGATTATTAACATTACTAATTCTGCATTTATAGAAATAGGAAAAAAAAAATCACTGGTTAGACAAAGTACAATGTTGTAATAGAATTACCCAAAAGGTTTGGCTAATTATGCAAGGTTGTTTTAGATTAAGGTAAAAACAGGTTTTGAAGGGACCCCGAAACCCTTTACATCAAACAGATAAAAACCTTAAGCACACCCAGGGAACAATATACCCTGGAACCTACAAAAGCTATACCTGATTAACCAGTAATCAGATAACAACAGACAAGAGCAAAACAAACAATAACTAATAGTTATTATTTTTTTTTACAAGACCGAAGTCTCATATCTAGAGGAGGGACTAGAGGCTTAGATTTTTTCCTCTTAACAGTAGTCCAGCCATCCTCTACCTTCGCTGCCTCAGCAACCCAATCCTCAGAAGGCCAAGAATCATGAAGCCTAGGGGGCGACAAAACCTCAGCCAACACCTTAGGAGAGCCAACCAACAACTGACTCCTAGGAGAATCCTTCAGAACAGGTGGAGGAACCACCACCTCCTCGAAAATCGGTTCAGGAAGATTACATAATCCAATCTCCACCGAACCTTCAACAGGAACAGTCTCCCGTTGAGACTCCTGATCCGTCGAAGCAGATAAGATACTCTTTTCATTCTCATTCTCAGAATCAGTCGAAGCTTCCTCGGGTTGTTCTGCAATATAGTGATCATGATCAGCTTCAGCCCACCAAGAAGGAGATCTTCTGGGTCTGGATTTCCTTGCAGTGCACCGGGCAACAACATGCCCCGTCAGGTGACACTTTCTACATCGAAAAGGTAGTCCTTCAAAATCTAACATTTGCGTCCAAGATCCCCTAGGGGAATCCAGACAAATCGCCTCAGGAAGGCCCTTAGAAACATCCACCTCAACCATAAGGCGAGCACAGGTCGATCTGAAATACCTCTTGGTTTCTGCGTCCACAAATAAAAATTCCCCTATAGCATTTCCGATGGTTTTAAACACCGATTCATGCCATAGATGCAATGGTAAATTAGGGAGCCGAACCCAGACAAGGATCTTGTTGAAAGTTTCTGTAACAGGATTGAAATCCATATGCCACCGTTTGGCGAAGAGAGGGTATTTACCCTGCCAGAAGAAATTTCTGTTGGAAAGAATTGTCTTCCTGTCCTCAACAATGTGAAATAAAGCTATAAAAAAACCTTTACCACAAGGATAAATTTCAACATTTCCATCAATTAGTGGCAGCCATGTCTGGGATATCCAGCCATGTAAATCAGCATGAGATGGCCAGAAGCCACTAAATCTACAAATAGCCGCAGACTTTGAAAAGTACTCTGCCTGATCAAAGATTTCTTTAACAGTATCAGGATCAAGATTAACCCTGACAGGTTTTAAAGCACTTACAGGTGATTCGCTTAGTCTCCCAGCAGAAGCTTGGCGTTTCACATCATGAATTTCAGCTTCAAAAGTAGCCACGTCCGCATAAGTCCTTCCCTTAGACCCAGGGACAGACCCAAAAACAGGGGCACCATTTTCTGAATCCGTTATTGGAGAAGAACCCCCTTCCACGACTAGGATCCTATCCCCATTCACTGGTGGAGATTCAGCCACACCAACCGCCAGATCTTCCGCAGCCTAGACCAAGCTGGACGTTCGCACACGCGCCTGAGTTCCCGCTGCTTTCAAAATCTCCATGCGCGCGCAGGGAGCAGGGGGCATGCGCGCGTTGGGAGCGTTTTAAAAAACTCTTAAAATTAGGATTGTTATGAGTACATTAAGAAATGCATAAAATTCCAATGGCATGTCATTATGCAAGGTTGTTATTACTTATGAACTGTATCTTATCAGTTTTAAGATATTTTTAATAGCTGTTTATTTGTTCAGTCGGTCGACTCAATAAAATTTGAAGACTATTCAAAATTTCAAATTGTAATGAGTGTTTTTATTTTAATTGTTTATATATAAGGTATTGTAATATTTTTTATTTTTTATTTTCTTCTGCTTACAGTATTGAGATGATGAGAGCTTAACTCAAGTCCACAAACGATATATTTTTTATTTATAATTGTTTTTTTTTTTTTTTTTAATTTATTTTGTTTAATATAAATAATCATTAGAATGATATCATATCAGTAAAATCTCACTTTCATTTTCAAAATTTATCACATCTTTATTTTAAGATAATTATTAAATTTTTAAATAAATCTCTCTCTTCAATTCCTACTTGTTTAACCATTTTATTTCATCATAAAACGATCCCTTCTCTTAAATTTTAAAGATTGCTTGGTAGAGTAACTTGTTCGTACTCATATACCTTGTTCATCATATGACTTATTTAGGCTATAAATGTAGGTACCCGAGCTGTAAAACCCTAAATCAAACGCGCTTCATTATGTGATCTGTGAAACAGTCTGTTACTCCGCTTCAACCAGGATGTTTAGAAAGCAGGTGGTGCACATAACTTTGTTTTTCCCAACATTGTCTCATTATTTTGTATTTTTAAATTTCCAGTGAGGTGATAACTTCTTTTTTATATGCTTTTCTGCTTAATCCCATTGACCATTCCTGGCCACCGGTGGACAGTATTATCTGAAAAACATATATTCCTCAAGTTTGAAGTAGACCTCTTTGGGCATAGAGATGTTCAAGAAAAATTAATCTCCTTAGTAAACAGTACATTATAAGAATCACGTTGGAATTAATCCTAAACATCATAAGAATCAGAATCACTTGCCAAAATGTGTAGAATATATAATTGAATGCTTTAGTATTGTAAGTATGCTAAAAGCAAAGGTCTCAAGAAATTTTCGGCGCAGGGCAGTCACCACTGTGTTGCATGGAGCCGCCGTCGTTGCGTCACACATTGTACTGGATGTGACGTGCACACAGTATAGATAGCTTCGACAAGTAGGAATATAGTGCAAAATCCAATTACCCATAGGTATTCCTAAAACAAATAGAATAAACCCACAACTTCAACGCAAGCATGGCTGCTACTGATTGCATCTACAGACATAATTGTTGGGCTTAACTCTATGTTGGGTTAGTGGGGTACAATGAGCCCCACCCTATGTCTTCGAGCTCATGCATTCAACTAATTCGACGTTTTGAGCAAAACAATCATGGTTTCCTCATCCACCAACCTTAGTTGTGTAGGTCCATAGATCCTTTGAATAGTGACCATCCAACAACTCAAAGCAGACATGATAACCATTAAGGAGATCCCATCCCATCCCATGCCTTCCCTTCTCTTCTCTGAGTAATATTATTACAATTCTACACCTTTGAGTCAGTCATGATGTTGCACTCACCCACCTACCCTCAATCTTAACAATAGGCCCTACTTCTAAGCGTAAAACGTTGCTGATGCTGATTAATTTCATTTAGTAATCCTGATAAAGGACATGTTTCCTAGTTTTTGTCTTGGCATACTCACCCATTTTAATGGGAGAAAGTTTAGTTATCTTTTAGTTCATTTTTTTCACCATTAAAACCTTGTCTTCTATATATTTTTTTCTGTTTAGAGGTGTTCTTGCCCTCCTTTTTCCCTATTAAAACTGGTTATTTTCAAGTCCCATGGGAGAGATAATGGTCCATATCGTCTTGAAGTTCAGTTTAGCCAGACGGTTTACCGAGTCCTACCAACCTACCTTGATTATCTAAATCTTTGAAAATTGGTTGATCCGTTTTTTTTTAAAAATTAGTAGATAAATCTACCAAATGTGACACATCAAACTCTTTCATTTTCCAAAATAATATGCGCAGACTGTCTTTTACATCTTATTGGCATCATAAAAATAAGTCCAATATGTCATTCACCGTGTATCTTTGATTAAACTATACTTTCTATCTGATTTGATGGACTAACCTTCAAAACAATTTTTCAATCATCTTAATTTGTGTAATTGTATAAAATTAACTGAGATTTTTTTTCATTTTCCTCAATGTAAACTCTTTGGAATGTTACTTTAATCTAGAAACAAATTAGTTATATTATACAATTCAGTTGCTTAGAATTTGTAGCTACCCACTTTTGCAAAAGCACATTTACTTAGGGCTTTATTTCAAATATATTGCTGATGGAGAGGAGTTATGCACGTGAAGAACTAACCATGCAGTTATAAGCAAATCAAACTTCTAGGACTATCATGGTATATTGTATCAAATGTATACAGTAATTCAATTTATTTAAGCTAATTAATGAACAATAGATATACTGGTTTAAGCAACTACACGGGTTTCGATAATGTAATCTCGAACATGCAGACTGTGACTGAAGCATTTGTCCATAAATAAGACTTTTTCACAGTTTCATCATTCCCAGCTGCTTTTTTAGGAATAATGCAAGACTGTAACTCCATATTTTGTATAGAAATAAGTTCTTTGTTTTACCGAAACAATCAGAGAAAATGGATATTGCCAAAGTTCCTATAATTAACCATTGTGCAAAAAAGTTGTTTGTGGCTAACTTTGCTAGAATCTACGTGTGCAGGAAGATCCGACTTATTACAATGAACACAGTATCCCGCGTTCCTCCGGGTTTCAGATTCCACCCCACCGATGAAGAACTGGTAGATTATTATCTCAGAAAGAAAGTTGCTTCTAAACGGATTGACTTGGATGTTATCAGGGATATCGATCTTTACAAAATTGAACCTTGGGATCTCCAAGGTACTTTAGCTATACGACTGTATAGGCTTGCAATATCATACATTAATATAATATTATAAGCCGTATTCAATATGGTAGTGTCCTTGTTATGCAAGGTGTCTGATATATTGTCAATATTTGATTTTGGTGTTTTCATGTGAATGTATAGAGAAATGTAAGATAGGATCTGAGGAACAAACAGAGTGGTACTTTTTCAGCCACAAGGATAAAAAATACCCAACAGGCACTCGCACAAACAGGGCTACAGCAGCTGGTTTTTGGAAGGCCACAGGAAGGGACAAGGCTATATACTCTAAGCTTCATCTCATTGGAATGAGAAAGACTTTAGTCTTCTACAAAGGGCGTGCTCCTAATGGACAGAAATCAGACTGGATCATGCATGAATACAGACTTGAGACAAATGAAAATGGCACTCCACAGGCAAGTAAATTAATACTTTTTTCCAGTTTGAATATCTTATTTGATAAAGCTCTTCCTTACTTACGTTATAGATGGCTTCATCAAAGTTCCTCTTATACTTTTTTGGTGCAACTTAAAGCAAACATGTCCTATAAGAAACCCAATGATTTCAATCTATGAAAACTCTACCATGAATGACCGTAGTAGGTTAATGGTACTGGAAAAGTATAACCATCCTAAAAGAGATAGGAGGAACAGTCTAATAGTATCCAAAGAGGTAAAAGAAAGAGTTGGAAAATAAAGCCTTCGCTCATATATAGGAGCGCATTAAGGTGGAAAGTGAGTCTCCGAACTATCCTAGGGCATCTCTGAACTGCCCTAATAACATCTCTATCTGATAAGAATTGTGTTGGCACTTTCAAGGTTGTGGTGATAGTGCTAGAGTGAGGTTGAAAAAAGAAAGTTATTAAATAAGACATTTAAAAAAAAAAAAAAAAAATTAATTTATTTCATATAATAGAAGATTCAAACAAAATCTGCAGATGACCAAGAAATTCCGTTGGGATCGTTTGATACAATTTTGCAGCCACAAAAGTGTGTTATAGCACTTAGACTAGCTGGATCTTCCTTACATCACCCACTGTTAAGATTCCTCATGAAAGTTTGTAGGGACCTAGAAATATTATTATGGTGTTGACAGACTTTTCTATACAATCAAAATTTTAACTAAGACACAACTCTTGGGAAGGAAAGAATGCCAATGGCTAAATGACCTCTCCTTGAGAGATGCATTAATGTAGTATTAGATGCATTTTTCCAATGATAAAACAATATAAAAGTGTTTTGAAAGACAACCATTGCAACAAAAACACAAAATGCAAATTCTCCCTCTTAAGCAGGGTAGTTATTTACATTTAGCTTGCAGCTTACCGTATTGACGAAGAAGATAGAACCAACAAAATTGTTTGTTCCGTTACTAACGTTTCGCAACTTTGTGCAGGAGGAGGGATGGGTTGTTTGCCGTGTCTTTAAGAAGCGTATTACAACTCAGAGGAAAGGAAACGAGCACGACTCGGGTTGCTGGTATGAAGACCAGGTTAACTTGTTGGCTGAGATAGACTCGCCAAAGAAATTTTCACAGGGTGACAATCATATGGGATATCAGCATCCATTCGCCTGTAAACAGGAGCTTGAACTCCACTACCACATGCCTCATGATCCATTCCTGCAGCTTCCCCAGCTGGAGAGCCCCAAAATAGCCTGCAACGCATCTTCCAGTAAAAGACCAGAATGCTCAATGCCATATAATAATCATGGAATGGAAACAGGCACCATGGAAGGCCATGCTAATCCTCAGTCAGACCAACAACTTAATAATGCATACAATGAAGAGCAGGTGACTGACTGGAGAGTGCTGGATAAATTTGTTGCTTCACAATTAAGTCAGGAGGATCATGGTTCCAAAGATACTAGGTTTTCTAACGATACAATGTACCCAATGCCAGACATGACTCTGCTTCTGAGACAATCCACTGATAAGCAGCAACAGCAACAAACAGATTATCCTTCAAACTCCAACTGTGATGTTGATCTCTGGGCCTTTGCAGGAAAATAGACCCACATCACCACCTCTAATACATGGCAACTTTAACCGGTTTTTCATGTACATAATAAAATAGACCTACTAAAGGCATTGGATTTGATAAGCACTAGCAGTATATGATCCATTGACATGACCTCATAGTCCTTGAGGTGGCGTTGAAGACAACACAAGACCTGATTACACAGAAACTTAGCCAAGAGGGCCACAGGAACAGGAAAAAAGCAAAATCAATAAAGATGCCCTCTAAGAATGTAGACGAAGTTATAGCTCAATAAGATAGCTGGGTGCACTACCGTACCATATTAACTTGTAGAATTCCACACATAGTACAGATGCATTAATTGTGTTAGGGATTATATTCATATTTACTCATTTCAATCACTGTAATTTTAATAGACCACCAGATGAGTTGGTCATGTGTAATATGTTATGAATGCAACTTTCAATTCTGCTACCATTATAATATAATTTACTGACTATATGTTAAAAAATAGACCTTGTTGGTTGAGTAACTTGTATAAATGCGATCTAACAGACACACACACACACAATTGTTCAGAGTTTAGAGTTAAAGAAATTCATGTTATTGTCATCATGCAGGTATAGGATCTAATAATCCTTCCTTTATATTTATTTTATCGCACAGAAAGTAAAAAGCATTAATTCAAGGAAGGAAAATAAATGGATTCTTAAATCTAAAATCTGTGTTTTCTATTATTGATTTTGAACGTATATTAATACTAATTATAAAATTGATTTTGCTTGATGCCTAATTAAATTGGACTGACACTCAGATTGCTGGGAACTAAGTTGTATGTATTTGGTACTAGTTTAAACTCTATATGAACCAATTTATTTTATTGAAGGACCAAACTCATTAAGTGGCTATGGTTGCAATTTCCTAATCAGAATAGGTAATAACATGAAATGCAAATGAGCATGATTTTCAGTAAGAATGTACTTATATTGTGGGAATTTCTGTTCAGATGCAAAATTCAAATTTTAAATTGAACCTCAATTGTGATGTGCTACATTTGCTCGTGACGAGTTGTTTACCGTCCACCACAAAATGTGTGCCTTAACAGATATTTTAAGACAATAGTTTTGTCTCAGACGGAAGGAAAATAAATAAAAAAGTTATTTCTTATAAAATATAGTGACTTGAGAAGGATGTGAAGTCATGTTACTTCACTTGTGGGCGATTGGAAAAGCCAATCGTAATTTAATTTTATTGGAACGTTTCAATAAGATTATTATTAATAAAATAGTAATTTATATAATGTTATAAGGAAAAGTAGTTGGTTGGTATTTATGGTTCAAATTTTTTTGGGAAGGAAAATATCAGTTTAAAATAGACAAGATAAAAATAGAAAGTGCCGGTGAAGCATGGAATACCAAAATAATTAAAGAAGAAAAAAAAAACTCGATCTCTCTTGGAAGGATGCAAGATGGATTTGTTCCTAGCAAGATTTTCCATGCCCTATATCTGACAACCAAATCGGAACTTTTCAAAATGACCCAATGATGCAATAATCCTCCTTGTAAGATCTAGTTGTTGCTCATTTTTTGAAGTAGATTTAATAGGCTTTTTTACGGAACTTTATTCTCTTTTTTGGTGACTATCTGAAATTATAATAAAGCCATTAATTCTTCATCATCAGATTTGGTACCGAAAAATATAGAAGAGTTAGAATTTGACTCATCTTGAACTTTCTCCTTCTCATTTGATGAAGGTTTAGGGACTTTTTTCCCTTTCTTTCTAATTTTTTGAAATTCTTCTAATTCAGGACCTTTTTTTTTCCCTTTCTTGCCAACTTCTTGAAAATCTTATTTTTCAATCTTCTTTTCAATCATTGATCTTACAGGGCAAACCTGAACTAGATATCCATGGGCATGACACACCAAGCATTGTAAAGGAAGACTTTAATAGTCAGCAACTCGCTCAAACATGTCTCCTTCTAGAGATTTTAACTAGACCCTTTTAGGAAGGGGTTTACTCACATCCATTTGAGCACAAATCTTAGCATAAATAATATGTTTTTACTATAAGTTTTAGTAGAAATTCACATCATTTCTCTAAGAGAGTTATTAATCTGATTAAGAATGGATTCTACCCACAAATGTATAGGAAGGTTAAATAGTCTTACCCAAATTGGAGCAACTTTTGTATCTTCTTGCTTGAAGTCAAAATCAGGGAACTCCAAGGTGTCATGAATAACTTTGATCTAGAAAAGAACTATTACCCATGTTTGAATACATGAGCTCGATTTTCTTCAAAAGTAAAGACCACAATGAAGAAGCCTTTTGAACCATAATGGATATCCACCTCTCCCTTTATTTTCTAATACTCTAAAATCCAAAACCCAAGATCTTAGACCATGTTTGCATGGCCCCTAACCCACAAACTTATAAATCAGTCACAGTTTGGTTAGGGTAGCTATTTCTTATTCCACTTCATTAGGGTCAAAGGAAACAATAGGTTATTCCTCAGTTGCAATGATGTAACCATATTTCATCTAAAGATATATATTCCTTGTATTGTTGTCATGAGCTCGTAGATCTGAAACAATCTTGGTTTTTTGGGCAACACCCTAATATAAACCCCTTAAATCCTTTAAAAAAATTAAAAAAGGCTCTCTACATTGTTGTTTTACATTTATGAACAAGGTGATAGTTCCTTGGTTTTTTGTGCAACACCCTAATATAAACCCCTTAAATCCTTTAAAAAAATTAAAAAAGGCTCTCTACATTGTTGCTTTACATTTATGAACAAGGTGATAGTTCCTTGGTCGCGTACAAGCAAGCATGTTGTTGCCCCCACCATCATGCCCTAGTTGTTTTTTTGCATCCACTTGCAACCCCAATCCATCCCTAGTCTTTTGGTCGCCTAATATAATAATTTAAGCTATACACATAAGAATATATTTCTAACATGATTGTTCTAATCTTGATATTTGGCTCAACTATTTTCATATTAATGTTAATAGCTATTATATTTCTACTCTTACATAGCGTACACTAATTATTACAATACTACAAACAAAAATTTAATTACACACAACCTTTTTATATATATATATATTTATACATATATTTTAAATATATATATCTACAAGAAATCTTTTTAGAGTAAAATAATGGCCTCCGAACACCTGATTTTCAAATTGTCTTTTCTTAACAAGAAAAATTACCCTATGATAATTAAATAAACATTAAATTTAAAGTGCACAATTATTTATACATTTCACACTCTTACATATGCACCTCCCACCCCCTTTTCATCATTGTAGTTATGTTTTTCATAACTTAATTATTTTATTTATATATCTCCTTTCTAAAAAAATATAAAGTATTATGAGTTTTTGCAGAGACAAAATTGCATTATTACTTTTTTTGTGTGGAATGCATGCAACCAATGCATTTTAAAATCCATCATTTGTTATAAAATTGTATTCATTGAATTTTGTGGACGGGGACGGAGAGCGGTGATGGCGGGTGCAAAGACACTGATTGATGTCTAACGGAGCTTAGACGATAGTTGGTTGCAAGAGTAGGACTAAAGAATAAAGGGAAAAGGAGAAGGCCAGATGTTGCTGAGCTAGAAGGTACTGACAAAGCTGGAAGCGCTGGGGGCAGATTATAGTTGGGTGGTGGAGCGACGTTTCCTATGAAGGTTTCAAAGAATAGGAACCCGGTGCTCCCTCTCCTCTCACTGCAACTGGTTCTTCGGTGTGCCCCTCCATATTTTAAGGAAAACAGGGGTGTTGTGGGGGAGGAGTACAAATGTGAGGCTCGATTATGAAGGGAAGACTCAGTTTGACTTTGAACTGAATTTATTTGGGGATGTGCCATTGATCTTCTCTAACGTCTCCCATGTTTTAGAGATCAATGATGAGGATATTTTATCCATTGATAAGGAGTCTGGGTGTAGAACCCTCATTTGCAGATGTTTGTGAAAATGTCTCTCTTGGGAGGAGCTTTTTCACTGATCAAAAGTAGTCTGGCCCAACTTCTTAGAAATTCCCCTCTTTTCTTTCAAATGGTTTTTTTTCGATCACTTTTAATTATGTGGAGGCGCAGGTTTTGTGTGGAACAATGGTCCATAGTTTGTTGAAAAGCTTGTTGTGTTTATGTGCCCTTGGGCCCCCTTTTTTGACCCAATAGGTACTAAGATCTTGAAGGCTATAATTTGGGTCGAATTGTATAATCTTACTTTGGCCATGAGAGATCTAGGACTGCTTCAACAGGTGTTTAAGAAGATAGGGTTTTTTTTTTCAGGTTTGATAAGGATACTTTGGCTCAAAAGAGGTTTGTAAGGGTTTGTGTCATGATAGATATTTCAAAACCCCTCCATCACTCTATTTTGATTCAATCATCCTATGGTACTTGGACACAATGTTTTAACTATAAAAGACCGCCTTTCAGATGTTTTAAATGCAACCAGTTTGGTCACAAAGTGGTGGTGTGTCCAAAGAAACTCAGTGTTGAATCTGGTTTCCCCTATCTTGAGGAAATGGGTGAACAAGATGGGTTGTCCTAATGTTGACCTTATGAAAAACTTACATAAACTCATCATTTCTTGTGGCCATCCTCTAGTGCCTGGTAAAGATCCTCAGGTTGGATCTTCTAACCTACACAAGGATTTTGCTTTAAAGCACGATCCTTCTTCATCAGTAGTTGGAAAGGAGCCTCATTTGATCCAGATTTCAAAAAACAAGCCTAGTGCTTTTACATCACCATAGGCTTTAGAGTTTGTGTTAGTATATCATTTGCCCAATAAGAAGGGGTTTTTTGGTATCTTAGAGTTTGGAAGGGGTGTCTTATTCAAACAGGGTGTTGTCTAAGTGTAAGAAAGGAACAACTAGAGTTCAAAACCCTATTGTTATGCTTTCATAGGTAGAAGATGCTTCACAAGGAGGAAATCAAGAGGAGGTTGAGGCCTCTTTTCAAGTTGATGAACTGCAATTCATATCCAAAGAGGTTTTGTCTCTTTCCTAGTGGAAATGTTGACTTTCAAAACTGAACTTTGGTAAGCAAGGCATAAGAGGTAGAAAGACAGTAGCAAAACATCTGTTTTTGGACACTCTAAGCTCTATCGATGGTGGAACTCAATGGACAATGGAAGGCCTTCTCTCCAGTAGGGGAAGAATGATGCTTAAATCTCACTGCTAAGGGCCCTTGTAGCAGGGACTTTATCCTTTTTGTTATTAGGATGACCTCATTTTTTCTTTATCTTCTATTGTCATGCTTGTTTATTTTTCAATGGCCTCTTTTCTTTAATTTTAGCTAAGCGTGGTTCCCTTTAGACGTGTGGGGTATTGTGCTCTTATTTTTTGGTTGTCTTTGTCCTCTTGTAATGTTTTGGTATTTTTATGTTGTTAGATTTTTTATTTCTAGGGACTTGGCCCCCTATTGTGCTCTAAGCCTGGTTGTTGCTCTAATAAAAATGCTTATCAAGCTTGCTCTCTCTCTCTCTCTCTCTCTCTCTCTCTCTCTCTCTCTCTCGATATATATATATATATATATATATATATATATATATATATATATATATATATATATATATATATAAACTAGTACAAATATCTTAAATATATATTTTTGAAAAATACTAAG
The DNA here is from genome assembly GCA_037957365.1 of Torreya grandis. NCBI lineage: Eukaryota > Viridiplantae > Streptophyta > Pinopsida > Cupressales > Taxaceae > Torreya > Torreya grandis. The sequence goes on from JARHVA010006347.1 coordinate 400,639, forward strand.
TGATATTAATCTCAAGGTTTTTATTTAGATTTTTAAAATGCCATAATTATTAATAGTTTTATTATGTTCTTCAAAAAAATTATATTGGCTAGTGACAAATTCTGTCAATCTAATTACACCAATGTGTTGAGCTAAAAAAAATATATTTAGAAAAAAAAGGGGTATCTAATCTATGGTATGACCAAGATATTATGATTTTTTGATTGACTTCTCCAATAGAAAAGATATTTTTTTGAGTGATAATCAAATGGACGTCAAATTTAACGTCAGAGTTAAAAGTGAACACACTTACAGACTTTACAACTCACCACCCCCGACTACCATTGTAAAACGTCTCTTAATATTAAAAAATAAAATACAACTAACACACACACAATAATTTTACATATATTTATGTGAAAAATATTAAAATATCAATTTAGAGATGACTATATTGAATTTTTCATATATTACATTTATTAACAATTCCATTACTTTCACTTAAACTCCAAACTTCCTCTTATGTTTAAAATATCACAATTTTTTAAATCATTTTTCATATAAAAAAATAAATTTATATATAATAATCAAAATTAAAATTGAAATTATACTAAATAAGAAGATAAACTTGTATATTTATATATAGATATCTAATTTAAAATCAAATATTTTCATTTCTTAAATATTAATCTGAAAATATTAAAAATCAATCTCAAAATTCATTTTTTAAATTTATCATATATCACATTAATTAAAGATTAATAATTTTATCTCCATACTAATAAATAACATAAATCAAAGGGCTCGTTAGAATTCTCACACTTACTCAAATTTTCACTAAGAATATTTTATTTGTAATAAAAAATTTAGGATTCTTTACATGAAAATGGGTTCCATTTTAAATTGTCAAATCTAAATAATGGGCTCCCCACATTTGTTACGTATTTGAGCCTGTGTGTTTTAAAAAGGAAGTTCCGGGAAGGATGGCCAAAAGAACTTTATTTAAAGGAAACCATGCATTAAAGGTAGCCCATGCTTGTTAAAGCTATGATTCCAAAGAAAAATATTACGTGAAAAAAGAGCCAATGTTTTTATCAAACGGTATAGATGTAATGGAAGATACGGGAAAAAAGAAAAGGTAATCCACCTTTATTTTAAGATTTAATTGAAGTTTCCTCTCCTATTATATAATATTGAAGTGACTAAAGTTTAAAAAAAATATACAGGTCAAGTGCATCAGAACAACATGGGTAAAGCATTTACAAATTTGAAATGGTATTACAAGATACAAATTTTGATTTTACATTCAATTCTTTTCCATTTAGATTAGTCCAAAACTATTTTTAATGAATTTCTTTCTCTTTTCTCCTTCATTCTCTTTTATATTATATTTCTTATTTTGATTAAGTATGATTTCTTAAACTTTCAAGTCCATTGAATTTTAATTAGATTTAAATTTTTATTGTTTTGTTTTGTATGAATATTTAAAATCTTTTTCTAATATATGTGATATGTGGATATATATTTTTTACAAGTAGTAATAAATATTGTGGTTTTTTTTATCTGTTTTTTAATATTATTTTATTTCTATAATTTGTTAATATATTGCTTGATACAACTAACAATCAAGTGGGATTGGCTAGGCCTTATCTCTCCTAAAAGGAGGGAAATCTTAAAAGAAAAGTACCTCTCCAAGGTTTAAATGCACTAGGTCTTGGTATACTAGTCTTCATTAAGTTGGTCGATGTAGATTATTTTATGTAAGGGATGTGTTTTAATGAAATAACATGGAGATCTCTCAATGACTCCAACTCGTCCAAAATACCTTTCGACACTTAGTTAATTTTTTACTTCTACTCGAAGCCACATGACCTATTTTCGTCAATCCATGGGATTCATCGAGTCAATAAAGCTTTGGACAAGCAGATTGTTGGGATATTGCCAAATGGCATCATCTTGGCGACTCACTGATCATGACTAGATCTATATAAATCTTCACTTCCAGGCAAACATGTTAGCAAGATGTTGCCACATGACATCATCCTAATGACCATTATCCTGAAGCAATCCATACAGTTAGCTAAGCTCTGGGTAAACAGGTTAGCGAGATGCTATCATGTAACATCATCCCAATGACCTACTATCTTAGAGTAGTCTGTACAAGATAAGATCCTTCTGAGCAAGTGGATTAGCATGATGATGCCATGAAATGTAATCCCGTAGCTCCGCAGTTCCAGGGTAGTCAGTGTAGCCCAATAGAATGTTAGAGCTCTGGGTGAATGAGATGACATCGTGTGGTGAAATCTCACCTCACCATGACAAAAGAATAGTTAGTATGCCCAAAGCCTCAGTCAAGTAGTGAAAAAATGTGAAACAATGACATGGGAATGGCTTGATGAATAAAAGACATGCTGATAGTGTAACCAACAAGGTACAAACTTAAATTTGATGGCTCGTTTGGCCGTCAAAGCCATCAAAACCCAAGAATGGATTGGGCATCCAATCTGACCTAAAACACAAATTTACAAGAGCATCTTAATGGCGAAATTAATCATGAAAGATAAAATTTGAAGGTAGTCTGAGTGGTGACATTGAATATAGACATGTGCATATTTGGGAATGGACAAAAAGAGGCATTAAGGACAAATTTACCATGAAGAAGAACGTTCTTTGCTGAGAGGATGGATATGGGCAAAATCTAAATTACGATCCTAATGCATTTTCAGCATCTGCTAGCCACACTTGGTCAACAAAATTTACTTCCCAAATTCAGAGCAACATGATCTAGCTGAAAGTTTCATCTGCAGCCCTAATTTCACATTAAATTCTCAACTACTCCTGCAGTAGGCATGAGTTTCCTCCTTTTTCAATTTTGAATGTTGACCCTCTCTTGTTCTTATTTATAGGACTTCAAAATCCTTGCTTAAGCTTGGCATTTTTTAGGATCAGAGTATGCTATGCCTGGCTAGATCTTTGTGAATTGTAATAGAGACATAGAGAATCGAATATTTTTCATGTATTTTATTACTTTATAGGATAGTTTCTCCCTCTCTTGTTTAGTCTTGTTGCTCTAGAGGTGTCTCTTGCACTTAGATGATTGTATGAACAATTAAGTCTTTTAAAATGAAATGAAAGGGGACATAAACTTAACAATACAAAACCATTTTTAATGAAGAAAAAAGAACTTTTAAAGCAATATTTGACCACTTCACCAAAATTGACTAATGTAAAAAGTGAACATAAGTAATTTTTAGTCAACTTAGATCGAAAAAAGGGGATTTTCAGGCATCTTCAAAATGTGGTTTTACATGATTGAAACTTTTCATCCTAGGACATATTCATGCAACTTACCTTAACAAATTTAGATGCAAATCTTGGACTGAGCATTTTAACATGAAGATAAATAAATATAAATAAATAAATAAATAAAAAAGAACACATCCAGTCATTTGAAACTTGACATATAGAAAATGGCTATCCATGAAGGACCCAATTAGGAAAACCCTTTAACTCCCAAGAGAAGGATCAAGTAAAAAAATGGGGTGTGTTGTGCGAGCAAGAACATAACTGAATTGATTATTGCCCAAGTTGCATTCATTGTGTGAGTTGTGTTCATTTCCCTTCATATAAACTTATTGCATTATATTTATATAGATAAGGACACCTTCACTTTCTTATTTTGGTACATCACTATCATTTTGTTTTATTTCTCTTCCCCTTTACTCCTCCAACTTTTAATTATGTTGGTAGATTACCATTAGAATAGGAAACAAAGTTAATTATCTCTAGAGGTTTTGTGTTGAGAGAAAACCCACACTGAACATATATCTAATATTGTATTTAGTTTATAGGTACCTCAAGTAGACAAAATTACATATTAACTGGGCTAAAAAAATTGAATGCGTTCTTTAAACTCTATAGAAGAAAATAAATGGGCTTTAAACTCTACCCTATGCTCAAGATATCACAAATTTTCAATCACTTTTTTCAAACAAGAAAAAAATATATTGTATGATAGTCAAATAGAGATGAAATTTTAATTTGAAATTGTTATATCATGATGAAATGAATGCCAATTTAAAGTTAAGTTTTTTTAATTGATATCTTATAATATTATACTCCATAATTATATCTAAGTAAAGAAATTATTTTCATCATTTCTCCCCATACTAACAAATACTTATAATGCTTGTATGTTAAAGTGAGTCTCTTTCCTTATAATTATTAGCAAATATATATGAAGAAAAATATTATTTAAATAATGAATATTCATAAAAATTATTTAAATAACAATTAAAACATATATAATTATAAAAAATCTCACAATAATTAATATTTAATAATTTAAATATAAAAAATACAATATTATAGGTAAGATTCAAGATAATATATTAATACTCGTTGGAATGTATTAATATTTAGTTGTTAAGTTAAATGTAGTTGTTTAGATAAAATGTTTTAATTTAAACTATTTGAGTTTAAATTCTCATAAAACAAAAATTATATTATTAATCATATATATATATATATATATATATATAATTTTTAAAAATTTGATGAAATAATAAATTGAGGGTATTTATTTGAGAGAGAATGAAATTCCAATTTTATAAATATATTTTTAATCAACTTTTTACTATATAATTAAATTTGTTATCATTTCTATAATTATAAAAACAAGAGATGATTGCATAACAACCTATTATTACACATAAATATAAATATAAATAAATAAATATTTAAATTAAAGGTTACCACATTAACGTGATTTAAAGTTACAAAGCATCGTAGATGCCACATTATTATATTAACATCTACGCGTAGCGTGGTACATATTAATGCTTGTGCTTAGCGTAGCCCATTTACCATTACACACAAAATACCTCCATCTCGCTAAGGGGTGTGGGGTGCGAGTTCGGTTTAGTTTTTATTAATTTAGTGAAGATTTGAATCTTAAGTAAGATGCATTTAATTGAGAAATGCAGGTAGAATCTTAGAAAATTCAATCCCTAACCTTCTTCGTTTGTGACTGTGACTGTGACTGTGACTGTGATGTGATATAAAAAATGGAGATGCGTAGCCACTCATTTCTCTCATCGATCACCAATTGACTCGTGACTTGTAAGGTCAAGTTTAAAGTTAGTGTAAATCTGTTGGCACTTCGTGTATTAACTTTTGAGTGAAAAAAAGCATTCATTTTAAAATATGACGTCATAGGTTCGAATCTTAATGTTACACCCAGAAGAGTATATCATCCATCCCGCCTAAAAAGGACTGTGCCTTTCCTTTCTAAATTATTTCGGAAGCTTAAACAATTACATATCGTACGTAGGTTGTTCCCAGAATTTGGAAGGAGAAAATGGTAGTCAAATTATAACTAGATAAACAATCTTGCAAATCCTCTGCGACTAGCAAAGGTTGTATAGCTAACAACCGGATCTACAAACGCAAATCCCCTTTCACCGAAATTTGTTGCTTACATTTGAGTCACTGAAATCACATCTCACAAAACTTTGTTTGAATACATACCCAAACCCAAACACACAAAAAGTGTTAAACAGTCCAATCAACGCAAGCAAACGCATTGTGAAAAATCTCGTAATATGGAGTGGACCAAACAATGCACCATACGAGGCAGCATGATTATGGTGCAAACAAGTTGTGATACGGTGTATTGTCTCTATTAAAAACAATATCAAACAAATCTTTGACAAATACGTTTATCTATAGCTTACCTGTGTTAAGAATTCAAACAACTACATGAATATGAATAACAGGATGCTGCATTTTTGGAGATGCCCACATGGAAAAGCATTTTCAATACAAAAAATAAGCGAGAGCAGAAGAATGAAATATATGAGATTCGTAGAGGGTTACCTGTTTCTCACTCACTCACTCGTCATATTTCATGCTGTGATCTTTCATCCTTTCTTCTCTTCCACAGACATGTATATACATTCGGTCAGGATTAGCAACCCAGCTCCCTTTTCTTCAGTGCTTATTTGGAGGATCCCCACATTCTGTCTACTAAACAATTCATACTTCCCCACCTCACTCAAACCCCCTTCACATTTTAAAATACGAAACCTTTAAACAAGGCAATCAAATCCATTCTTATTAAACTAAACAATTACCACCTTAATTGGAACAGTTTGACTTGCACAATCCCCACAAAAAACATGGACCCCCCGGCCCGCCCCACACTCATCACGTGGATTTTGACTTTGGAATACAATCCAAATACGCACTAGTACTAGTACCAAGCAGTAGCTGCTGCTGCTGATTATTATTATTATTATTATACTTGTCTACTTTGTGACAGCGTATGCCGGATGCCCCCACGGGCCACACCCCACCAACGATTGCAGACCTCAATCTTCAAATCTAACAAACCCATTAACAATTTCCTTAGTTCACTATCTAGGACGCGGGATCCGCCAAATCTAGTGGGTGTTCAAGTGCTCCATGGGAATGGGAAAGGGAAAGGGAAAGGGAAAGGGAAAGAGGGGTTGAGATTCTGTGGGTTCAAAATCCCACTAATATTATATCTTTGCCCTCCTCCCAAGTTATCCTTGTGGAATTCATTGCATGGTTCAGATATAGTCTTTTTAGGGATTTAATTTGAGTTGCTGTTTTAAGGAAGCAAAAGTGAATGGCTCTATGGCTTGTTTGCCAGTCCATTAATGGCTGCTGCAACACGTGGCAGCAGTTGACTTGCTTGACCCCACTCTCCATGTGAGCTGCTCAAATAAACAAACAAAAGGTGTCGGAGACGACAAGTCAATGTCCATCATTGCTTGCATGCGCATTTTCATACATTCTTTTTCTTTTGCTATACCCATTTTATTTTACCAATACAATATATATGAGCTAAACATGACGCCTGGATTGCGTATGCATATTTCTATACTTAAGGAGAGACAGTACCAGTACCAGTAATTGTTGTTTGAACAAAAAGAAACCATCATTTTCTGAAATACGTTCATGTGCATTCATCATTCTCCCTAGTCATTAATGCTAATTGGCTTCTTTGCATTTATTATTATTAATATTTATATATCGTAAAGCTTGCCGTTTCGCAGACAACTAGTACATTAAAATGAAAAGAATGTTGAAGATCCTAGACATGTTGAACGACCACTTCAATGTTTTTTAATATCTAATTGCATTGCATGATTCATTCCATGTGGATCCGACACACACAATTTGTTGTTTTTAAAAAAAAATTGCGCTCCAAAATGTATGATTGAAAAAAGAGCAGGCTCAGGTCGACATCAAATACCCATTCTAGTTCTACTTCATGCTTAACATTCTCACTAATTGTTGAGGTCTTGTCAAAATAGTTAGTTATATTTCATACTCGGTTAGGGTTATACTGGCCCGTTTCGAACCAAAGTTTCATTGTGGCTTCGTCAAAGTGGTTACCAATTCTTTTATACATCTAAATATTAATGTTAATTTGAAATTAAATATTTTATTCAGTGAAAGTATATATATATTTTTAATATGTAAATAAACAAAAGTCACGTAATGATTATTTTTATATTCTAAATTTCAAATGATTAATATATTTATAATTTAATGAGTAGTTAAATCCTTAAAATAATCAAATAGTAGATCAAAGGTTAAGTTTGGTCTATGGAATTGCAAAAAATACAATGTAAAGAAGATAGGGGAAGTATTGCAGCGCATCTTAAAGATTACGAAAGAGAAACTAAATTTATAATGAGTAAATAGAAACTTACAATTTAACAAAGTAAGATATCATGAAGAATATAAAAATGAGCAAGTTTTCGCATACACCACTATACATTGTTGTTCTAGAGAAACATTTATGATATTCAAAGTGTTAAAAAGGTGTGATAGGTGTGAGAACATAGTTTCAATGTCTCACTTAATCTAATATATAAGATTGGAAGATGGACACAATGCCTCTTCCTACTAATTATATGAAATGGATAGAAGTAAGATGCAATTAACTTGGGATAGGCCCCCCTTCGTGACTTATGTCTACAAAGCTATTGACGAGGTTGAACATCCCCTCGAGGAACATGAGTGAACATATCCGGTCTTCATAAGCCATAAATGTTTGGGAAGATGCAAAAGAATTGTCATCTTATTTCATAATAAGGAAAGCATCTAAAAACAAAATGTCCCCAATCTTAGAGTCCAAAGAGAAAATCTGACAAATACAATGCTCTTGAGGGATATGGTGTTATGTCTTAATGCAAAGTTGATGGGAGCAAACTCTCTATTGAATAAGGGGAACCCTCAAGCTATAAGGTAATTTTAGTTTTGTGTACCCTATGGGTTGGATCAACCCATCATTAAAGTGAAGATATAATTCCAAGAATAGTGTTGAAGTTTTAAGGTAAGTGGATCTTTATGTTAAGACCATGTAGAGTGGAGGCAGGTTCTATAAACGGGCAAGTGCACCAATATGGGGAGACAAAAATATAAAAAATTGAGTATGAATATCAATAAATCACATAATGTGTATGCATTTGGATTAAACATGTATGCATTTAGGCTTGGTAATTACTTGGCTTAAATAAGTATGCATAATAATGTGTACATATTATTATGCATACACATTATGCATGTACTAACACATACATATTTATTTAAATAGACATAGAATAATAAAAATAGTCATATAATTTAGTCATATAAAATTTCCAAATTGGTAGTTTGAGTTTGGCTTGTGACACCCTATCCATAGGTCCTTCTTGCATGCTCTTGTGACCCTTATAAACACTTTTTGCTCATTACCAATCATCCATAGCCTTCCAAATGGTCATTCTAGCTCATCTAGACTCTATTTTCCAGGCCAATCCTATCCCCTCAAGTCTCAAGCCTGTAGAACAGGAGCACCATACATGAACTATAGCACCAGACCCTAGGATGTCTCATTTTTTATGCTCCTATCCAATCACACTTTGAGCCCAAATGGTCAATTTCATCTTATTCCTATCCTTCATTATGTCAGCCTGACATGAATACATCTAACCCATGATCAATCGTTCCCTATAAAAACCCATTCAAAGTTCATTTACAAAGGGAAGTGATAAATCTTACAAAACAAATAATAATACAAGAAACCTACTAAGACAAGCTTCCCTATTCTCTGCATATAGTAACCCAACATAGCTACAAACAAACTCATACCCTTATACCAATCCCTATCCACCTCAGTCACTCTCAATTTGACATTATTGCATCTGCATTACGCTATTGCACAAAGCACATTAGGTGGGAAAACTACATATGGTTTGATCCCTCTTCAGAGTATTGGTATGTAGATAGTGTACCCATACAAGGGGTGTGGATCACACATTTAGTGAATATTACACACACTAACCCCCTTTTTAAGTGACTCAAAACCCATTTTTCAAGCATGGTGGAGGGTTAGGGTTTGAAGATTAAAACAACTCTATAATGAGCTCCATCGACATTCAACACTTTAAATTTCATAGTTAGGTTCACATAAGAACAATGGAAATAACCTAGAAAATGTAGGTCTCTGTGAGTAGTTTGGACAACAATGGCAGAGGAGGATAACGTTGGACCCTAAAGTGTCTTATTTTCATCACTCCTATCCTTTCACCGAATGAAAGCCAAATTCTTATTTACAACACTATCCCAATCCTGCACAGCTAGTTTCAAACCCTAAAACATCCATTTCAACCTATTTTAAGCTAAGTTATATTTCTCCTAATTTATTGCTATTTTTAGAAAGGCAAAATACATAGATAAATTATACAAATTAAGACTTTAATTATTGCAATATTATTTATTGATTTATTAATCTAGACCCTTAACTAAAATAAAAATAAAACTCCATTATTCTCAAAATGACTTAAATAATTTAGTGAACCCGACTTACTTCATTTGTGCACAAAAACCCTAGAAACCCTAGGGTAAATTTCTTGCTGATTTTTCTAATATTTTTCTTGCATATTTAAATCAAATTTTTACATTTAGTTTCTAAAATTTACCATAGTAATTTTAAAAAAAAAACATTTCTTTCAAACCCTAGTTGAATTTACTAGGTCCCTTTGCTTTTGAGGTATCACCTTACATCCAATTCAGATTTCACCTTAAAAATAAAAAATGGATCTCACTTATTTCAAAACATTTCTTGTAAACAATATGGAGTCCATACTCAGTGCTATCATGTATATGAGTGATGAATTTTACTATATGTTAATTCAAAGCTTCATTCTTTCCCTTTCATGCTTACTTTTCATAATATGGGATGATATTATGAAAATTATTGTTAAACATGTTAAGATCCCTTTCCTTTAGAGCAACGCTTACTTTTCTTTAATACAAGGTTTGATTATGTACTTTTTCTCTCTCATATGGAATAATTTTCAAGTCTATCTTGCTCAACATATTGGAAATGTCATATCACAAGTCAACATTTTTTATGCATTAATGCACAATTCCATGCTCTCTATCCCTTGCTTGCTATCTCTCATATGGAAATTTTTTAAAGTATATCTTGCTAAACATATTAGAAATGTCATATCACAAGTCAAATTTTTTATACATTAATGCACAATTTCATGTCCTCTATCCCTTACTTTCTATCTCTCATGTGGAATGCTCTTTATAAACATATTGCTATATAACTTATAAATCTAATTTCATTCATTTCATTCCACATACATGATTTCTACGTAGATGCATATAACTCATTAGCTACTTTTCAATATTTACCTATCACTGCTAGACACAAGCAAACACTAGCGGTTATATCTATTCCCCCTCCCTTCAAACTTGGTACATATAGCTCTTATCCCGTACCTACTACTAACTCTATACCTATAGTAGATCATGAGGTACATGCTATCACCCAAGTTTATGAAGATAGGCAGGTTGATTACACCCATGGCTATAGCTTTATCACTCAGGTTAGTACCCCTTTTGATATAGTTTTAGTTTTTGAGCTCCTTCAATGATCATATGTTTACATAGATGTGTTATATGCAGCCCTTCGTAATACTAGAATTCTTATTTCTATTGAACCAACTTATGTTGCCTTTATCCTCAACACAATGCAATGGAATGAAGAGCATATTTCCTTTGAGAAAGAGGATTTACCCCTGCACCACATCATCCAACAACATCTACCTTTATATATTCAATTAAGAATTAATGATGTAGGGGTAAAAAGAGTGTTAGTTGATAAGGATTTAGGACTCAACATTTGCAACATTTCTTTTCTTAAACATCTTAATATACAACCTCGTGATCTAGACCATTCTGACATGAACATAAGAGGTTTTGACAACATTCCACAGAAAGTCATAGGTCAAATAACACTTAATCTTACTTTGGGACCTAAGACACTACTAACTACTTGTCAAGTCATGCCAAATGACCTCAATTATAATTTATTACTTGGTCAGCCTTGGATTCATGATATGCCTAATAGACAATAAATTTTTTAAATACTGTTAGGTTGTGGAATCTTCACAAAATTACATTCTGCACTTTAATCTTGGCAATATACCTACACAACCCGCTACTCACAAGGTGCCCTAAAACCATGCAACACATCAAAAGATTCCAAGTTCTGTAATAAAACTGATACCAAATCACTAATTTACCTCCCCTTTTGCACTTAAATGTCTTAATAAGATGGGCTATCATGGTAAAGGTCTTAGAAATCATGAACAAGGAATCATCAATCCTGTTAAGGCATCCACACAACATGGAAAGCAAGGGCTAAGATATCAACTTACCCTTCTTCATGATAAACCTTCTTCCACCACTTCAAAGCATATAACGTTTTATCCACCCATTACACCTATAAACCATAAAATTGATCATACTTCTACATTATCATTAGTCTATCTTGATCTTATCGGTGATACAATTTCACCAGATATGTTTACATTATATGAATTCTCTAACGATGAATCTCTCCTACACTTTTTTGGAGCATATGAGGACCTCTCATCTTGTTATCATAAAAATAGGTTTCCTCATCACACAAATGCCCATACTTACTTCAGATAAAATTTAGATTCTCCCCAAGACATACTAGTTGATTCAAATGATACTATTCCTACAACCCCATACACACTAGATCATTCCACATTGCTTAACGAGGAAATAATTAATTTTAATTTTAGAACTGATCAGGATCCTTGCATTGTCTTGTTAGCCATTGCCCTATGAAAGGAAGAGGATACATATATTCATCAAACTTTAATCGATTTTCTAGAAATCTTTGCTTGGTCTTACTTAGATATGCCTGAAATTGATACATCTATAACAATCCATTAGATTCCCTTATACCTAGATGCTAAACTGATTAAGCAAAAAATTCACAAAATGCATCTTAAGGTGGATTTCTTAGTTAAAGACAAGATCCAATGCCTCTTAGATTCTGGCTTCATTCAACTAGTACCACATCTTGAATGGATTTCCAATATATTCCCCATGGTAAAACTCAATACATAAATTTGGTGTTGTTTCGATTCTTGAGATTTAAATAAAGTATACCCAAAAGATGATTTCCCCTTACCTAATATTGACATGATTGTAGATTCCAAAGCTGGGTATGAAATGTTATCATTTATGGATGACTTTGCAAGATACAACCAAATCAAAATCACTTAAGAAGATCAAGAGAAAACATCGTTTACAACACCATGGGGTACATTTTGTTACATCATCATGCCTTTTGGATTAAAAATGCCAGAGCCACATATCAATGTACTACGATGCATATCTTTTATGACTTGATTCACCATACTATCAAAGATTATGTTGATGATATATTAGATTAATCTAAACAACATCGAAGTCACACTATTGATTTATGAAAGATTTTTCAATGATTTAGGAAATAAAATGTTTGATTAAACCCAAATAAATGTGTGTTTGGAGTTACATTAGGCAAACTCTTAGGTTTCATTATTTCTCAGTGTGGCATAGAGGTTGACCCTAAGAAAGTCAAAGTAATTATCAACATGCCACCTCCCACAAACTTAAAACAACTTTGATCCTTACAAGGCAAGATCCAAGCAATCCATCATTTTATAGCTCAACTTGCTGATAAAACTCATTCATTCACTTGATTATTAAAGAAGGATACCAAGTTTGTCTGGGACCAAGCCTATTAAGAAAGCTTCAACATAATCAAGCAATATCTTCTTAATCTACCTATTCTAGTAACACCTATACCTGACAGGCCTTTCCTACTATATATCTCAGCAATAAACCATGCATTAGGAGTAATCTTAGCACAACATGATGATCAATATATTGAATGAGCAATTTATTACATTAGTTGCACATTGGTTGATTATGAAAAAAATTATTCTATGACATAAAAACTATGTCTATCATTAGTTTTTGCTACATAAAAACTTTGACATTACATGATCAATAATGAGACTCAGGTTATCACAAAAGTATTTCCCTTGAAGTTTCTAATGGTAAAAACACATTTCTCTAGTTGCATCATAAAATGGGTCATGTTATTAATAGAGTTTGACTTAAAGATAGTTCTAAAAAAATTAAGAAAGGGCCAAATCATTACAGACCATTTGGTAGTCACACTATTCTTGGACACTAATCCTATTAGTGACACATTTAGAGATGATTTTACTACCTATTCTACTCATTCTAACACTTGGACCATGTTTTTTGATGGTTCTTGATGTTTATCCAGTGCAGGGGTAGGCATTGTCTTTGTCGACCCTTCTAGTCACAGTTCTTAATGCATATCGATTAAGTTTCTCTTGAACCAATAACACCATAAAATATGAAGAAATTATCTTAGGTCTATTTTCCACCCAATCCCTCTAAATTAGATCTATTCATGTCTTTAGTGCATCTTAACTTGTAGTCAATCAAGTCAATGATGTCTATCAGATAAAAAAAGAACATCTTATCCCTTACCAAAACATGGTACAATGTTTATCATCATAGTTAGACTACTTTTTTATAGAAAGTATACCAAGAAAAGACAACTAACATGTAGATGCAATGGCAAATGTTGCATCTTTGGTTCCTATCGACATCAATAATGATCAAGTTATTTTCATAATTAAATGATTACAATCACCATCAATATCCAATGCGGACTTGATTTCCATTTTTGTCTTAGCCACTACACATAATTTTGCAACACCATAGTGGTTCTTTGAATCTATAACTTTCTAAATAATTATATTACACCAGACACTTTTTCACAAAATAATAAATGTGAGTTACACAAATAAGCACTCCATTATGTAATCATTAGCAAAAACCTTTTTAAGTTATCCTTCAATGGAAAATTGCTTCGATGCTTGACTTTAGTAGAAGCTAAAATTTATCTTACATATATACATGATAGTGAGTGTGGTGGTCACTTTAGTGAAAAGGCCATGTCACACAAATTGCTTCAATAGGGGTACTGTTGGCCCACCATGAAAGATGAATGTTCACAATATGCAAATCTATGTGATAAATGTCAATGACACAGTAACTTAAAGTATACACCGTCATAATACTTGCAACCTATTATCTCTCCATAGCCATTTATGTTATGGGGATTTAATCTTATTGGAAAGATTAACCCTGAATCTGCTGATGGACATAAGTTCATCATCACAACTATATAATACTTTACCAAGTGGGTAGAAGCTATTCCACTTCAATCTACCATAAGGGAGGACATTTGTAGCTTCCTCATGATTCATGTTATCTCATGCTTTAACCTACCAACAACTATCATTTTTGATAATAGAACATCATTCAAGAAAAAAACTGTCAATAAATTTTGCATAAAATATAAGAGTAAACACACGTTCTCCACTCCATACTACCAACAAGGAAATAGTCAAGCAGAGGCTACCAATAAAACCATCAACATTTTGAGCAAAATAATGACCAAATTCAGAGATGAATGGCACAATCAACTAGTTTTTACATTATGGGATTATCGCACAAGTATTCATATACCCATAGGAGCCACTCCTTATTAACTCATTTATGGCACAAAAGCAAATTTACCATTGGAATTAGAAATCCCATCTCTCTATGTCTCCCTCAAATGTATCCTCATTGGTGACCAATATCATGAAAAGCATCTACACTAGCTCGAGCAATTAGACCATACATGTATTCAAGCAATTGAACATCTCAGAATCTACCAGCAATGTATACAATGATCCTACAACAAATGAGTTCACACCAAAGAGTTTGAAATTAATGATCTCATTCTCAAAGAAAATATTCACAGTGTTAATGCCAAAGAAGAAATCAAAGGAAAATTCAAACCAAATTGGCTAGGTCCATACCTCATTATCAAAAATCTTAGTCCTAAAGTGTAACAACTAGCCTCACTTGAAGGAAAGAAACTCAAAAAATCCAATGAATATTATGCATCTACACAGATTTCATGTATAGTATTTGATTACACACATTTTATTGTACATAGTTTCTTTTCAAATTCTTGTACATAATTTCTTAGATTTACTTGTATATATATTCTTGTCAAATTTCTTGTACATAGTCTCCTTATGATTGATTGTACATAACTTATTTCAAAAATACCAAAAAAAATACAAAATTTCAAAATACCAAAAATAATACAAAATTTTAAAATACAAAAACTTTCAAATAAATCAAAAACACTAAAAACATTTCAACTATATGCATTATCCATACTTTACATTTCTACTACCATGCTAGACTTACATTTTACTTTTCTATGTTATTATTTATCGATTTATGTACATTACCATGCTTCACTTGATCTTCTTTGAGTGTGTCTAGTAATGTCTAGATCCTTGATTGCTTCACTCTACCGATTGAGGGGGTATCCTAATCCTACATTTGAGACATACATCGATATATATACCCATTAGGGGCATCTTCTACATGACTACACCATCTAGGTTATGTCATTCCTACACTGCACACTCTAGTTATCATGTTAATGTACATTACTTACTAGCTTATATAGATTATTCTATCGACACTCAATAGTATATAGCACTTGTGTATTTTTTAGCATCTACCTAGTCTTGTACTACATGTTTTGTATACTTTCACTTCTTGCTTTGATTAAGTTAGATGCGATTGTATTTCTAGAATATTACGTGCTTTCCTTCCTTGTTTTGAGTATCTAGATGTGATTGTATTTCTAAGTTCCTATTTTGTCTCTTGTGTGTGCCTTAGGACATTTGTCAATGTCCTTTTCTTATACTCTTATATGTGTTTGTGGCCCTCATGCCAACCTTGTTTGTTTTCAATTGTATATATATATATATATATATATATATATATATATATATATATATATATATATATATATATATATAGGCATTTAAACATGCATTGTATGCTTGCTTTCTAGTTTGAGTGACATGTGCCCATGTCCCTTGTTATTTTGACCCTTAACCAATTTTATATGCTTCTTTCCTTGCGTGCTTGTTTGCTTATTGTTTCTCAATTGTTTGCAATTCCATGATCCACATCATGCATTATCTTTCTATTTTAGATGCCATGATGGACATCATACTCCATCCCTCCTTTAAAACTAAAAACTAACATTTCCATTCTCAATTTAGTATACTACATATGATATTACATTGTTACATCTATCTAGGCATACTCTTATTGATCTAACAATTTCTAATATAAAATATGCTAAATCTTGAGACATCTTTTTGATTATCATTGATATATCATGTATTTTATAGCATAACATACTTGTAGGGATATTTATTCTGAGGGTAATCATTACAGGGTCTTCATTCCTACCATTAGAAGAGGGGGCAATAAATAGGGGTTTTATCATAGAGATCAGATCCTTCTACCAATCAAAAATTAGTTTTTAGAACACTCATAATAACAACCAAAACTCAAACCAAGTAGAACATACCAAAAAAATAGTGATGAACACAGAACAATGATAAAAAATAACAAAGGACAAGAGCACCATACTTGGACTATAGTGCTAGATAGCAAAGTGTCTTATTTTTGGTGCTCTTATCTAAACAATAGAATACTCAAATTTTTTAGAAATAGATAAAAAAGTAAATTTAGTTACAATTTTTTCAGCAATAGTTTAATTTAGATTGGGTAGTTTCAGTACAATTTTTCTCAAAGAATCCAGATATAGGGGGCATCATGCATGGCATGATGGCTCTCACTTCCAGTTTTAGATTGGGTAGTTGATATAACTTCTAGATCAAAATCCATGTTAAAGACACCAGTGATTGGGGGTAATGTGCGTGACACATTAACTTTATTTTCTTTCTGATTTTAGTATATCACCCAAGTATTATCAATAGTTGCATGCCTTATTCCATCTGTAGGTGGTTGACATCATTTCAGAGTGGCTTTCAAATAAGATTAATTCCCAGTTTTGAAGTGGTTTTCATACAAGCCTAATCTCCACCTTTCAGAGTGGCCAAGATTGTCCTAGTTCTTAGTACACATTCAGCTATCTATGCCACATTATTAGATTTAGAGCATTCATGGGCTTCAGGAGCCATCTCATATGACACACATTCATACCGATATCAATTCATAGCTTCACTTAGTGGGCAATGATGGAGCCAAAAGACTAGTTAGCCTTTGTATTCTTGAGCTACCTACTTAGAAGGATTCAACACATATTCCAAACATTGATTAACACACATATTATCACATAGCTTCACTTAGTAAGTGATAATGGAGCCAAAGGGACAACCTTTGTATTCTTGAGCCACTCTCAAGGAATTGAGCACTCAACTCTATTCATGATATTAATCTTAGTTTAGCACATACCCAACATCACTCAACATCACAAGTTTTGTATTGGTTTGTGTACCCGATGAGGTGTATTCGTTCCTTTCTTTTCCTCTCTATTTTAACCAACTTTTATACATTCCTATTTTAGACATAACATGTCTTATAATAACTGATCTACTCTTTATTTTCTCTTGTAGAATTATGCTTCATGATGTGCTTTCTCTACACACACTCCGTATCACACAACTTCATGGGATTCACCCTTGCAGGTAAGTTTAGGTACACTTTCTACTTTTCCTTTATCCTAGTATTTCACTTTTCTACATCACTAGAATAAAGGGGGGGAAAATGTAGTCATATATAATTTCAAAACTGGTAGTTTGAGTGTGACTTGTGATATCCTATCCATAGGTCCTTCTTGCATGCTCTTGTAACCCTTCTAGACACCTTTTTGCTTATTACTAGTCATCTATAGCCTTCCAAATGGTCATTCCAACTCAACCAGACTCTATTTCCTAGGCCAATCCTATCCCCTCAGGTCCTAAGCCTATAGGATAGGAGTGCCATACTTAGACTATAGGGTCGAACCCTAGGGTGTCCTATTTTTGGTTCTCCTATCCAATCACACTTTGAGCCCAAATAGTCAATTTCATATCATTCCTATCCTTCCTTATGTCAACCTAGTGTGAATACATCTAACTCATGACTAACTATTCCATATAGAATCCCATTCAAAGTTAATTTATAAAGGGAGGTGATAAATCTTACAAAGCAAGTAAGAATATAGACAAACTACTAAGATAAACTTCCCTATTCTCTGCATATAGTCACCCAACATAGCTACAAACACAGTCAGACCCTCATACCAATCCCTATCCACCTCAAACACTCTCAATTTGACATTATTACATATGTATTAAACTATTACACAAAGTACATTAGGTGGGAGAACTACATATGGCTTGATCCCTCTTCAGAGTATTGGTATGTAGGTAGTGTGCCCACACAAGGGGTGTGGATCACATGCTCAATGCATTTTACACACACTAACCCCCTCATTTTCAAGTGATTCAAATCTTATTTATCAAGCATGATGGACGGTTAGGGTTTGAAGATTAAAAAAACTCTATAGTGAGCTCTGTTGATAGTCAACACTTGAAATTTCATAGGTAGGTTCATATAGGATTAGTAGAAAGAACCCAAAAAACTCAAGTCTCTGTGAGCAGTTTGGACAATAGTGGTAGAAGAGGACAACAATGTCAGACCCTAAAGTGTCTTATTTTTGGTGGTCCTATCTATTAGGTGAATATTTTGTCATCAACTAACTGATGGCAAAATGGGTATATCAACCAAAACACAATGAGATTTATATGGCAAAATGAGTGTGGTGACCATAGCTATAATGAGATAAATCTCTCCTCTCAGCAAGGGGATGTTCCTTATAAACTATAATGTACTAATATAAACTAAAAATAGACTCAAGGGTGAAATCATACCATCCATCTCTATTTTTTTAGAGATGATGTTCACAAAAGAAAGGAGAATCCTGGTGTAATTACTGAAGGCATTTCTCTTCTTTCGAAATTGTGTTCAACAAACAACATGAATTCTTCCTAGGCAGTAACTGGATCCACAAGAAACCCATGAAAGCAAAAAGTCTTTCATTATTTCTTCTACTGGTTTAGGACAAAGTAACACAGTAGAATGAAGTGCAACACAAATTCTCCATTGAAAACTACAATAGAGTAAAATATTATAAAGGATAAGGAGAGCTCAAAGTCTCTCTAGTATCCTTTACACTAAAACACAAAACACAAACTAGAGACAATTATGGCAGCACAAAGTCTCCCACAATCGACTTCAAGACATCTTCCAGATTATTTCCACTTGTTCTGCTTATTTGATTAAATAGACAAGACTGTATTTAGGAAAAATACATAAGAATGATTTCCAAGTCTGAAAGGTCACTTGCTTTCTCATTCACTTGATAAAATATGATTAACAGTTTGAGCTCAAAGTCTTAGGAATGCCTTTCAATTTGGGCAGAGTTTCACTTCTAATAACAGAGAGATCTCCTTAATTTAAAATGAGAGATTGCAATATATAACATCCAAAGGAAGACTTAGGTGCTTGTTTTCATGAAATGGCCCATGCTATATTGAATGCATTAGAAATTCTGTGAAGGGGCCATGCTAGAATAGGTTATCAGCCTTAACTTTGGCATTCTAAATCATCTCAAATATCTCCTTTGAAGCATGGGTTGCCTGGTCTTCTGTATGATGTTTACATGGCTATCCATTCACCTTTACTCAATGAAGAAAAATGGGCCATGCCATTGAATGCTTGCACTTTTTGAGGTCCACCTAGTGGACTGCTCCACCAATTAGAATAACTCTTCTATAGATATTTCTAGATTCTCTATATCGTTCTTGCTTTCCTTGATATATTTTGTCTCTTCCTAGTGATTTGAGCTCTCGAGGCTATCTTCTCATTTTCTACTAGCTCCTTTGGCTCCTTTTTTAGTGGATCACTGAGTTTGTCTTCGGGTTTGCATTATTTGAAAATTAAAAGTTATTCCATGACCTTGAATTTAAAATTCATGAGGACATTTCTGGTTGCTTGAACTACTTTGACCCTTGAACCTTTAAACCTTTTAGAGTTTGATGGTTCGAGGTTTAACAGTTTAGTAGTTCGACGATTCAATATTTTGTAAAGAGCTGCATTCACTTAGTCTTCTTTATGAGTTCAAGGTGTCGTTGAACCAATTGTTTAAACCATTCAGTTAAACCATTTGGTTGATCATTTTTCTGGAATCTTCCATTTGAATCATTCACTCAAACTATAAACTTTGAACCCTTTGAACCCTTTGAACGCATTGAAGCTTTGAACTCATTAAACCTTTGAGAAGCAGAGGTCAATGGTTCAATAGTTCAATGATTCATTCCAATTATTTAAACCCCGCTATTGAGCCTTTTGATTGAAACTTGATGTTGAACCATCCTTATAATTTTTAGGAAATGCCTTGAGTGTTTTGAACTTCCCTTTGAGAAAGCCCGTTTGTTGAACCTGCAATTTCCTTAGCTGAAAAGGCTTGAGTAACTGAAAAACTTGACTGCTCAAAACATTTTGAGAAAGAAAGAGACCATTTTGGCCTATAGGACCAAAATGGTTGACATGTTATCCACAAAAACAAGTGATGGATTTTGGGAACAATAGCTGGTTCTAGCTGGGGAACTTCCATCAGTTGTATTTTGACACAATCGAAGGGAGTAGAATCTAGACTCTAAGTGATTTCATCTATGCTATTGGGATATGAAGTCATGCCATCCAAAAAGAGAAAGATGTTAAAAACCAAATGAACAACACAAAATAAACAAATACTATACATATGTATAACTGGACTTATCTGATACTTTAAGGATTGAAGTGCTTTAGATGCTGCCCACTGTGAGGCAATGAAAATGACATTCCGTCTTGATACTTCAGCGAGAAACTATTTTCACCACAGACCTGATGAATGGTAAATGGACCTCTCCATAAGGAATCCAATTTTCCATGCATTCCCTTTGGTTCTCTCCTCTTGTCCCATAATCAAACTTGATCTCCAATCTAAAAGCCATGAATCTTTGCTCTTTTGTCGAAGAGTTTCTTTACTAGACTTTGATGTGTAGCAATATGGTCCACCACCATAGTTCATTGCTCATTTAGTTCAGTCAAGCACATGATTCTCTGTTGAACCTATGATTTCTTTAGCTAAAAAGGCTTGAGTAATTGAAAAACTTGACTGCTCAGAACATTTTGAGAAAGAAAGAGACCATTTTGGCTTGCAGGACCGAAATGGTCGACATGTTGTCCGCAAAAACAAGTGACGGATTTTGGGAATAACCCTATCCTTTCACTGAACAAATCTAGATTCTAATTTGTGACACTATCATAGTCTTGCATAGCTAGTTTAGACCTTGCAACAACCATTTCATCCTATTTTAAGCTAAGTTATATTTCTCCTAGTTTATTGCTATTTTTGGAAAGGTAAAAAGATAGATAAATTATACAAATAATGACTATAATAATTACAATATTATTTACTAATTTATTAATATAGACCCTTAACTAAAATAGGAATAAAACTCTATTATTCCCAAAATAAGTTAAATCATTTACTATATACTTTCATAACTCATAATAAATATAGAAAGCATGCTTTTGGATAAAAATTATGTGAAAATTTTATTGATTAATGTTTCGAATAACATTTTGTGATCCATTATCAAGTAAAACTATTTTAATAAAAATAATAATATTTAGTGTAGAAAAATATATAAAATATATTATAATACATACATGGATGCTTCTATCCATCTATTATATTAGTTTTCAACTATGATACACCGCACTCATCCATTTGAGTCAAGTGAGATGAGGATTCCATTTAGAAGAAAATGGTGATTTCCTTTTCATGTCACTTCCATGAATAGGTGAGGACTCAAATGACACATATACAAAATTTAATAAATGCAGCCCCTCTTACATGTAATTGAGGTAATTTAGGAAGATTTAGAGGTCAGGGACATATTGGAACACCATGTGTCATGTTTATGTGTTTGTATATGATTTTTAGAGAAAATTATTAGTAATGAGGCCCCTTTCACATGAAACAAAGATAACATTTATCAATTTAAGGCTAAAGTAAATTATAAATACCACCATATGTATCATTTTGTGTGCTGATGTTTCATTTGTAGATTAAATTTATATTAAATGCACTTATTTCATAGCAATAGAGGTAATATATGCCAATTTAGGGGTAGGGGACACATTAGACCTCCATGTGTCATTTTTGTATGTCCATGTTTCATTTCTAAAGTAAATTTGATTAAAATGGCTCCTATTCACATGAAATAATTGTAACAGAGGATGATTTAGGTTTATGGGGAGAAAATAGAACATTGTTTTATCTGTTTTAGACTTAGTAGATGTAAATCTTAGGTTGTTAAAGGGATGAGTAAAGAAATAAATTAAAATGAATACAATAAATAGTTAATTTAATAAGATCTTCCCAAAATAGTAAAGATGTAAATAAAGTGTACTTATCTAGAGCAAAATAGATGTTTTTATGACTCAAGAGGTTGGAACAGGCTTGGATATCAGCCATACATCTTTCATTTTATGACTGTAGTTGAAAATAAACTTCAAACAGTAGTGCCCTTATGAGGATAGTAGTACCATGTGGCGCTAGTGTCCAATTATGGTGCTAGTGTCCTTAAAAGAGTTGTCTGAAACTTTTAGAAATGTTGTGGGAGAGTTTTAAGGACCTATAGGTGATTCTGTGACTTTTAAAAGCTCATTTGTGTCACTATTTCACATGAATCTCTTTCAAAACTCTAATGAACACCTACACACATGAAACAACAAATGGATCAAATAAAAAACAAAGGGAAATAATTAAGTTATGGTATATTATGCTCATGCAAGATAGAACCCCTATTGTCCTAGCTATTGCCTACATTAATCTCAATGCTAGGGGTCTCCGATCACATGTATTTCTCCATTAGGGAACATGCATAATCAATATACATTATATGCTAGATTAACTTTTGCTTAGGCCCTTCGTTGATCAAACATGAAAATCTAGATGTGATAGCTGAGTAATAATAATGTGTTGAGCTATACTATTGACTGATTTTATATAATCATGTGCCAAGTTAGTAAGTGCTAAATCTAAAATGCCTTGTGAGGCTATTTATATAGAAAGAACTTTGATTTGAATATAAGACCTTATTTGTTGGCTAAAAATATGTAAAATAGGGATAAAAACATAAGAGAAGGCTCAAGGGAGGTTAAGACCCAAAACATGAAAGAAAATGACTGTTAGACACTAGCACCAAAAGGTGGACACTAGTGCCATGTGGTAGTACTATCCAAATAAGGGAGATACTATCCAAATAAGGGTGCTAGTGTCCTAAAGTCCCAAAATAGAGTTAAGATTAGGTAGAATAGGCTAGGGGCCCTTGTGACTGGGAGGGGATGAATTAGGACCACTAAGGGTGCAATAAATAGAAAAAAAAGACATAAGAAAGACAAAAAGACCCAAAATGACCATGAAAATAAGGGCTATATTCATCACTAAGACCTTCCTATGAAAGAGTGAAAAAAGACATAATACTTGTGGTTGTTTGACCAAATTAGGGTGTATACATTTGTCCCCTTTTTATTTTAGTAGTGAAATGAAATGAAAGTACTAGAGTAACAAAAAAAGGAACATGTACCTATACTTACCTATGTGGATGTGCTCTAGACTTGGTACACTTCTTGGCCAAAAAAGTGGACATGATCTAGAATGAAGTATGCGAAGAGGAAATCCATAATGTGGGTGCCCCTATACTAAATATGAATAGTGAACTGAATTGTGAGGAACAAAACCCTATTTTTCCCCCACCCTGATATTTAGATTGAATTTGAGTATGTAAGCTAAAAATGTGGAGAAACAAGGCCTTCTTGACCCCAGTTTGATATTTGGACTAAATCTAAACTATATGTAATTTGAAAATGTGGAGAAATAAGGCTTTCTTGCCCCCACTCTAATATCTAGATTGAATCTGAGTATGTAAGCTGAAAGTGTGGAGGTCAAAACTATTTCTTCACCTACATAATATGGGTTTAGTGGAAGGCTATGAATCAACTATTGTAGATAGTCATGTGACCCAAATTGGTAAAGCCTTGATGACATCTTGGTGATGATCTGAGTGTAGGTTGGGAATCTAAACATAGAGAATGGTACAACTTGCCATTCCATCTATATGATCTAGTGAATCTTTGTGGGATCAAGGATGTGTGCCCTACATCATGCCCCCAACCCTGGTATTTGAGTAATGTGATTGTGTATCTGAATATCTATATATCTAAGTCAAAATATATATTTGAGTAAACCTATGTGTCTAAATGTCTATATATCTAAGTCAAAATATATATTTGAGTAGACCTGTGTCTAAATATCTGTAGATCTGAGTCAAACTATATATCTAAGTAAACTTATGTGTCTGAATATCTGTATATATGAGTCAAATTATATATCTGAGTAAACCTATGTGTCTGAATATATGTATATCTAATTCAAACTATATATCTAAGTAAACATGTGTGTATGAATATGTATATCTATATAAACCTATGTATGAATATATATACATATATATATATATACATATACATATATATATATATGTATATATATATATACATATATATATATATATATGTATATACATACATACATATATATATATATATATGTATATATATATGTACACACACACACACACACACACACACACACACACACACACACACACACACACACACACACACACACACACACACACACACACACACACACACACACACACACACACACACACACACACACACACATGAGTAAATAGTGTGTATATGTACCCCCTTTTGGTCAGAGAGCCAAAAATTTGGTAAGGGTGTCTAACCAAAAGTGATACTAGCCAGGATGTTGGTGATAGTTAGTTGGGGTAATGTTATTTTTAGGTTTCAATATTTTGTCGATTATGATGGAGTCAATTTTTTAAATTAGTAGTGGGATATACCTTTGGTTTATATTGAGTTTGTTAAGGGAATATAGGTTTTATTATTTTATGGAGTTAAATATGATTATTATATTAGTGGAACTAATATAGGGTGAGGTACATCAGGGTCAAGTCCCACACACAAGAAATATATCACAAATCAGAGTTATGGTTCTTTAGATATCATGTTTGGAAGAAGTTGGTATTAGTTGGCAAAATTATCATGCAAGGCCAACCTTAGTAAGGTGTAATTTTTATTTAATGCGACTTAAATAAGTTGGCTGATTTGTTTGACAACTCATTTTAACCATTTGACTTGATAGTGATTTTTTGTTCTGAACTAGAGAGTATGCCAAGGAGATGAGGAGCGAGTGTGACTCGGTATGAGGAGGTGGAGGTGCTTATCCAAGTTGGGGAGGGTATATTTTTTATTATTTTTAGTGAATATATGGTAGTTTAGGGTCATTTTTAGAAATGTGTTGCTACTATCTTGATAATGGCCCTAGTGTCTAGGACATGGTGATACTATCTTAGATATGGCACTACTATCCAATGCTACTATCCCATATGTAGTACTAGTGTCCACTAGGCCTAGTTTTTTGTGCTTGTTTTTTCTTAATGGTGTTTTACGACTATTATTGTATATTTATCTAATTTTATGTGATGTTAATGCTAGATCTGGCTATATTTTGTAGGTGGATGTGTGCATGAGGGTGTTTTAGAGTGGATATATGATGGAGATGTAATGGGGATTAACCTTGATAGATGACGATATTTATATGGTAGATATAGTTAGTTTGGGTCATGTGGCATCATTGGATCTGATGCTCTAGGACAAACATATGATGATAACATTGTGTGAGAGGTGGAACACAAATACCAGTATATTTTGGCTACCTATTGGGGAGATGACTATCACCTTGGAGGATGTCTATAGGATTTTGAGGTTGCCAATTACTAGTCAAAGTAAAATGTGCTATAGGAGGATACTAGTGACCAAGCTATAGAGTAGGCTATGAGGTAATTTTTCATGATGTCTATGGGGACTCATCAGGCAAGGAGTAACATGATATATTATTATTGATGATTGTCACACTAAATGTTCTGCAATTGTGGAATTTTTTTTATCAATTCTATTAGCTTTGTTTATTACTATGGATGGGATTAGGGTATCTATATCATATAAGATGCATGGGATAGTATAGGATATAGAGGAACATGACACTATGTAATTGTGGGGTCACATTATATTAGCACACTTATATCAAGATTTATACTGATTCACGTAGGAGATGTGTGCAAGTGATATTAGGTATTCTACACTATTGCATTGTTGGGATTATGAACATATATGAGTGAATAGACCAATGTTGTCTTGATGGGATGATTAGGCTCACCCTTAGATATTTATAGAGAGGTGGATTGGTACAACTTGCATACCTAGGAAGAACACAATGTAGTGTCGATAGGTGATAGATAGGTTGATGGCTGGAGATATTATGTGGAGGCCCTATAAGGCTATGAGGGATGGCCTGAGGATGGTGTTCAATTGAGATGGGTACAAGTGAGTAGTTAATTTCATGACCATTGGGTGTACATATTTTAGAGGTTTTAATATGAATGAGTGACATGAAAATTTGGTGTTACTTATGATGTGCCACTAGCACCATTAGTGTGGTTGAAGAGTTATTGGGATCTAATGAGCCTAAGGAGTAAACCTAAACCATTAGCTATAGAGTTGTCTCTAATTCTATTGATAGAGTGGCATACAGATTGAAACACTACATGTGGATGATGTAGGAATGATCAATATCTACATAGCATGGTGGAGGGAGCATAAATTGGCACCACTATTCCCAAAGGATGAGATCATCATGGAGGATGTGTTAGATATTGAGTCTCTTAAGGACATTGAGGGTAGGTTTCTATTATATATTTGTATATTCTATTTAATTTTTTATTTATTTAATTAGGTAGGAATTTAATGTATTATGTTGGTATGTGTAGGTTTAGGTGATGATGAGTATTTCTTGACTACCCTTGAGTCTGTGCTCCGAGTAATGACATGACATATCCCCAATGATGGATTAGTGGAGATGTCTATGGATGTTTCTAGTGTCGATGCTCATTTATTTTATCGAGTAACCATTAATAATGTCATATATAGGTGAGAATATATTGATAGGGATGAGGTACATACAAAGTTATAGAGATGAGATATGCCCACACTTGATGCTCTAGGTGGAGTAGGTAGCTGAATAATGGATGACTATATATGTCTAAAATTAGAGAATGCAGAGATGTTGGTCAAATTAGGGGTGTTATAAGAGAGAGATCAGACACAAGCCTCAATATTTGTCTTAGAGGGATAGTGGGGCCTCCAATTCTAGTATGGATGTATTAGAGAGTGAGACTGAGGGGGTTGGTCCTGGTGACCAAGCCCATATTATTGAGTGAATTTTATTATTTTAATGAAACTATGCTCTAAGTTATAAATATATATGGATGTTTATTGTTATATGGGCATTGTGTATATTGGTATCTTGATTTGTTTCATCATGTATTTTTACATGTGTTTATTTATGTTAATTATGTTAAATGGTGATATGGAAATATGTTATGTGTTGAAGTAATGGTAATGAATTGTTTATCTATTTATAAATGTTTAAGTAGACATGTATAATGGATTATGAATGTTAGTTATTCATATGGGTGTTATAGGGGTATCCTAGGATATCTAAGTGTGGATCATGTATCTATAGTATGTACTATTTGTACCTGGATGGCATAGCGAACAAGTGACCATACTACTCATGTTGTGTAAATGTAGAAGTAGATTTTGGAACTAATACTACATGTGGTAAATTTATAGTAGCTAGGTGTGTAAACTCTATAGCAAAAATGTTAATCAGTTATCATACTAAAACTATGCTCTAAGCTCTGTGAGCTAGCTTCCATCTCTATTGAATCTGTGGTGCATGATATCTCTCATAAGTAGGTGTCCTAGAAACCACATGGATTTTATGATGAGTAACCAATGGATCCTTAAAAGGAATGTCCTAGGATAAATCTATCATAGAGGAGTGTGATCTAGGAGATTATGGAGATTAAGATATTGATTCCCCCTATGTGAATGTATAATGCCTCTATCAACATACTAATCAATATGATATTGGAGTGTATAATAGTTGTTATCTAAATGCCCACTTATCTTATGAAAATTATAATATGGTTTATTTTATATCCTATGTAGATAGTGTGATGGATGGTGATGAGTATAAGTGTGATCATATCCTTATCTAATAATGTACGTAAGATATCATGAGGCCTATCTCTATCTAAAAATTATATAGCCCCTCTATTGGTGTCCTATGCTCTACTCACTGTAGGAGGTGCTCTATGAAGTGGTTATTTCCCTTAATGAGTATATTGATTAGTTATTTCTATTCCAATTGTTTCTTAATCATAATTGGAGTAGGTACTTGTATCATGTTAGACAACTATGGCTCTAGGAAAGCTACATCCAAATCTACATCTGAATGTGTAGCAAATAGTCCCAACTCTTTCTCTAATGCCATAACTATGTTATATAAATGACTGAATGATTTAGATGTTTGATATAATAATTTATACTTAAGAGAAAAAATGAGGCCTCTATCAAAGATGTACTATACCTATAAATCTATCAGTTAGTAAATCAACTGATGGATACATGACTGGAATCCTAGAATATAATCAGTTATTAGTTTTATGTCACCCTGATGTAGTGAATGCAACATCTCATATGTGACTTAATGTCCCTTATTATATATGTATTACCTGAGAAATAATGATTCTAACTCATCATATGTATGTATTTAACCACTAGGGAGTACATGATGAAACCAATTTGATGACTTACCTTCTAAAGACTTTGAAAATAACTATAGTAGAGTAAAATTATTAGTGACATGTGCCATGGCTTTCCCATAAGCCTAAAGGTACATGTATGGATATCCATGTCCATAAATTTTTTGTAACACTGGTATCTAAAAGTTGGGTGGCAACTTTGTAGTGAAGATTCTATGAAGAATATGATTGCCATGGATGACATTGGAATTAGCCCAAGAGTGTTATGCTTTAATTTACAATGTGAGATGGTGTAGTTATTATTGTAAATCATCCACAACATGCATCATGGATATTACCTCTTTTAAATGTATATTATCATCATCAAGGGGTTCATTTAACTCTTGAATTTTGTTATTAATTTTAGCCATTGGTACACTACCTTGGGGACCCTTTTTAGGGAGGATTGGTTTACTCTATAACTTTGGAGGGGTGATAGCTTGGACTTGGTGAGAGGGAAATGGTCTATTACCATCATGGAGGTTAGGTTGAGAAATGAGTCCTAATGTAGTAAGGGGGGTTGAGGGAGATTCATTGGCATATTTCATTTCATTAATTTACAAAGAAAGTATCACATGTTAATAGACTAAAAGATACATTATTATCTTGTGAATGCAAGTTATGTAAAATATTAACACAAGAATAAGTTTGTGTATGTTTTTAGAATTTGAACTAGCATTAGTTTGAACATAATAAATAGGTGAAGTAGGGAAAGAACTAGAAGATTTAGACTCAATGTCTTTTTCACCAAAACTGTAGTAATCATCATTATTCCAAGTTTCATCAAAATCAAAGTTTAATTCACTTGTAGAAGTTAGAGTATAATAAGTATTATTCGCATGCTTAGAGAGAGAGAGAGAGAGAGAGAGGAGAGAGAGAGAGAGAGAGAGAGAGGAGAGAGAGAGAAGAGAGAGAGAGAGAGAGAGAGAGAGAGAGAGAGAGAGAGAGAGAGAGAGAGAGAGAGAGAGAGAGAGAGAGAGAGAGTGAGAGAGGAGAGAGAGAGAGAGAGAGAGAGAGAGAGAGAGAGAGAGAGAGAGAGAGAGAGAGAGAGAGAGAGAGAGAGAAGAGAAGAGAGAGAGAGAGAGAGAGAGAGAGAATTTTATCTTTTTACTACTAGATAATATATCAATATATGTGGACATAATGCAATACATATCTTCACTAGCTATGTGTGGATTACATGTATGATTATTACTATCAATCTTAGAGTCAAGGGTAGAAGAAGTATCAATCATGTTTTCATTTGGCATATTATGATGTGTAGGAGAAGGGTTAGAGACATTTTCATTATCAACATTTTGTAAAGAAATAATTGTATTTAGCTTAGAATGTAAAAGAAGGTGATAAATAATTTCATCTACTTTAGTTTGTGCATTGGTAAAAGGTGTAATATCATTTATACATACTTTTTAAAATTTAACTAATAAGGGTAAAGAAGATGCATTGCTCTTTTCTATATTACTTGAATCATGAGAAATTATATTACATTTATTTCACTTATATTATCTTAATAAGAATAAGGAGGTAGCAAAAATGTTTGAAAATCTAAGATCCCATTAGAACAAAGAATTACCAACAAGAGATTATTTTGGCATTATATTGTTATTTTTTATTTTGAGGTGTAGGAGAAGAGGGAGATGAAAGATAAGAATATGCATCCAATATATCCTCATCTACCCTTTCATTGTCATGCTAATAATAATCCTCATATCCATCATATAACAATAATCATCATCATGATCATTATAAATGAAATCATTATCATGTGCTAATGTGCAATCTTTAAAATTTGTCCATTAAGTATTATAATTATGAGAAAAAAATTAGAAATTCATAAATTGGGCGAGGTGTAAGAGGCTTCTTAGATGTCATTTTAAACATACCAAAGAAGATAATGTAAATAATGAATAATAAGAACACAATAAGTAGATTGTAATATAACATAGGTATATGTACAACTATGAAAAATATTCATCCCAATATCTAGAAAAAAATTAGGATTGTACTTGAAACCTTAAAGGCTAGTATTTGGATGTATAGGGACCTAGGATGTGGATCTAGGGTTTGATAAGGGTTATTTGGAAAAAAATTAAATTATATTAAATTAATGAAACTCTAATATAGGATTGGTTTGGATGAGTTAGGTTGTGCCAAAAATAAGGAAAAAAATAAAAGTTTTTAACCCTAATTTAGTTCACAAAAAATGAAGAAGGTAATTCCTAGGCTAAACTATCGTTTTAAGTAATATTTGAAGTAAGTCAGGTTTACCAAATGTTTTCACTATTTAGGACTTATTAGATGTAAATCCTAGGTTGTTAAAGGGATGAGTATGTCAATAACTTGAAATTAATATAATAAATAGTTAATTTGATATGTTATTCCAAAAATAGTAAAGATGTAAAGAAAGTGTACTTATCTAGAGAAAAACATGTGTTTTTATAACTTAAGAGGTTGGAATAAGCTTAGAGATTAGCCAGACATATTTCATTCTCTGAATGTAGTTATAAATAGAATTCAAACAATAACACCCTTATAAGGATACTAACACCATGTGGCACTCGTGTCTAATTATGGTGGTAGTGTCCTTCTCAGAAGAGTTTTCTAAAACTTTCAAAAATACTACAAGAGTTTGAGGGACCTATAGGTGATTTTGTGACTTTTGTAAGCTCATCTATGTCACTATTTTGCATGAATATCTTTTAAAACCCTAATGATCACCTACACACATGAAACAATAACTAGATGAAATGCAAAAGAAAGGGAGAAAACTAGGTTGTGGGATATTATGATCATAAGAGACATAACCCTCATTATTTTAGCCATTACATACATTAACCCTAATACTAGGGGTTTCAGATCACATGTATTTCTCCATTATGGAATGCACATAATCAATGCACACCATAAACTATAATGACTTTTGATTATCCCTTATTTATTTAAGTATTCAAGTCTAGATGTGATAGATGAGTAATATGCAGTGTGTTGAGTTGTACAATTGATTAATTTCATGTAATTATGTGCCAATATAGTAAGTTCTAGATGTAAAATGACTTATGAGGCTATTTATATATAAGGGAATTTAATTTGATGTAATACCTTATTCATTGGCTAATAAGATGCAAATGAGGGATAAAAAACATAAGAGAAGGCTCAAGGGAGGGTTAGGATACAAAACACAAAATAAAATGACCATTGGAAACTAGTGCCAAAAGGTAGACACTAACAACATATGGTGCTAATATCCAAATAAGGGATCTAGTGCCTTGAAGTCTCAAAATAGAGTTAAGATTGAGAAATATAGGCTAGGGGCCCTTGTGATTGGGTAGGGATGACTCAATACCAATGAGGGTGAAACAAATAGGGAAAACAAGACATAAGAAAGACAAAAGATCTAAAATAACCATGCAAACAAGGGGTATATTAATCAATAATACCTTCTTATGAAAGAGTAATAAAAAGCATAGTACTTGTGGTCACTTAACCAAATTAGGGTGTATAAAAACACCATGTGTCATTTATATGTTTTCATATTTCCTTTCTAGATATATATCAACTAAATAAGACCGCTCCTTCTTGTAATCAAGGTAAAAAACAAAAAATTAGGGATAAGGGACACATTAGATCACCATGTGTCATTTTTGTGTGTTTATACATCATTTTTAGAGAGAATGTGTAGTAACAGGTCCCCTTTCACATTTAATGGATGAAAATTTCATTGATTTAGGGCTAGGGACATATTAAACACCACCACATGTCATTTTTCCATGTCGATGTTTCATATTTAGAGTGAATTCATAGTAATGGGGCCCATTTCATATGTAATAGAGGTAAAATTTTATGATTTAGGGGTAGAAGACACATTATACCACCATGTTTTGTTTTTGTGTGTTCACATTTCTTTTTTGGAGAGAATTTCACTAAAAAGGGCCCATTTTGCATGCAATCGACACAATGGAGGGATATTTATTGTTATGGGGATAAAATAGACCATAATATGTCATTTTTGTGTGTTATGGTTTCCATTATAGAGTTAAATAAACTAACATATCCTCTATCACATGTAGTCAAGGTAAGATATGAATATTTAGGGGTAAGGGACACATTAGACCACCTTGTGTTATTTTTTTGTGTTCATGTATCCTTTTTAGAGTGAATTTGTAGTAATAGGGTATTCAAAACATTTAATTCAATAAACACTTAAAATAATTGAATTAAATTATTGAAATGGAAATGTTGATATGTATTGATTTGATATGAAAATACAGTAATCTATTATAAACTATAAAATTCATCAAAATGAATAACTTGCTAAAAATAGTAAATTAAGCTAGGGTTAGAGAATGTCCCTCAAAATAATAATAGATATGAGTATATAATTTTTTAAAAGGTTAAATTGACCTAAAAATAGGGTTATAATAAAAAAATTAATTCATATTTTTAAGGGACAAGTCTGCAAAAGGTGGATAAGGGTGTATTATAACCTTGTCTAGCTATTATGACCATATCTTGGTTGATTGTATTATTTATTTTTAGATTTGGGCATATGTTATTGATTCTTAGGGGTGAATATAAATCTCTATGTGTTGCTATGCCATGAAAAAGATATGTAAATATAAAAACATAGTCTTGCATATGCACTCGATTGTAATTAGATAAAAAAGAGGATAAATTGGGTTAGTAAGGATAACTGAACTGGCCTAAAATATCCTTTATAATTGAGCACTGCCTATATAAGCCAAATGGGCCTCAGGTAGATGTAGTTCCCCCTCCTAGAGTGATTGTGAAATCCATTATGATGCAACTAAAATACTATAGCTAGATGATTAATTGAAATGTTTGACAATAGATGCCATTAACATGCAATAAAACACTATTCAAACTTGGCTAGTGACTATTATAATGTTGTAGAGTTGAAATAGAAGAAGATAATACTCATTTTCTCAGTGTGTGTTCCTTTGATTAGAGAGATTATATAGGGGTAGAATGAGTAGCTTTGATGTGATTTTATAGAAGAATATTTATAATAATTTTTATAACCAACCTTACCAAACACATGGGAGAGCTGTTATGAAATGTCTCAATTCAAAAAAGTAACTATTGGAGCACATGAGATAAGGCCACAGTGTGTCCTTGTTTAGATAGTGTGGACTGGTCTAAGAAGACTAAAGACTATTGAGATAGGTCTGATATGAATTTGTGGGCTAAATATGGATGAATGTAATTGAAATAGGGATGTTTGTATAATATTTATAATGTTTATAAGATAGTGAAGGATATCTTATATATTATGAGTTCCCCTCCTAGAGTGATTGTGAAATCCATTATGATGTAACTAAAATACTATAGCTAGATTATTAATTAAAATGTTTGACAATAGATGCCATTAACATGCAATAAAACACTATTCAGACTTGGCTAGTGACTATTATAATGTTGTAGAGTTGAAATAGAAGAAGATAATACTCATTTTCTCAATGTGTATTCCTTTGATTAGAGAGATTATATAAGGGTAGAATGAGTAGCCTTGATGTGATTTTATAGGAGAATATTTAGAATAATTTTTATAACCAACCTTACCAAACACGTGGGAGAGCTGTTGTGAAATGTCTCAATTCAAAAAAGTAACTATTGGAGCACATGAGATAAGGCCACAGTGTGTCCTTTTTCAGATAGTGTGGACTTGTCTAAGAAGACTAAAGACTATTGGGATAGGTCCGATATGAATTTGTGGGCTAAATATGGATGAATGTAATTGAATAGGGATGTTTGTATAATATTTATAATGTTTACAAGATAGTGAAGGATATCTTATATATTATGAGTTTGATAAGTGGTGATTAAAACAACGGAAAGGATGTCAAGAATAAACATTGTCAATCATTTTATGATTGATTTTATGTGTCTACACATGATATATTTTACATGAAAAGTAATTTTTTGTTAATTTAGGTCTAAGGGACATATTAAAGATAAGGACATGTTTTGATTATTGTGTCTATCTTTCATTTTTAGAATGAATTCATAGTAATGAGGTCTATTTCACATGTGAAATAGAGGAAACATTTTCATATTTATGGGTAGGGGATACATTAGACCACCATGTGTCAGTTTTATTTGTTTATGTATCGTTTCTACATTGAATTTGACTAAAAGGGGCACTATTCACGTGTAATTGATGCAACAAAATAAGACTTAAGTATATGGGAAGAAATTAGACTAACATATGCCATTTTTATGTGTTCGTGTTTTTTATTTATAGTGAAAATTTGATTAAATAGGGCCCCTCTAAATGTTTAATATTCTTTTAGATCTAGCAATGAAATCTAATAAACATCAAACTATTGTAAACTAATTTAGATCTATAGTATATACATACCTTAGATATACAATACAATAATTTAAAAAAATTGAAATGAGCCATAAATAGTAAATTGACAAGTAGATATGCAAACCTAGCTCAAACTAAATTTATTCTAGTTGTGCAAGCAGACTATTGATGAAAACTGATTGTAGTAACCCCTAAACTATGTCATAACTAAAAATAACATTTCAAATCATGTTGGGATAAGCTCACACTAGGAGTATAAATTTTTATCAATTTCATATCTTGGTTGATTGTGTGATTGATTTTTTTATGTGATTACCTATATTTGTTTAAGAGGATTTAATGATTTTTGCATATGTAGATCTAATGCACAAAATACCTACAAAATCCAAACCCTATATCCTACACAATAGAACAAATGGAAATAAAATAAAAATGTGGGATTAAGTAAGGGTAATATCAATAAATATTCAAAAAATACCACATAATTTGAGTGCTACCTACATATCTGAAAGGGGCCTCAAGTCGATGTAGTTTTCCCTCCTAAAGTGAGTGTGTGAATCTTGATATTTTATATATGAATGTAACTAGATATATTGACGTGGATTATTGATAATGAATTTTGTTGACTTGTAATAAAATGACTTTAGACTTGGCCTATGACTATTAGAATGAATCAAAATTAGAATTGGAAAGATTAGTGCCCTTTTGCTCAATACATAGTAGAATTGCCAAGTGATTACTAGATGTGTTTGGAGAGTATTTGATGTGATTATATAGTGGAATGTTTTGAATATTTCTATTATCCAAAACTGATAAAAGTTCATGAGGGGAAATATTAAATGTATCAAACTTGAAAATATACCATTGGATCATGGGGGATAAAGCCACACTAGTGGATAAGGTTGCAATGTGTTCATCTCTGTCTAGTGTGGTTTTGTTCTAGAAGGATAGAGATTATTGTAATTTGAATGACATGAACCTATAAGTGTATATGCTTAAAACTAAATTTATATGTTGAATTATTCTTGTACACTTGAAAAATATCACTTAAGGATCTACCCTTCAGTTCTTGACCTTCCTAGTAGCTGATAGGCTTTAATTCACTACCCCACTAGGACAAAATGATTATCTTATAGTATGAACCTATTATTATGATTATACAAATCACTTGTAGCCCATAATGATTAAATTTGATACATATCCTTTGCTATCAGTTATAGAACTCCAACAAACTTATTTATTCTTGGACAGTTATATTGAGACTTGGATAATAACATCAACATTACTATCCATTCTATAACACGAGTGTCTATGCCTTATAAACACTCAAATTTTTAAATTATTTGAAATGTATGGTCAACATATTATGTTTAATTAACCCTTTCATGAGAAACTTTTCAAAATAGGTGGTATAAATATAACTTAACACCGACTCATTACCCATATAAAAAATACCAAGTAAGCACCTATTAAAGCTCATTCAATCAATTACACAACTGAGTTATACTACCCTATTATCCATATTTATATATCCATAATATGAGAAATCATTTTATCGGCTTGAATCATTCAAATAACAACCCATGATAAATATTTGTCAAGTTAAAAGATAGATCACATGTACTTTCATTTAACACTCTACACCATTGTTTACACACAAGCCAACACATAGGGGGGAACTACACATGTTTTATTTCATCTTTATATATATTTTATATGTAGTTAATTCTCATTGAAAAAGGTTTCCTTGATGTTATCTTGACTTCGTGAGCCTACTAACCCATTTTTGTCAAGGTGACAAGACCTAAGGTGAAGATATACGGTTTGAGTTATATATAGTCGTACAAATCTTATTCATATTTTTAGAGGTACAATAAATTTGGGGGAGTTAATTAGTGATTTAATCAATTCAATTCCAAATCTAAAACTTCAAACTCTTATCCACTCAACACAATCATTCATGAAGCATATAAACCAATTATTGAAAAGAACAAATGAAACTATGCAAGATTAAAAAACATAATATATGGATTATGTGGGAAACCCTCATGAGGGATAAAACACAATATAATTCCTAAAAACACATGGAATATAATAATATAATATATCACAAACAAGATACTTTAGTGAAGCACCCACTTCACAAGGAACACCAACCCTTAAGCATGGACAAGCACCCACTTTCCCTTAGATGTTGAGTACCCACACAACACCTCTGATATAAATAAATATAGAAATATAATAAAATTTAAATATTATGGAGAAACAATGAATAATAAATCTCTTCAACCCTTCACACTTCCTCAAGACTTCACACACAAACAATGCATCCAAAACAACATTTTAGATCACTCTACGCCTCTTCGCTCACCTCAGTCTTCAACCCTACAATAACACTATTACAACATAAAAAATATGACATATAGGTCATAAAAAAATTATCCACACTTATATTCTCTTCAATCCATCCACCAATCATACTCACACTTCTCTTTTCTTCACATGTCAACACACTAGAAACCTTCATCTTTGTTTATGCTCTTTATAGAGATTTCATTATCGCTACCTTCTTGGTCGGTCATACGATATAGCTTAACCCTTAAGGATTATATAACACTTATAATAAGATAAAAACCACATAAATAGTTCATCCATAACTTTTATAGATATCCCTTAAGCAACAACACCTTTCAATTAGGCCTAAGTCACCCTTTTAGGTCTATGGAGACATATTCATCTTTTTAACACTTCATTGAGCAAAAATAGAATCACAAGACTAACTCAAAGCACACAGGTCCATGAAAATGACCCATAATACATCATAAATTTATTAAATTCATAAATACACACATTTTAATATGCAAAACCTATCAAACATTTGCCTTGTACATGAAAACACCATGAATGAATAACCAGTCAACTTGCAAGCAATTATTCATACTGAATATGGATTGGTCAAACCTCCAAAGTACATACATATGATCCTAAGGTAGTATAAAACACTATAAAATATATAATTCACCATTAAAAATACAAAAACTATCAATAAAAACTTAAACATCCTTCTCAGGTCACTTGTAGAAGAAAGTGAAACCCTCAGTCAACTTTGAACCACAATAAATGTAAATGTACGACCAACCAAATCTCTAAATAAATTTTACTGGATTGTACTTTAAGTTATATACCAGTTTTATTTTTAATCCATCATAAAAATTTATAAACAAAAAAATTTATACTGGTTTTCTTTTGTAAATTCAAATATTTGAATTCCAACGGTCACTTTTTAATGCAAATTTGACTATGGAAACTAGTGAAATCTGCTTGGGAGAGCAAATTTAAACCACCATAAATTTTTATATACATTATTTAAATACATTAAATTTGAAACAAATTCTCTAGGCAAAATTATTAACAAACCCATGTGACCACTTTCTTATGACACCTTCACACGTGCAAACGCTGATGTCATCAATCTGCTTACTTAGGTAATTCTGTCAAGATGACTAGGATAACCTAGACCTTCATAAGACTACTTAGATTAATTAATTTAAATTAAAAAATTATAATAATAACTCTTGACCCATTATATGGCCCATAAAACATGGTCAATACATCACCAACATCCATCATCTTGCCTAACCAAGCAAACATTGCAAGGTCCATGTATGATCACTAAGGCACACTTTATCATTGAGAACCATGCATACATATCAACTCATGGAAACTCTTGGCCACATTAGGGAAATCATTGATAAAACCTACATAATATCCCATTTTTTCATTGATGTCAACACTTGTAAATGTTTTCAAATCCAATAATAAAGCTATGCACATACTCTTTCTCCCTCTACAAACACTTCCCCCCCTTTGACACAATGATAAAGTGGGATTACCTAATAATATTAAGGACATGTAAATGTTTTAAAATCTAAAATAAATAAGGTAATTTCTCTAAGAGATGTTATTAAATCCCCTATCATTATGCATATCATTCCTTACCATAACTACCTCAAGACTGCTTATTGACAACACTCTTCTTTGACCATGCACTACTATATGAAGAAGAAATGAAAAATATAAAGCAAATAGGAGTAACCAAAACTTTATAAAACTGAGAGGGACTCCCAATAAGTCAAATTAACTTAGGCATCCCTTGATCAGCTTTAGATCATCTCTAACCATGATGAAATTTCATAGTTGCCTTCAAATTTTCTCTTACAAGCCACTCACAGAATGAATAGTGGACATTCAAACTCTTTCTCAAACATATATGATGAATAAAACCAACAAAGAAACATATTAAAGGACATCCATACCTTTTTATTTTTAATAAAATTACAAAAAATCACTCTTCTTCACACTAGCCTTGTCTAGAGGCCTAGTAGCCCTACCTGAACCTTGCAGAGCCCATAACTTTCTATGTATTCACCCTCATGACTTTAAATTTCATATATGGACTAAACTCATATGACCCCTCATGTGTGACAAGAATAATCATCCAAATATTCCTCTGTAACATATCTCATTCACAAACTAACCTACTAATTAGCCCTCCATTTTTACACAAGCTCAACCATAAGACAAACTATACATTTACAGATGACTATAAAGAACTTTATGAGCACCTATTTTCCATTTTAACTAATAAGGCAACCTTAGACCTTAAATCCTTTGGTAATGTTACTAACCCATATGGTGCAATAACTAGGACATAAAAAAGAAATAGGGTCAACTTACCATCTTTTGACAATGCCAACTTCTGAAAATTCTCTCACACTTGGAGATAACCAATACACACCATAAGACCAATTTTGAGGTTTTATTCCTTGGGGAACCCATAGAGCCATGAAAAGGTTTTTGTCATATTATCCCTTACACAAGGACCATACCCGAGAGGTATAAAAAAAATTCATTTTGACCTCAAGAATCCATAAAATCCTAAAACCTCTTGGATCACACTTTTATGAGGTTGACACACCTTTATATGCTAAAAAATCACCTTGACCACTCACAAATCTTGATTTGACACCTAGAAAGCTCATGATTGTGCCTGCAGACCCTATGTATACCCTTGTCACTATGCCAAAACACCTTTAACTAATTATGGAAGCCTTATAACATATCCTCAACACATTTTTCACATTGACACATCAAATCCAAATGGCCTCCACCCTTGGTTGGCCTTATAGTCCCAAAATACACCTTTTTGTCAAGATGAGCTCTCACTAGGTAGTGAACTCTAAGCGAAATGGTCAAACTAAATAAATGGGCATGAAAGCTTCATGTGACCAATCTAATACATGAAAACCCATGGATTTAACTTAGACACATCCTCTATATACTCCATATCAACCTTACCTTCATTCTTCATGATTTGACCTTTCAAACCAAACATCAAAATTTGACTAAAACTTGCCTTTAGGACCAATGTCCCTAAATATATTTTTTGAATCTTTCCATCACTAACCTCTAGATCAAGCTCATGAAATTGTTGTTCCCCATTAACCAATGACCTTATATTGGTTTATATAAAAGGAGATGACTCCCAAGCTTTGTCTTAGATAGTCAAATGTTGCTTTTGTTAATAGTTTAGTCATAATATCTGCAAGTTGTTTTTTTATAGTCATATACTCCAAATTAACACTTTGATTACTCACATGTTCTCTCAAAAAATTAAATATAATAGGAATGTGATTGGTTTTTGAGTGAATAATAATATTATTTGAGATACTAATTGCACTAGTATTATCACAATAGATAGGACAAGGTCTATTTTGTCTTACCTTATAGTCTTCCAAGGTTTCTTTACTTGAGTACAATAAGAAGCAACAACTTTATACTCAGATTTTGTAGTTGATAGGGATATAAAGGCCTTTTTCTTGCTTAACTAAGACACCAAGCATTCACCCATGAAGAAAACACCACCACTAGTACTCAACCTATCATCCACACACCTCACCCAATTTGCATTAGTGTATCTCCTTAGAGTGAAATTTTTTCTCCTAGGGTACCATAAACCATATTATATGGTGCCCTTGAGATACCTCAAGATTCTTTTGATTGATTTTAAGTGATATTCTTCAGGATCATATTGAAACCTACCTACAAGGCCTACTGATTATAGATATCAAGCCTAGAAGTAGTAGAGTATAAAAGACTTCCAATCATGGATTTATACAAGGTTTGATCAACTTTGGTGAGTCATATTGTTTACTTGACTTGAATCCTATGATCTTTGGAGTACTCATTGGCTTACAATCCATCATGTTAAACTTATTTAGCATATCCTTAATGTACCTTGCCTATGAAATGAATATCCCTACATCAAGTTGATTAATTTGAAATCCTAAAAAGAAATAAAGTTCTCTTGACATTAACATTTAAAACTCAACCTTAATTGAATCTATAAAATCTCTACTCATGTTGTCATTTTCAGCTCCAAAAACTATGTAATAAACATAGACTACCACTAATAATTAATGACTGCCCTTTATCTTAATGTATAAATTTCTATCAACTACCCTTATTTTGAAGCCTTAGATCAATAGATACTTGTATAACCTATCATACTAAGCTCTAGGAGCTTATTTAAGACCATATAAAGCCTTTTTTAGTTTACAACATAGTCCTAATTACTTGTCATGGAAAAATACTTAGGTAGCTAAATATAAAATTATTTATCTAAGTTTCCATTCAAAAAGGTATATTTCACATCCATTTGGTAAAATTTGAAACCTTTGAAGCTATCATATGATAAGAATCATCTAATTGCTTCTATTCTTGCCATAGGAGCAAAAGTCTCATTAAAGTCTATCCCTTCAACTTGACCATATCCTTTACACACTAGTCTAGCCTTATTTCTTATGACCTCTCATTTCTCATTCATCTTATTTCTGAATACCCACTGAGTTCTTATCACATCTTTGTATTTTGGATTAGGTACCAAATCCCATGTTTCATTCTTTAGTATTTGACAAAGTTCCTCATCCATTGCATATGTCCAATTTTCATCTTTGCTATCTTGCAAGAATGTTTTAGGTGTAACCTTGGATAATAGAGCTGTGTCTTGTTGATTTTGATTTATCAACATTCTCCTTCTAGTTTACAAAATAACATTCATATCTCCAATTATTTGATAAGTTGGATGATCCTTTTGTATTCTCTTAGATGGATCTCTAGTGTCTTATCTTACCTCTTCCTTTTCATCATCTAATTGAATAGATATGCCTTCATCATTTGTGTTAGAGTTATCTATAGTGAAATTTATCTACAAGTTAGGCCTCTTAATTTCACCTAATTAATCAAATCTTACATTTGAACTTTCAACAACTTTGTGAAGTCTCTTATTGAAGCATCTATAAGAAGAACTAATAGAGGAATAACCCAAAAAGATGCCCCCATCAGATCTTGAATCAAATTTTCCTAGATTTTCTTCATTCTTCTTGATAAAACACTTTCTCTCAAACAATCTAAAATATTTGACATTAACTTCCATATTCTTCCATAGCTCATATGGATTCTTATCACTATTTAATATAACTTGGCATATACTTAAGATGTATACTGATATATTAGCATCCTCTTCCCAAAAACCATTTGATAGTTTGGAATATTGAAGTATGGTTTTGCTCATCTCTTAGATAGTTCTATTTTTCCTTTCAACTACCCCATTCTATTGGGGTGTCCTAGCAGAAAAATACTATCTTATAATCCCTTGATCTTCATAAAAATTATCAAACTCATAAGACCAAAATTCACTTCCTTTATCTAATCTCACACACTTGATTTTTGATCCCTTTTCATTTTCAATAATAGCTTTAAATTCTTTAAAATTTACAAAGTCTTCTAATTTTTCTTTGAGGATATATATCTAAGTCATCCTATTGAAATCATCAATTAATAGCATGAATTAGATATTACCCTAAATACCTTGAGCTATTTTAGGTCCACATAGGTTAGTGTGGATCAACTCCAATGGTACTGTGGTGGAATTATCCTTTTATTTGTAGCTTCTTTTGGTTTTCTTCCCATGAGGGCATGAATTACACAAAGTGTGAGGAATCTTAGTGATTTTTGGAATTTGCCTCACTAACCCTTTTGAACTAATCCTCACCAAGTTGTCAAAATTTAGATGTCCAAGTATTCTATGCCAAATCCAACTTTATTCGAATTGATTCATAAAACACTCCTCCCTTTTGGATTCATGAAATATGTACAAGTTTTTGTCTACCTTGTGAAAATTTGTAACTAATTTGCCAGACTTGGCTCTTCTCACTTCACACCCTTTATCATGAAAATTTAGAACATTTCCTTGCTTACAAATTTATCTAACACTTAGAAGATAGTGTTTAAAAACTTATACATATAAAACATTTTTAGTTCTAGTATGACCATTATCCAAACTTACTAAACCTTTGCAAACTATGTTAGTAGAATTATTGTCACCAAATCTTACTGAACCTAAATTGTGTTTTTTGAGAGAGATAAACTTACTCTTGTCTCCTATCATATGACTTGAGAATCCAAAGTCTATGTATAATTTATTGTTTTCATTCTCTTGAGTATGCAAGGTAGTTTGAATAAACATTTAATCTTCCTTTGGTGCACTACCTAAATTTTTCTCCTTTTCTTCAATCTTGGATTTGTCTTCCTTGAGCCATTTGATGGTGTCAATGACTCGCATATCCTTTCTACAATAGGATCTTTTACATTACTTGGCTATATATCCCTATTGATTATAGTTTTAGCATAAAACCTAATTTATATTCTTTGAAGAGAAAGTACAGTCCCTATATTTGTGACCATATTGATTACAAGTGTAATAATACCCACTAAAGACATAACCATAGTTGTTTTTATTAGAAATTCCTTTTACTTGACCATAAATAACCTAAGAAGCTTCATATTTATATTCTTTGATAGAAATAGAACTTTACTTGTCTTTATATAAGAGAACATCTATATATGTCATAACTTTACCTTCCAAATGATCTATTCTTTGATTCAATCCTTTCTCCATCATATCTTATAAATTCTTGATTGTTG
The DNA here is from genome assembly GCA_037957365.1 of Torreya grandis. Taxonomy (NCBI): domain Eukaryota; kingdom Viridiplantae; phylum Streptophyta; class Pinopsida; order Cupressales; family Taxaceae; genus Torreya; species Torreya grandis. The sequence continues at coordinate 445,225 of JARHVA010006347.1, forward strand.
TTTCTAGTTTACCTATTTGTGTTTTCACACCATCAATGCTTGCATTAATCTCGTAACATCTTGAAGAAGTCAGATCTGAATTTTTACTTCCTTTATTATTCTTCAATCTTTCATTCTCTTCTTCTAGATGTTTGATCTATGATAGAACACATACTAGTTCACCTTGAAGATATGTCTTAGCCTCTTTGTCATCCATTCTAACTTTGATCACCTTAAATTGGTTAAAATTTCAAAGAAGGTGTGGCTATGGTACCAACTATTAGAGGTACAATCACTAAGGGGGTGAATTAGTGATGCAAGCAATTCAATTTCAAATCCAAAACTTCAAACTCTTATCCACTCAACATAAGCATTCATGAAGCATATAAACTAGTTATTAAAAAGAACAAATTAAACTTTACAAGATCAAAGCACATAACACATGGATTATGTGGGAAACCCTCATGGGGGATAAAACCCACTCTTAAGCCTATAAAGAAATGGACTATATTCTTATAATAGATCATAAAAAATAGACTGTAGTGAAGCATCCACTTCACAAGGAATACCAAACCCTAAGAATAGACAAGCACCCACTTGCCCTTAAATGTTAAACACCCACACAAAAAATTTGATATAAATACCTATAAAAATATAATTGAAATTAATTATGATGGATAAATTATGAATGGCAACTCTCTTCAACCCTTAACACCTCCTCAAGCCTTCACACACAAGCAATGCATCCAAAACAATCTTTTGGATCACTTTACACCTCTTCGCTCATCCTCAATCTTCAACCCTAAAATAACACTATTAAAACATCAAAAATATGACCTCTAGGTCATACACAAATTACTCACACTTCTCTTCTATTCAATCCATCCACCAATGATACTCACACTTCTCTTTTCTTCCCATGTCAACACACTAGAAACCTTCACCTTTGTTTATGCTCTTTATAGAGATTTCATGATCACAACCTTCTTGATTGGCCATAAGAAATAATTTAACCCTTAAAGGCTTATATCAAACTTATAATAATATCAACACCACCTGAATAGGTCATCCATATCTTTGATATATCACCCTTAAGGAACAACACCTTTCAATTAGGCCTAAGTAGCCCTTTTCGGTCTATGGCGACCTATTCATCTTTTTAACACTTCACCAAGAAAAAATAGGAACATAAGACTAATTAAAAGCACATAGGTCCATGAAACATGACCCCTAAGACATCCTCAAGTTATTACATTCATCACTACACACCTTTGAATTTGTAAAACCTATCAAACATTTTATTTTTACATGAAAACACCATGAACGAATGAAAAATCAACTTGTAAGCAATTGTTCATACTAAATATGGATTGTTTGAACCTTAAAAATCCATATAGATGATCCTTAATGGGTATACAACACTATCCAATAAATATTTTACCATGAAATATCCAAACACTATCAATAAAAACTTAAACATCCTTCTCGAGTTACTTGCAGAATAAAATCAAACCCTTAGTCAACTTTGAACCACAATAAATGTAAATGTATGACCAATCAAACCTCCAAATAAATTTTATTGGATTAAACATGTATTTATCTACCAATTTTATTTTTAATCTATCATCAAATTCATCCATCATCAAAATTTATAAAAAAAACATTACAAACTAGTTTTCTTTTGTAAATTCAAATATTTGAATTCCAACGGTCACTTTTAATGTAAATTTGACCAAGTATGGAAATTATTGAAATATTCTTGGGAGAATAACTTTAAACCACCATAAATTTTGATAGACATTATTTCAAGACCTAAAATTTGAAACACATGCTCTAGGTAAAAATATAAATAAACCCATGTGACCACTTTCTTTTAACACCACATGTGTAAATGCTAACATCATTAATATGCTAACTCAAGAAATTTTACCAAGATGACTAGGATAACCTAAACCTTCACAAGACTACTTAAATGAATTAATTTCACTTCCAAAAGTACACCAATCACTCTTTACTCATCATATTAACCCTCAAACATGGTTAATACATCACCAACATCCATCATCTTACCTAACCAAGCAAACACTACAAGGTCCATGCATGATCACTAAGGCACACTTTGTCATTGGGAACCATGCATACATATCAACTCATGGAAATGATTGGACACATTAGGGATATAATTGATAAAAAATCAACATGTGTGATCTAGATAGAGCATATAGAAAGAAAAATAAACCCTAAAAAAATAACTATCAGATCCATAAAATATTATAAATTTTAGATAGGATAGAAACGTCTATTAGAGGATGCTAATGTCATTGTTAGTGTCCAGAGTTTGAAGTTAGTATTGGAGAAATAAAAATAAAATAAATCCTAAATAAATGGAACAAATAGCTGAGTTGTAGAATTGGAAGGAAGTTGAGTAATAATGGCAATTCAAAATTGAACAATAAATAAGACATGATTTTTTATAACCCTTAACCACATAGTTATACAATGTTTGCTATATTTATTGCACATGATTGAATTAATTATTAAAATTTATACTATATTACATTGTTTGAATCTTAATATTACATTAATACATTCAATGTTTCATTTTTTAGGGTATTTGTATAAAGACTCATTTTGAATGTAACATTTGGTTAACTCAAATGCTACAAGTATTCTTAGCTAATGTTTGTTCTCCTCATTGCATTAGTCTATGTTATTTTATCTTTGATATCCATGGATGATATATATGTTTTTGATTAATATGATGTATAAACTATTCACCTCTCTAAAAAACCTTCATTGATGAAAAATTTGGCCAAATCAAATAGGACATCAAAATAAGAGCAATCTTCTCTACAAGATTATATATGGCCTCCTCTCAATTCTCTATATAGGGATAAATACCATTGATATAATCAGGTCCATGAAACCACCATTAAAAGGGATGAGTTGATCATTATTATAGTCTTTAAGGGATATAATCAATTGGTTTCTCCTATAAGAACCATAACACAATTAGTTACAATTAAGCCTAATCATTCACAATTTGATCATTGAATTTCTACCAAGTTAATAAAGATATTATGGATTCCTAAAAAAAAATGAATGATACACCATTACCAAAGGTTCCAAATTTTTTTAAGGATGTACCATTACCAAAATTTATAAAACTTTAAAATAAGGTTCAATTACTAGAGGGTCCAAACTTTTTACATCTTATAAATTTCAAACAAATTGCTCATAATGAAAAAGCATTTGGTATTCTTATTTTCTAAATAGATGGTATATTACAACCAAGAATTACATATTTTCACACCTCAAAAATTCCTACTACTTATCTTATGTCTATGATGAGTACTATAAGATAAATACAAAGGCAAGTTTCATTTATCAAAGTACAAATGTTATCCTATAATGCTACTACTAATGGTAACATCATCAAAAATCAACCTCTTGCAAAATGTGAATTTGAATATCCCTATCTACAAGGTTTTTTCATGCAAATGTTACCTTTATTTTTATCCATGAAGATCCTTCAAATCATATATTTCAAAATGTATATTATTTTCATCATTGGGCTAAAGATGAGAAAATATTGTTAAAAGCATTTAATGGAAGCCTCACACAAGAAACATGGGATTGGTTTTATAGTTTAACAAATGGTCATTTAAATACATTAAAGTAATTATAGGATGTTTTATTATTGTAATTTAATACACATAATGTCCCAAAGTTTACATTAAAACCTTTGCCAAATTACAAGCAACATGATTATGTGTCTAGTTAAGATTATGTTATTTGATTAAAAAATGCTTCATGTTCCTTAGCATATCAGCCTTCAGATTTGGAACTATAATTTATATTTAGTAGAGATCTTACTTATCTACTCAAATAAAGGGAACTACATAAGCATGACACCTTATTTAACCACTTATATATAGCTTTGCATAGGTATGCTTATTTCCTACTCAAATATAACATAGAATTAAATATATCTCTTATAAAGTATGAAAGGTTTTTCAAATATAAATATGATAGGAACGAATTTACAAGTGAATATAATGAGAAAATATGTGGTTTTTAAAATATTTATATGACACCTTTAAAACATTTACTCAATACGGGACCAATACAAAATGGACATACGCTATAACCACTTTCTACTATACCAAGTAAAAAGCATCCTCAAAAAAATGTTTAACAATTACATTATTCTATTGACACTAAATATAAATTATATATCACCTCAATCTTGTAAACTTTGAAAGTACTTCTCATGGATCTACCCTTTAGTTATAAGGCCTTCTTATTACCAAAAGGATCACATCCACTATCTATTGTGCCTATTTCTTATCTCTCAGTCCAACCATAGGTTATTATTATGACTGGGCCTTTTGTACTTTGAAAATTATATAAACATGCTTATTATCATGCTCAACAAGTTTTGGAACTATATCTATTTTCTAGATTCTCAGACACTTGAATCCTAGTTGGATGCCTATTTTAATGTTAGTGTCCTATACCAAACTAAGTGTCCCATGCCATAAAGCCATCAAATTTTACAATTGTAACATGTCTTTATGGTTAGACTAAGTTCTTTAATGTAAGATATTTCAAAAAAAAATTGGTATATATACAAGATCAATCCTCATTCATTCCTCACCTAGCATACACCTAGAAACTCATAAGGCAACTTAACAAAGGTATTCAATCAAGCATTTAAGTATAAAGGCATTGTATCCTTATATACACACATGCCAACATGTATGGGAAAACTAAAAAAGTCTAAGGCTCTCTTTGGATTATTGGCTATATAAGCAATACCCATTGATAAAGGGGTCTTTGGGATAACTTGACACCGTGTGCCCACTAACCCATTTTTTCCATGGTCATTCCGAGGGTGAAAAAGATAGGGTTGGATCATTTGATAAAGAACAACAACATATGCATGAGATATAAAAACACTAGAGTAAAGGTGACTAAAAAGCTAGAAGGTTTTAGGTGGTCTCACTCAATGTCTATACTTAATTCTCATCACTCTCATGTCAAAACTATAATTAGAATGATTTCTAGTAATAACACATGAATGAATAAAACACCTAAATTATTTAATGTACTTGGCATGAATATTTTTAAATGTATTGGCATATCCCTTATTGGGAAAATGCATCATACATGACTGTCAGCTTCACTTAATTCATCCCGAGTCAAATTGTGACTATGCAAGAGATATTTTGCCATTAATTAGGTTGAATAGTTCTTTGACTTTCAAAAGTCACATCCATTTTCATTAAGTTAACTAAACTCATTTAATTATTTTATTCTTATTATAATAGGCTATTCTATAGAATTTAAAATTTCCTATTTTCTAAATTCATTAATTGGATTTATTCATCAACTATAATTACAAGTGGCCAAGTGGATCATGACATCATAAAAAATATCAAGAATGATGACATCATCATAATTTTGTCAAACACTAACAATGAATGAAAGTAAATATCAAGACTAAAGCAAGCTATGCCTCATTAATGAACCTCTTTAAAAAATATTAAATGTAGTTACCTCCAAAATTGAATACATTTGTGACCACATATCTTGATCTGGATCCTAGGGTTACAATTAATTTGTAAAATATATAAATATCAAGGACATTACACACTTTCAAAAATATTTTTAGTGAAAATAAACCATGAAAAAATACATATAAAATATTCACCAATTCTTCTCATTCATTCACAAATCAATCCAATAGATCTTGAGGATATGTTGGAGGCACTAGCTCAATAACGTTGCCAAAGATTTTGAGTTCTATATCCAGGCACAAACATGCTTTTGGATTGAATTTGATGGTAAAGTCCTTAAGGAAGGTATATCTTATATTATTTATTCTTTTTCATTATTTATTTACCTCATAGACATTTCCCAATCGAGGGAGTAGCTTTAGCATGTTAGTTATTGTTTTTTGTTCTTGATTTTATTCACTAACAAATGGACTAACATGTTTTATAATCTTGCTTCACACTTAGATCTAGTCAATATTAAATACTAAAAACTACATATAACTAAGATACCAATGTTTATGTAATTGTCCAGGTCTGACATAAGTGTCTACGACCATATAATTCAAGTTTATAGAATATGATGATTGATATACAATAAAAATAAAATCTACTTCCAACATGTTCCATATTATATCTACATGTATATTATAAACCAACTAAGTAGGATTGTTTATAATTCATTTAAATACAAATAAATAGATATACTTTCTATTTTTATCATATCTCAACATTTAAATTTAGAATATTATTTATCTAAGTTTGTAAATTAATTTGCTTAATATAGATTTATTTATCACCCTTGTGATTATTCATTCATATATTCTTAACCCTATAATATATTGACCCATCTCAATCTAGGGTTAAACATTTGGTGAACCCAACATGAATATGCAAACCCTAACTTATCCTAGGGTATTCAACCTTATGAGGTTTTTCATTACTATATTTTTTTAGTTTTGCTCTATCATTTATATGCAACCTAGGCAAATCCCTAGATTAGTTGGTTTTTATATTGAACACCAAGAGATTACTCTTTATATAAATAATATGACTCTAAATAATAAAGTAACATATCCTACACATAATTAAGATACCAATAAGGAAATTGAACCACATACTGAATAAGTTATCATAGAAACTAATTCTGAACATGGAAATGATGAATCTAATGAAAATTATGAACACAAACAAGTATACCAACATCAAGTGCAAGTTCTTACTATGTTTTAGCACCGTATCTAGAAAAAGTCTGATGATGTTGATGATATCCTAAGAATCATATTAAAAACTCAAAAAATAAAAAGTGTAGATGAGCAAGCAAGTCCATATATTGATCATGCTAATAAATCTATGCACAATCCCCATTTACCAATAACCCTCCCATTGAGAAGCTTACCACTTCATACTTATAATATGGTCATGGGATATGTGTTTACTCCATTGTTCCTTAAAAAAATACTACTATTACTACATATTACATGGGAAATATTACTAATCCAGCCCAATAACCAATTTCAATGCCTATATCCACTCAAACTATGGGTACACATTCTTTGGTAGCATTCCAAGATTCCAAACTTAATGACCAATATGTGTAATATCTTGTCCAAACTATAAAAATTTTTCAAGCTAAGGTTACAAATATTGAACAAAATTATATGAAATCACCTTATGCTATTTATTCACAATAGGTGTTGCATAACCCTCTTGCACTTGAGATATATTTGCACCAATTTTCAACTAGTTTTGTTGTACCTAAGCTCACATTTTATGATGGTAAGGGTGATCATAAATAATATATTTGATATTTATATAAGGCATGCCTTGATTATGCCTCTAATGATAAAATTTTAACTAACATATTTATAAGAAACCTAAAGGACTATGATCTAAAGTGGTTCTATGATTACTAATCCAATTAGTAAAATCATTCAAACTTATTGCATATCATTTTTTGTCACACTTCTCTATTAACATTATAGAAAAGATTTCTTATTCCCAAATTACAAAAATCAAACAAGGAACCAATGAACCTATCAATGAATATATCTTAAGGTAAAATAAAATGTTGGATAAAATAACCAATCCAATGGCAGATAAAGAGCTTCAAGACATCTTTAAGTAAAGTTTACTTTCCCCATTACATGAGTCTATTATTTTTAAAAAGTTCAAATATTTCAATGAATTATGCCATATTATTCATGAATGAAACTTATCTCATTGAAAAAACTTAAGTATGTAGTAAACACAATGTCTACATAAAGCACCAAGTTTACTATCAAACTAAGTTATATGGTAAAAGCCATAGAGCCTAAAAAGGAAACAACTACTACAGTTAATATGGTGTCACAAAAACCTAATCGGCTTGTCCTATCCAATGTACTAAGGAGATAATTTACATGTTAAACTAAGTCTCTAACTTCATTACTTCTAAAGCTTGTAGAATGTCACCTCATATCTTTCCCTCATCCTATAAAGGTTGATATGAGTTAACCTATACCCAAAAGATATAATGAAAATGTTTATTGTGACTATCACCAAGGCCCAAGGCATTATACGAAACAATGTTTTATCTTGACATTATCGATGACTAAAAAATTACATTTTATGATCCTCTAAAAGAATCAAGTTGACAACCTAGTGATCACCAGAATAAGAGATATTTAACAATCCTTTACAAGACCATTTTAAGAAGTAACCAAAAGTGAAAATGGCATATAATGCACATCCTCCTCCATAAAATTATGGGAACCCATTATATGGGGTTATTGGTACTTATACATAGCATACACATCCCATAGTTCAAAGACCTATTACTTTTTATGATAGTGAGATTATGGGTGATGGCTCAGATCTTCATTTCTTATTAAATGAAGCATACCTTAATCACTAGCTTATACATAGTGTTATGATTGATAATGGTGTAAGTTAGTACATTTGTATCTTGATGATACTTATGCATTTGGGTTATACACATGATGATTTACATCCTTTGACTAAATTATTTAGAGTATTTGATGGGACCTCAAAATAGTTTCTTGGTGAGATTGACTTACCTTTACATATAGGCCTAGCACATGTGGTTACTACCTTTTTCATTATACCTTACACATATATTTTTGATATGTTATTAAGATGACCTTGGATACATATTCTATGTGTAGTATCTTCTACAGTGAATAGGTGTGTTAAATAAATTCATTCCAATAGGGTAATTATAGTTTCTATAATTCTATATAAACATCCACTTGAACAAAATATGTTTATACCCAAGAAGTTAATTATAATATATACTAAGTTTAATAATTTGTGAAAGGGTAAATAACATGTAGTCCCCTTTCATATGTGGTTAATACTTGAGAGACCATTGCATCAAAGATGGACATTAGATTGCATCCTTATCTATTATGTACTATATTCAGAGATATAGGGCACCTAAACATGTTCCTATTACTACTAATTCAAAGAAACCACAAAGCATTCAATGATGGGTTACATAAACCCCTATTCCTATTATTATCTCTTCATGACTATATATCCTTATTATACATATGTAGAGCATTACAAAATCTACAATGCCATATATTACACTTATTCATGCTTCTTCGTAGTACCACCCATTTATTGCACTAGGTTCATAGTGGGTATATACCTATGATAATCCTTTGGATGAGATCATAAGTTAGTATTTAGTCTTTTATTTTCTTTTATAATATTTAAAAAATACCAAAAAAATAAAATAAAAATAAAAAATCCAGATATATTCAACATTTACATACTTTAGCTCCTTGGCATTTATGTTGTTAATTTCATGTTGGTAGATAAACTATCATCTATTTATATATACACATTTGTTTCACACATATTTTGAGTGTGATACAATCATACTTGGGCACATGATCTAGTCACTTTTAGATGTTGGGCCTTCCCTCTACTCATGTCATTTGTACATTGAGGACATCTACTTATTTGATCATGATACACCTAGGTTATATCATTTTATGATAATTTATAATTATCATGTTTGAGATTATATACTTACATGCCTTTATACATGCTTATATATTTCATAGTGTAGTTGACATACTATGTACTTAATATTTATTTTCTAACACATATATCTATGGGTTGGTATGATATGTTTATGTTGGTTGCTTATGTTTCATGATTTTCATTTTGGTCCCCGTGCCTTTGTTTACCTATTATAACATTTGAATATGTAATTGCTTATTGTTTTAACATTTGAATATGTCACTGCTTGCATTGTGGATAATTTAATAAGTCATGTCCCTTCAATTGTGTGAAATTTGAACATGCCCCTTATTTGAGGTATCCTTGGACCATTATCTTTTGATTTATTTTGAGTAATCTTGTGTGTGAACTTGATTTATTATTGAGTTTGTATTACTACTATCTAGACATTACCATGATGCACATCATGCATCTTAAGATTTTATGTGATCACATAATATGTAAATCATTTCTATATCTACCTAGACATGCCACTAATATATGTTACATGATCCATACATAAATTATACATTAAATACTAGTTTCTACTTCACCTCACCTCAAAAAGGAAGGCATATCAATGGGGGCATGTAATAGAGGCATGAATTTCACACCTTCATAGTTTTAAATTTCATTAGGGGATGTTTAACCCTAATTTAAATAAGAGGATATCCTACTTGGGTAAAATGGTTAAATGATATATAAATGATAGGGCACAAGGGTGAATATTAGATATACAACATGCCAATTTATGTGTTAAAATTAGATGTACCATATAGTGAATTTATTAAATTGAGATAGGATATTAATGGAAAGTATAATTATGCTAGATATACAAATGAAATAAAATAAAATACTTAGTTATTTTTGATACTAATACATTGTTGGATCTAGTACAGGTGAGAATCAGGCAGGAAGATAACTCTAGAACAATTGTTAGATTCTAGATTTGGTGCCTTTGGCTATGTAAACACTTGCATCAGTTTGGAATAGTTGTGTTAATGCTAGTGTCTGAGTTTGATGATATTATCTTATAATAAATATGCACTCAAATATGATGAAACCACCTAGATGTTTTTGGGTTTTGCTTTGCCTTCACTCTAGTGCATTCAAATCTAGGTCATGGACTATCACTCCTGGTGAAATGGCAAAACCCTAACTTTCCATCTTCAATGTGACCTTGGGGAAAAATGTGTTAGGGGGCACATAGTGTCAAGATGAATTGAAATGAACTAAATTTTAAAGGGAATTGGATATAAATCTAATAATCTAAAAGTGGGCCTGAGACTCATGTAATTCTCCCCTATAAATTGGCTTTTGAGTGAATAGTGCAATGTGTAAATCAAGTACAATAATAACCTAGCTTGTAAATTGGAAAATATAACCTAATGAATACTCTTTTAGTAATTTAGACCCATAATTGGGTTTTTATTTTGCTTGATATCATAATAGGGTAGCATAGGAAAACTTTTGGTAACTCGAGTGCTCTTTTGGTTTGATTTCTTGGTGAGGAATGAATGATGGTTGATATTGTATTTACACCAATCTTATTAGGAGATAAATTAAATTAAAGCACTTGGGTTGACCATTATAATACATTTTATTTTCAAATTAAATAAATTTAAGGTATTGGACACTTACATCGAGTTAGGATAGTAATGTGGATGCTTTTGTCTAACCCAAATGTTAGTATCCAAGGAAGAGAGTAGGTTGTTTTAGAGAATTTTAGCTTATATTTTGAGAAAGGAAGAAGAAGAAACTAAATATGGGTATGGTTGAAAAACCTATTTGATTGTGGACGTGTAGAATTAGATTATTGTAGAGAACTCCTCTTTGGCTTGGGAGGATGACTTGAAAATAAGATAATACTAAAGCAAATGGTTGGTTAGATAGATAGTTAGGTGGATTGCCTAGTGCTAGGTAGATCCCATAAATAAGAGATTATTCAGAGGTTGTCAATCCACATATTTTAAATAATTAAATTTATAAAATAGAATATAAAGTGCTTGCATCAATAATAAAAAAAGTATTAAAACTAAATATAAGAAATGCTTGATAAAGAAATAGATTAAAATGACTAATATAGCAATAAGTGGGTCAATATTAATCCTAAAAAGGTTGGGTGTGGTTCAAAAAATAGGTTGGGGGTCTATGAATAGGTAGATGAAAATAAAGTTGGATTTACTTGAGGGTAAGTGGGTGAAAATAGCTTGCTATTATTTTCTACCATAGTGACCATCAGTGATTGGTGTGATTGTCTATAGTTAAGGTGACCATCAATAGTTGAGGTGACTATCGATGGTTGGACAGACCATTGAAAATCAAGGTAACCATCGATGGTTATTATGTGTTGGGTTTGGGTTGATAAAAGTCATATTAACAAGATCAAAAAAGGCAATTTTAGGAGATTGGTTCATACTGGGTTGGGTTGATTGTAAAATATAAACAAAGTGACTAAATAATTAAAAATAAATACTCATATTATCAGTGATTGATCAAATGAATGATTGAGGTGGTTGTCTCATTGGTAGAGTTTGACATGATTCTAATATAGTAATGGTACATAGATATCAACCAAGGGGCAACAACAAGTCAACTTTCTATCATGATGGTTGGATTACTAGATTACTGGGAGAACACTTGTAAAAGAAGCTTTGAATGAAAAATATCTTGATCATTATGGATGGATCCCTTTTCACTTCCTACTCCTCTCTTATTATAAAAAAGGAAAGAGAGGTACAATAAGACATTAACAAGGGGTTCAACTTGTTATCTAATTTTAACTTTGACATGCATGAGTTCCTGCATGAATTAGATGAGTTAATTATAAATAAAACAAGTCAGAGTTGAAGGGTTAGTTAAGTTAGTTCAGATGGTGTAACTTGACCATCGATGGTCAAGGTGACCATCGATGGTTAGGATGACTATTGGTGGTTGAGTGCCAAGGTGAAGTTAGGTTAAAAAGGTGGGTTTGGTTAGTAAGTCAAGGTGACTAGGGTCAGGCTTGGTTGTCGATCAAAAGGCCAATGGTTGGGCCCAAAGGGGGTCCTAAGGTGATTCAGGGGAATTATGAAATTTAGAACCATCATATGTGGATTTATAGTGTCTGCATTTTTCCCCTTTTTGTTATGCAATTTTTATTAGCAAGATGCAAAACAAAAATAGATTACTGGTCAAAATTTTGATTTCCCTGAATATGGGAGAAGGTATTCCCCTTCAAACTAGGATTCAATAAGGTAAATAGAATTGGGTGCAGGTTTGATGAGTGGTAAAGGTGATGATGAAGGTGGACATCATGAATGTGGGTGATAGGCTAGGCACTAAGTGTAATCAAGTGTACAAAGTATGATAGCCAAGATCATGCATTGACTAGGTTACCATAGTTGGTAAAAATTAAGGTTGGTGCTAGAAGGAAAAGTGACAAGTGGACCACTTGACCACATTTAAGCATAGTGGTTGAGAACACTCGTAAACACAAGTCTTCTGGGCAAAGGATGTGTTTTCATGGGTTTTTGACATATGAAGTACTCTTGGGTAAAAAACAAATTGGTCAAGTGAAGTTGTGGGTATTTGAGGTAGGAATTTCTCCCAAAAAGACACCAATTAGTAAGGTGTGCACAAGGTAACACAAGTTAAAAATTAGTTCAACATGGTAATTGTTGTCAGTGTGGTCAAAAGGACTAATACAAGGTCATTACAAAATTTACACTAGTTGGGCCAAAATGGACCAATGACAAGGTGGTGGGTGTGGATAGAGAAGGTAACTCCATGATTGGGTGCTTGATTTGGTCATGTTTTAAAAAGTTTTAGAAGGGCAAAGGTAAAGTGCAAAAACCATGACCGTTAATGTTTAGGGGTCGAAGGGGTGACCGTCAAAGGTTACCCTGACCATCGACAGCTAGGGGGAAAACTCTAAAAGTTTGGTGATCAAAAGAAAAATGTGAGTTATTTGGAATCATTTGAATAATTAAACTATGGAGCTCTAGCTACTTATCATGTGTGGTGAATTTGGAAATAGTAAATGTTGAGTTGGACATGCAGATTGAGTAGACCAATAAAGATGCAAGGTAGGCACATACATGGATGAGGCTAGGTAGTGGGTCTTAGAATTCCTCTTTAATGATGATCAAAGAATAAGGTAGGGGTTATGTTGAATTTGTAGATTAGTTGTGGTTTTGCATATGTATGGGAATTGGATAAATGCTTGGTGGTGTGTTATTGGGGTAGAGTAGATTAGGTTTGACCTAGGTATTAGGTGTTCTTTGATTTTGGTAAAATTTATGGGCAAAGGTGAAATTTCAAGGGTAGGGTAGGTTGAGGGAGGGTAGAATAGGTGTTAAGTAAGAATTAGTGGTTTAGTTATGAGTTTTAGGTGGATTTTATGGGTGGTAGGGTTAGGGTATTCTGTTGATGGTCATGCATAGTGACCATCAATGATCATACCTGATCATCGATGACCATCGGTAGAAATCGTGCCAATCAACAATCACCATGACCATCGGTGGGCATCTTTGTTTGAATGTTTTGAAGGTAATATGAAATGGTTTGTATGTTTGGTTCAAATTAACATTAAGAGTAATGTTTTAGGTTCGGTAATTAGTAGTGTAATTGGTAATTTTGATAGATGAAGAAAAATAGGTTTAGATACCTGAGATAAAATTTTAGGAGGGGTGGTAAAATAGTTGATGGTAGGGGTGAAGGGAAATAGGTCATTATTTAAGCCTTAAGGGAAATAAGTTAGTTTAAGAGGCAAAGTTTATAGGCAAAATAATATAGATGACTAAGTTATTTGTTAATGAATATTACAAGAATGAGAGTAGATTTAGATGTGTGATTAGGTGTCACATATCTTTGTAAATATCTACTAGGGTATGACTACTATAAACTAGGCTCATATGGAGGAGGTGGACCTTGGAGTGATGGGGCATTATCAACATGTGCCGCATGATGTGGTGATGATTTTGGCCCTCATTGAGAGATGGGATTTGACCATAAACACCTTCTTATTACCCACTAGTGAGATGATGATCTTACTAGAAGATGTTTATAGGATCACTTAATTACCTATAAAAGGTGACCTAGTTTATCACATAGAGTGGAAGGAGAGAGATGAGCTCCTAAAGATATTATATGGAGATGACCATGACCGAGTGAGGTGGCATGATGGAGGCCTCAACTACACTATGTTGTATCATAGGGTGGGAGATTATAGGAAGATGACGATCATGTTGATGATGGCAGTCTCATGTTTCACTATTCTTGACTCAAACAGTGGGAGGTTCCTATACTTGCTACTAGGGGTGTTGGTCAAGATGCTACTAGGTTTCACAGTGTTTGGTTGGGTACCGATGCTACTTATATAAATATATAGGGAGTTGTGGAGATTTAAAGTTTATAAGAGGTATGAAATCAATGTGGGGTTAGTTCTACACTATGGTAGGTTATGGAGCTAAAAGCTTCACCCAGATGCAAACATGGAGGGTTGCTGAATGTCACAGTCACTGGTGTTGGTCAAGCCAATCAACATCAGTTAGGGGTAGACAGGAAACTATCGACATCGGTCAGGAATCGGCTAATGTTGGTCATCTCTAGGTAGACAAGGACTGACGTTGGTCGCCTGTGCGTTCCAGAACTATTAGTTACATGAACAGTTAGTTTGTTGAATGGCCAGTTTGGATGTTAAAGGCTAATTTTAGTCTTGAGTTGCATGTCTAATTATTTTAATTAGGATGTCTAATTATTGTTTTCATGAGGTCTATTTAAGAGACCCATGGGGCTGTATTGTAATCAAGGACAAGGAAGAGATCCTTCTAATTGTAAGATCAGGTTGATTTGCAGGTTGTGCAAGATCAGGGAGAAGATCTACATGGTAAGTAAGGTCATTGATTTGTAGGTTGTTGCAAGATTAGGGAGATCTACTTAGAGTACGTGGAGTACTTGGTACTGGCAGTATTGTTACTGACTGGTTGGAGGTGAAAAACAACTATGTGTTTGAGTTGATTGTTGTGATCGTAATTGAGAGAGAAAACTCTTCATTGAGAATTACTGGAAGTCCTAGAGGTGTGGGAAGCCTCAGAGGTGTGAGAAGAGTGTGGCATATTCTCTATTGTATTTTATTTTTGGATGAGTTGAATACAAGATTGTATTGTCTCTCAAATTCTGTGTTGTTTTTGATTTCTAGTTACTTGTTGATTCTAGTTAAATTCCGTGTTTAGTTGCTTATACAAAGTAATCAATTGTGATCCTAATATTGAAAAGTGGTATCAGAGCCAGGGTGTTGGTTTGGTGAATAGGTTTATCAGAGCCAAGGTTGTTGGTTCGGTGTAGGTTCATAGAGCTAGGTTGCAGGGAGCAGGGGTTTGTGTTTTGATTATAGGTCACTCACAGGGGTTTCTGTTCGAGTGGGAGTATAGCAATGGTAGAAGAAAGTAAGCTAAGAATGGAGAAATTAAATGGCACAAATTATCAATTATGGAGGATGTAGATAGAAGATTATCTGTATCAAAAAGATCTATACTTACCATTGGGTGGGGTTCCAAGCAAACCCACGGATATGAAAGATGAAGAATGGAAGGTTCTTGATCGGAAGGCTCTGGGAACTATAAGGTTGAGTCTGGCATCGTCTATGATTTCCAAGGCTAAGACAATGGTGGAGTTAATGGAATCTTTGGCAAATTTATATGAAAAACCCTCAGCTTCGAATAAGGTATTTCTTATGAAGCAATTATTTAATTTGCAAATGCAGGAAGGTGGATCGGTACATAGTCATCTTAGTGATTTCCATGGATTAGTAAATCAGTTATTTTTAGTCAATATTGTTTTTGATGATGAAATTAAGGCTCTCTTAATCTTGTGCTCCTTACCTATGTTGGGTGAATATTTTGTCAGCCAGCTAACTGGTGATCAAAATAGTTCCTATCACCACAACATAGGGAGATCAATCGACTAGATGTTCAGGTTTAGTACATCAGCAGGAGACAAATCTCTCTTCTCATCAAGGGGAGGTTACCTCTAGGTATGCAAGAGATGTAGGAGGCTATATACTATATATATATGCAGAAATTAAGACATAGGGGGTAGGACAAACCATCCATCTCTCTTCTTTTAGAGATGATGCTGACAAATAGAAGAGAAATACTGGGTGATGGGGAAGGTGCTTCTCTTCTTTTAGAAGCAACTTTCAGCCAAGAGCCAGATTCCTTCCTAAATAATAGAAATCCTGGTGAGGCAAAAGAAGGCACTTCTCTTCTTTCAGAAGTGCTTGTTCTTGCAAACAACAAGACTCTTTCTGGTAGCAAGTAATCGGTAACACGGTAACCAGCAGTCTGAAGTGTAGCGCAAAGTCTCCACCTCGACTACCTAAAGAGTATATCACAAAGGATAATGGGGGCAAAAAGTCACCCCATAATCCTCAACACAAAAAGGAAAGAAAAAAATAGACTGAAATCAATTGTGAAAGCACAAAGTCTTCTCACAGTTGGTTTTAGGACACTTCTTTGTTACCTTTACTAATTCTATGCACCAAATTAAATGAATAAGGACACCTTTAGATGACACAAGTCAGAACAACACAAAGTCTGGAAAAACCTGCTTTCTCATTCAAATAACAAGGAAAATGAAATTACAACCTGAGCTCAAAGTCTCAGTCTTCTTTCAAAATGGGCAGAGCTTTGTTCTTGTAAAAATGAGAAGTCTCCTTTACAACAAATGAGAGATTACAATATATAGCACCCCTAGAAAGACTTGGGCACTTGTTTTTCATATGTTGGCCCATGCCATGCATTCAATGCCTTGAAGGCTTTTTTAGGTTTATCAAAGGATTGCATTGAAAATAGAGTAGCTGTCTTAACTATGGCGTGCCATTTCATCCCATATGTCTTCTCTTGAGTTTGGATCATCTGGTCTGTCCCCTCTGATGTCTACATAGCCATCCATTCATCTTTACTTCATGGAAGAAAATAGGCCATGTCCTTGGTTTGGTGCACTTAGAAGTCTACTCGATCCACTGTTTCACCTACTAGAAATAACTCTTTCAAAGATATTTTTGATCCTTTAGTCTCACTCCTCTCTTCACTGCTTAAGCGCTTCTTTGCTCTTTATAGCCCTTCTTACCTATGTCTTTTGGGGGGGGCTTTCTACGTCTTTGACAAGTGGCAAGATCTGCTATCATGAAACTCATTAGAAACTCATGAAAAAATGGAGACCACGACACATGTTGCTCAAGAAACTTGAAAGGGGAACACAGACGCAAACACTTGTCACATTTGCTGCACTTATCTTTTTCCATCAGGCACTTTTTTGTGGGCTTTTCTCTTCCTGCTATAATTTGAGCTATCGAGCTATCTTTCCAGCTAGTCACTTGGTCTTTCCTTTGAGTTCTGCGCTTTATTTGAATTTCAATGGATATTCCCTTATGTTAAATTTGACGTCCACAGGGATGTCATCGGTTGACTGTTGCTTGAACCATGTCTTTGAACCAAAATGTTGAACCAAAAGATGAACCAAATGTTGAACCTACTGCTGATGCTTGCTGATGGAAAGTTTTGTTTGAACCAAGGTGATGAACCAATTCTATAGAGTCCGTAGATTTTCCTTTTCCTGCACAGTCTGTAGATTTTTCTTCCTGCTAAGTCCGTAGATTCAAGCCTACAGAGTCCATAGATTCAAGCCTGTAGATTTCATAAATTTAGGAAAAGCTTGGAAACTGAAGAATTTGAATGCCTAAGACAAATTTTGGAAAGAGAAGAGATAATTTTGGTTTGTAAGACCAAAATAGATCAAATGTTGTCCCAAAAATGAGTTGATATTTTTGGGGGACAACAGCTGGCTCCAGTTGGGGAACTTCTGTCAATTTCAAAAGGAATTGAAAGGAGTAGAATCTAGAATCTCCAATGTCTTCATGTGTACCATTGGGTCACGGAGTCATGCTACCCAAAAAGAAAGGCTCCAAAAATGAAAACAAAAAGCACAAAATAGAACTAAAGACTATAGAAATATACATATGTATAGATGATCTTACCTGATGCCTCAAGATTTGAAGTGATTTAGATGCTGCCCACTGTGAGACAATGAAAATGGTGTGCCATCCTTATAAACCAGTAGGAAACCATTTTGTCTCCAAAAATGGTGACGGGCGAATGGAACTTCCCACCAGGGAACCAATCTCCTGCGTCTTTCTCTTGGCCTTTTCTTCTTCTTGCTCCAAGGTAGGACATGGTCTTCAAACTAAAAATCATAACTCCTTGCAAAGAGTTCCTTTGCCTAATTTTGGAGTGCAGTAGTAAGGTCCAATACCATAATTTGCTGTCCTAATAACTCATCCCAACACATGTCTTGATTGTCCCCCTCAGATATCTCAAATTCTTCTTTATTTCAGAGGGAGGGTTCCCCTGTACTTATGCTGCACTCCACCAATTCTTCTGCTATTTTATCCCTACCTGAAGATTCAAATAAAATTTGGGCTATAGGGGTAGCCGTTTGGGTCTTAACACATTTGACATGATTAATTATGTCAAATGGCTGGGTTAGACTAGGCACAAGGGATGGGAGTTCTTCTTTTTGGTTTATGGGAGGGGTGGGAGGACTGATTTGTGATTTTGAAGTAGAAGGTGCAGAGATGTTTGATGTACTTACTTCTACAACAACTACCAGATATTTTGGCTAGAGAGATAGAGTGGTTCCCTGCTTAGAAATTGAAATTGCTAGTTGAGGTTGCTCCTCTGCCTTTTCTTTATCAGCTTGCTGGGCTGACTGGTTCTTGGACCCAGTGAACACTGTGCATGATCTCTCAGCTGCTTCACCTTTACTTCTAGGTTCATCTTGATAACTCAGGAAACTAATGTGGGAGTTGCCAATTGACTCTTCTTGATCCTCCTTGAAGAGGTCAGCATCACTTTCTTGATTAAACTTAGGTTGGAAAGAGAACTCATGCTCTATTTCCAAATATCCAACTACTGAGTTGGCTGGAGGTGCTTCAATGGCAAGGTTCCTTTGTGAGGGAGGAAGATGATTTGGCTACCCTTGACCCCTGGTAGTATTGCCTTGGTATGCCTAATTCTGAAACGTCCTCCTTGGGGCATCCTGATGAGGAGCAGAAAACATACCTTGGGCCATTTGTCTTCTGAGGGCCAGCACTTCATTTGCTAACTTCTACACCATTGGGTCAGTGGTGGCTGCAGGTGAATATTCAGAAGATGAAGATGATTTACCTTTATTTAGATTTTTTCTTATCTTTTTAGCTAAGATAAGGTCATCTTCCACCTCAATGGCCAAGTCTTGAGCAGCCTCAAGGTCTATGTGTCTAGCTTGTCTCAACAGAAAACTCACTTCAATCAGCTGTGAGTTGATGAAGAAACACATGAGATTCTGAGGTGTCAGCTGGGCGATCATGGGAATCCTGTGCCTCAGCTTGTTGAACCTAGCAATGAAGTCCCTCATAGGCTCATGGGGCTCCTTCTTCATTTGTGTGAGTTGGGCTAGAAGGGCATGTGTGTCTTTTGCTGGTTTGAACCTTGCTTCAAACTTGGCTTTGATTGTGTCCCAGCCAGTCACTGATCCGGTCTGTAGATGGTAAAACCAGTCTACAGTAGCACCTTGTAGTGTCTCCACAAACAGCCTGATTGCTATGTCTTCAAATTCCACCCCTATCACACCACAGGCTATGGTGAAGGCTGCAATGTGTTCATCAGGGTGGACTCTTCCATCACCAAAGAATTTGGGGAAATTCTTCCTTGAACTGAGTGGTAGCTCATGCAGGGGTGGAGTTAGATTAAGTGGGCCAAATGAGTTACCCCAGGGGCCTCGAACTGCCATGATTGGATTATGAAAAATAGGGATAACACATCTGAGTGGAGTTGCCAGATTATAGGAAAAAAATGGAAAAGAAACTGGCCCTGCTTCAGCTTAAAGCTTGAGGATTCAAACTGCGCTTTCTTTCCCAGCAGCTCTAGTTTTGCAGACCAGATAAAATAATGGGGATGGATGAAAATGGTAAGGCTATAAGAATAATGGGTAAGACCCAGATGGGAGTCGCTAGACTCTATAATGGATAAGGGTTATAATGATTATGGGTAAGACACAAGTGATGTTTCAATCTGAAACTTGAGGTTCTAAATTGTACAAAATTACTGTGTCCCCAGCAGAGTCACCAAAAATTGTTGGGTGAATATTTTGTCGGCCAGCTAACTGGTGACCAAAATAGTTCCTATCGCCACAGCATAGGGATATCAATCGACCAGATGTACAGGTTTACTACATTAGCAGGAGACAAATCTCTCCTCTCATCAAGGGGAGGTTCCCTATAGGTATGTAGGAGATGTAGGAGGCTATATACTATATATATATGCAGAAAGTAAGACACAGGGGGTAGGACAAACCATTCATCTCTCTTCTTTAAGAGATGATGCTGACAAATAGAAAAGAATTACTGGGTGATGGGGAAGGTGCTTCTCTTCTTTCCAAAGCAACTTTTAGCCAAGAGCCAGATTCCTTCCTAAATAGTAGAAATCTTGGTGAGGCAACAGAAGGCACTTCTCTTCTTTCAGAAGTACTTGTTCTTACAAACAACAAGACTCTTTCTGGTAGCAAGTAATTGGTAACAGGGTAACCAACAGTCTGAAGTGTAATGCAAAGTCTCCACCTCGACTACCTAAAGAGTATATCACAAAGGATAATGGGGGCACTAAGTCGCCCTAGAATCCTCAACACAAAAAGAAAAGGAAAACACAGACTAAAATCTATTGTGAAAGCATAAAGTCTTCTCATAATTGGTTTCAGGACACTTCTTTGTTACCTTTACTGATTCTATACACCAAATTAAATGAATAAGGACACCTTCAGATGACACAAGTCAGAACAACACAAAGTCTAGAAAAACCTGCTTTCTCATTCAAATAACAAGGAAAATGAAATTACAACCTGAGCTCAAAGTCTCAGTCTTCTTCTTTCAAAATGGGTAGAGTTTCATTCTTGTAAAAATGAGAAGTCTCCTTTACAACAAATGAGAGATTACAATATATAGCACCCCCAGAAAGACTTGGGCACTTATTTTTCATATGTCGACCCATGCCATGCATTCAATGCCTTGAAGGCATTTTCAGGTTTATCAAAGGACTATGTTGAAAATAGGGAAGCTGTCTTAACTATGGCATGCCATTTCATCCCATATGTCTTCTCTCGAGTCTCGATCATCTGTTCTAACCCCTCTTATGTTTGTGCAGCCATCCATTCATCTTTACTTCATGGAAGAAAATAGGCCATGTCCTTGGTTTGGTGCACTCAAAAGTCTACTCGATCCACTATTTCACCTACTAAAAATAACTCTTTTGAAGATATTTTTGATCCTTTAGTCTCACTCCTCTCTTCACTGCTTAAGCGCTTCTTTGCTCTTTATAGCCCTTCTTGCCTATGTCTTTTGGGGGGGGCTTTCTGCATCTTTGACAAGTGGCAAGCTTCACTATCATGAAACTCATTAGAAACTCATAGAAAAATGGAGACCACGACATGTTTTCCCTGAGAAAATCAAAAGGGGAACACAAACGTAAACACTTGTCACATTTGCTGCACTTGTCTTTTTCCATCAGGCACTTTTCCATAGGCTTTTCTCTTCCTACTGCAATTCAATCTATCGATCTATCTTTCTAGCCATTTGCTTGGTCTTTCCTTTGAGTTTTGCACTTTATTTGAATTTCAATGGATATTCCCTTATGTTAAATTTGACATCCACGGGGACGTCATCGGTTGATTGTTGCTTAAACCATGTCTTTGAACCAAAATGTTGAACCAAAAGATGAACCAAACATTGAACATGCTACTGATGCTTGCCAATGGAAATTTCTATTTAAACCAAGGTGATGAACCAATTATGCAGAGTTTGTAGATTTTCCTTTTCCTGCACAGTCCGTAGATTTTTCTTCCTGCTAAGTTCGTAGATTCAAGCCTGCAGAGTCCATAGATTCAAGCCTGTAGAGTTTGTAGATTTAAGAAAAGCTTGGAAACTAAAGAATTTGAATGCCCAAGACATTTTGGAAAGAGAAGAGATAATTTTGGTCTGTAAGACTAAAATAGTTCAAATGTTTTCCCAAAAATGAGCTGATATTTTTGGGGGACAACAGCTGGCTCCAGTTGGGGAACTTCTGTCAATTTCAAAAGGAATTGAAAGGAGTAGAATCCAGAATCTCTAGTGTCTTCATGTGTACCATTGGGTCATAGAGTCATGCTACCCAAAAAGAAAGGCTCCAAAAATGAAAATGAAAAGCACAAAATAGAACTAAAGACTATAGAAATATAAATATGTACAGATGATCTTATCTGATGCCTCAAGATTTGAAACGGTTCAGATGCTGCCCACTACGAGACAATGAAAATGGTGTGCCATCATGATAAACCAGTAGGAAACCATTTTGTCCCTAGAAATGGTGATGGGTGAATGGAACTTTCCACTAGGGAACCAATCTCCTGCATCTTTCTCTTGGCCTTTTCTTCTTCTTGCTCCAAGGCAGGACGTGGTCTTCAAACTAAAAACCATAACTCCTTGCTCTCCCTATGAAGAGTTCTTCTACCTGATTTGGAGCACAGTAGTATGGTCTAGTACCATAATTTTCTATCCTAATAACTCAGCCCAACACATGTCTTGATTGTCCCCCTCAGATTTCTCAAATTCTTCTTTATTTGGGAGGGAGGGCTCCACTGTACTTATGCCACACTCCACCAATTCTTCTGCTATTTTATCCTTGCCTGAAGACTCAAACAAAATTTGGGCTACAGGGGCAGCCGTTTGGGTCTTAACACATTTGACATGATTAATTATGTCAAATGGATGGGTTGGACTAGGCACAAGGTAAGGGAGTTCTTCTTTTTGGTTTATGGGAGGGGTGGGAGGACTGATTTGCAATTTTGAAGAAGAAGGTGCAGAGATGTTTGATGTACTTATTTCTGCAGCAACTACCAGATCCTTTGGCTAGAGAGGTAGAGTGGTTCTATACTTAGCAATTGAAATTTCTAGTTAAGGTTGCTCTTCTATCTTTTCCTTATCAGCTTGCTGGGCTGACTGGTTCTTGGACCTGGTGAACACTGTGCATGATCCCTTGACTGCTTCACCTTTACTTTTAGGTTCATCCTGATAACTCAGGAAACCAATGTGGGAGTCACCAGTTGACTCTTCTTGATCCTCCCTAAAGAGGTCAGTGTCACTTTCTTGATTAAACTCAGGTTGGAAAGAGAACTCATGCTCTGTTTCTAAATATCCAACTGTTGAGTTGGCTGGAGGTGCTTCAATGGCAAGGTTCCTTTGTGAGGGAGGAAGATGATTTGGCTGCCCTTGACCCCTGGCAGCATTGCCTTGGTATGCCTAATTTTGAAATGTCCTCCTTGGGGCATCCTGATGAGGAGCAGAAAACATATCTTGGGCCATTTGTCTTCTAAGGGCCAACACTTCATTTGCTACCTTCTGCACCATTGGGTCAGTGGTGGCTGCAAGTGAATATTCAGAAGATGAAGATGATTTACCTTTATTTGGATCTTTCCTTATCTTTCCAGCTAAGATAAGGTCATCTTCCACCTCAGTGGCCAAGTCTTGAGTAGCCTCAAGGTCTTTATGTCTAGCTCATCTCAATAGAAAACTCACTTCAATCAGCTGTGAGTTGATGAAGAAACACATGAGATTCTGAGATGTCGACTGGGCAATCATGGGAATCCTATGCCTCAGCTTGTTAAACTTAGAAATGAAGTCCCTCATAGGCTCATGGGGCTCCTTCTTCATTTGTGTGAGGTGGGCCAGAAGGGCATGTGTGTCTTTTGCTGGTTTGAACCTTGCTTCAAACTTGGCTTTGATTGTGTCCCGGCCAGTCACTAATCCGGTCTGTAGATGGTAAAACCAGTCTACATCAGCACCTTGTAGCATCTCCACAAATAGCCTAACTGCTACGTCTTCAAATTCCACCCCTATCACACCACAGGTTATGGTGAAGGCTACAATGTGTTCATCAGGGTGGACTCTTCCATCACCAAAGAATTTGGGGAAATTCTTCCTTGAACTGAGTGGTAGCTCATGCAGGGGTGGAGTTAGATTAAGTGGGCCAAATGAGTTACCCCAAGGGCCTCAAACTACCATGATTGTATAATGAAAAATAGGGATAACACATCTAAGTGGAGTTGCCAGATTATAGGAAAAAAATGGAAATGAAACTGGCCCTGCTTCAGCTTAAAGCTTGAGGCTTCAAACTGCGCTTTCTTTCCCAGCAGCTCTAGTTTTGTAGACCAGATAAAATAATGGGGATGGATGAAAATGGTAAGGCTATAAGAATATTGGGTAAGACCCAGATGGGAGTCGCCAGACTCTATAATGGATAAGGGTTATAATGATTATGGGTAAGACACAAGTGATGTTTCAATCTAAAACTTGAGGTTCCAAATTGTGCAAAATTACTATCCCCAGCAGAGTCACCAAAAACTATTGGGTGAATATTTTGTCAGCCAGCTAACTGGTGACCAAAATAGTTTCTATCACCACAGCATAGGGAGATCAATCGACCAGATGTGTAAGTTTACTGCATCAACAGGAGACAAATCTCTACTCTCATCAAGGGGAGGTTCCCTATAGGTATGTATGAGATGCAGGAGGCTATATAATATATATATATATATATATATATATATATATATATATATATATATATATATATATATATATATATGCAGAAAGTAAGACGCAGGGGGTAGGACAAACCATCCATCTCTCTTCTTTTAGAGATGATGCTGACAAATAGAAAAGAATTACTGGGTGATGGGGAAGGTGCTTCTCTTCTTTCAAAAGCAACTTTCAGCCAAGAGCCAGATTCCTTCCTAAATAGTAGAAATCTTGGTGAGGCAACAGAAGGCACTTCTCTTTTTTTAGAAGTGCTTATTCTTGCAAACAACAAGACTCTTTCTGGTAGCAAGTAATCGATAATAGGGTAACCAACAGTCTCAAGTGTAGCACAAAGTCTCCACCTCAACTGCCCAAAGAGTATATCACAAAGGATAATTGGGGCACAAAGTCACCCCAGAATCCTCAACACAAAAAGGAAAAGAAAACATAGACTAAAATCAATTGTGGAAGCATAAAGTCTTCTCATAGTTGGTTTTAGGACACTTCTTTGTTACCTTTACTAATTCTGTGCACCAAATTAAATGAATAAGGACACCTTCAGATGACACAAGTCAGAATAACACAAAGTCTAGAAAAACCTACTTTCTCATTCAAATAACAAGGAAAAGGAAATTACAACCTAAGCTCAAAGTCTTAGTCTTCTTCTCTCAAAATGGGCAGAGTTTCGTTCTTGTAAAAATGAGAAGTCTCCTTTGCAACAAATGAGAGATTACAATATATAGCACCCCCAAAAAGGCTTGGGTGCTTATTTTTCATATGTCAGCCCATGCCGTGCATTCAATGCCTTGAAGGCATTTTTAGGTTTATCAAAGGATTGCATTGAAAATAGGGCAGCTATCTTAACTATGGCGTGCCATTTCATCCCATATGTTTTCTCGCAAGTCTAGATCATCTGGTTTGTCCCCTCTGATGTCTATGCAACCATCCATTCGTCTTTCTTCAATGAAGAAAATAGGCCATGTCCTTAGTTTGGTGTGCTGAAAAGTCTACTCGATACACTATTTCACCTACAAGAAATAACTCTTTCGAAGATATTTCTGATCTTTTAGTCTCGCTCCTCTCTTCACTGCTTAAGCGCTTCTTTGCTCTTTATAGCCCTTCTTGCCTATGTCTTTGATAAGTGGCAAGCTTCACTGTCATGAAACTCATTAGAAACTCATGGAAAAATGGAGACCATGACACATTTTGCCTGAGAAACTCGAAAGGGGAACACAGACACACACTTGTCACGTTCGCTGCACTTGTCTTTTTCCATCGGGCACTTTTCCATGGGCTTTTATTTTCCTACTACAATTCAAGCTATCAGGCTATCTTTCCAGCCAGTCACTTGGTCTTTCCTTTGAGTTCTATGCTTTATTTGAATTTCAATAGATATTCCCTTATGTTAAATTTGACGTCCACGGGGACATCATCAGTTGACTGTTGCTTAAACCATGTCTTAAAACCAAAATGTTCAACCAATAGATGAACCAAACGTTGAATTTGCTGCTGATGCTTGCTGATGGAAATTTCTATTTGAACCAAGGTGATGAACCAATTCTGTAGAGTCCATAGATTTTCCTTTTCCTGCACAATCCATAGATTTTTCTTCTTGCTAAGTCCATAGATTCAAGCCTGCAGAGTCCGTAGATTCAAGCCTGCAGAGTCCGTAGATTTAAGAAAAGCTTGGAAACTGAAGAATTTGAATGCCTAAGACAAATTTTGGAAGGAGAAGAGATAATTTTGGTCTGTAAGACCAAAATAGTTCAAATGTTGTACCAAAAATGAGCTGATAGTTTTGGGGGACAACAACCTAAAAGTTGGTATAGTTTGGTAATGGCAGTTAGTAATATTGTGTCTACTTCAAATATCTTAAAAGTGGATGATGTTGTTAGTGTAATCTTGAATGAATAAATTTTCAAGAAAAGCACAGGTGAATCATCAAGAAATGCTTTGAGTGTTGAAAGTAGAGGAAAGCTAAGAGAGAAGATCGAGCAAGGGAAGTCAAAGAAAGGCAGGAGACCTAGATCCAAGCCTGGCAGGAAAATCTGCTGGCATTGTGCAAAGAAAGGGCATGTAAAGAAAGATTGTTGGTTGGTTGAAGTTCAGCATGAAGGAAATGAAGAAGCAAATGTTGTAGATATTGTTGCACAAGATGCTCTTGTATATTGCTTGGATAAAGTGGAATCTTGGGTTTTAGATTGTAGTGCCTCTTTCCATGCAACTCCAAATAGAGCATCTTTCCATGATTATGTCCAGGGAGAATTTGGAGAGATTTATTTAGGGGATGGTAAGCCTTGTCAAATTGTTGGCAAAGGAGAAGTGCAGCTGAAATTACAGACAAGCAACACATGGGTGTTGAAGGATGTCATGCATGTCCCAGTTTTGAAGTGAAATTTGATTTCTGTAGGAAAGTTGGGTGATGAGAGATGCACAGTAACTCTCATAGTAGACTCTTGGACAGTTACCAAGGGTGCACTTGTTTTAGCAAGAGGTAAGAAAGTAGGTACTCTTTATCTATCTACTTGTATTACTAATTCTCCTTCTAGTTTATCTATTTCAGCTGTAGATTCGAAGATGTGGCTTCGTAAGCTTGGTCACATGAATAAGAAGGAGATGCATGTTCTTGAGTCAAAGGGTAAGAGTTCAGATCTAAAAAACATAGATCAAGATTTCTGTAAGCAACAGAAGAAAGTGAGGTTTCTTTAAACTCATGCTACAAGAAAGGATTGAGTCTATTACACAAAGAGGAAATTAGATGTTTTTGGCAAAAATAGGATAGCCTTAGTGTTTAAGGAGAAGATGACGGACAGAGATCAGTCACAGGGGCTGAATAATTCTGAGTAGGGTAGTTTGAACAAGGTTATGATTCAAAGTAAGCTCATAGGTAAAAGTCATCACTCACAGGAAAACATAGGTATCGGCATTGGTCAGGTAGAACTGACATCGGTAGATAGGTGGACACTGGCATCGGTCAGAGAACTGACGTCAGTGGATAGGACATCAACGTCGGCAATCAAGAGGATTCGACATCTATCATGTGCAGACTAGGGTCAGCCAAAAAATGGATTTTGGCCAGACATCAAGCTGTTAAGGGGTCTTAAACACCCATATGGAGGACTGAAAGGGTAAGTAAGCCTCAAATTCACTATTCCCCTTCTTTACACTACTTGTTGCTCACTGATGGTCAAGAACTAGAAAGTTTTAAAGAAGTAGAGCAGGTAGAATCCAAGAAACAGTGGGAGCATGGCATGGATGAGGAAGTTGATTCCTTGGGAGAAAACCAAACAGGAGGTTTGGTAGAGTTGCCAGTGGAGTCAAAGAAGAGAGAGAATGGACACGTGAGATAGAAGGCTAGGGCATATGATTTTGAGAAAGCTGCATGACAATGGAGGTTTGACAGGGGTATGACCAAGCATGGCTTTAGTCAATGTCAGTGTGACCATTATAGTTTCTTTACCAGGTTGGATAATATTAGCGACATTATCCTGTTACTAAATGTAGTGTGTATGCTTGCAGGGTCACACATGCAGGGAGTTGCTGAGCTAAAGGTAAAGTTAGTTCTAAGGTGTGTCATGAAGAATTTAGGAGCATCAAAATTCTTTGACATGAGTATTCTTAGAGACAGGGAAGATCACAGGTTGATGTTGTCTCAGGATGATTATGTGAATAAGGTAGTGCAGGATGCAGAACAGGCAAGCACACCTATGGATGGACAGTTCACAGAATAATGTCCCTAATCACATGATGAGGTTAAGTACATGTGTACTAGACTTGAGTTTGCCCAAGTAGTGGGTGCTGTCAGAAAGTTTGTGGTCAATCCAAGAAAGAAGCACTGGAGAGCAGTTTAGTGGATTCTCAGGTATCTAAGAGGGACCAGTAGCAGGTATACATGCGATGCAGGGTCAGACACTTCTCTACATGGGTATTTAGATTCAGATATGGTAGGTTACTTGGATGATAGGTGGAGCACCACAGGTTGTGTGGTGGTTGGTCTTCAAGATTGAGCTTGAAGAGGGATATAAGCCAGTAAACAAAATTAGAGGATGTACAAGTATAGGTACAGGTACAGGTGCAGCTATTTATCTCCAAGTGGGAGATTATTAGGTTGTGGAGCTAAAAGCTTCACCTAAATGCAAATATGGAGGGTTGCTGAATGTCACAGTCATTAGCATTGGTCAAGCCAACCAATGTCGGTCAGGGGTAGACAAGAAGCTGCCAACATCAGTCAGGAATTGACCGACGTCGGTCATCTCTAGGCAGATAGGGACTGACATCGGTCACCTGTGCATTCTAGAACTGTTAGTTACACAAATAGTTAGTTTGTTGAATGGCCAGTTTGCATGTTAAAGGCTAATTTTAGTCTTGAGTTGTGTGTGTAATTATTGTAATTAGGATGTCTAATTATTGTTTGCATGAGGTCTATTTAAGAGACCCATGGGGCTGTATTGTAATCAAGGACAAGGAAGAGATCCTTCCAATTGTAAGATCAGGTTGATCTGTAGGTTGTGCAAGATTAGGGAGAAGATCTACATGGTAAGTAAGGTCATTGATTTGTAGGTTGTTGCAAGATCAGGGAGATCTACTTGGAGTATGTGGAGTACTTGGTACTGGAAGTATTGTTACTGACTGGTTGGAGGTGAACAACAACTCTGTGTTTGAGTTGATTGTTGTGATCGTAATTGAGAGAGAAAACTCTTGATTGAGAATTACTAGAAGTCCTAGAGGTGTGGGAAGCCTTAGAGGTGTGAGAAGAGTGTGGCATCTTATCTATTGTATTTTCTTTCTGGATGAGTTGAATACAAGATTATATTGTCTCTCAAATTTTGTGTTGTTTCTGATTTCTAGTTACTTGTTGATTCTGGTTAAATTCCGTGTTTAGTTGCTTATACAAAGTAATCAATTGTGCTCCTAATCCTAACATATAAATATATAGGGAGTTGTGTTTGGTTGGGTATTGATGCTACTTATATAAATATATAGGGAGTTGTGGAGCTTTAAAGTTTATAAGAGGTATGAAATCAATGTGGGGTTGGCTCTACACTACTGGGCCTTTGAACACATCTAAGTGTTAAGTCTGATGGGGGGATGTTATGGGTAGGGTATGCTTAGATAGATTTCTTGGTTGGATTTATGAGGTAGAGAGGTGACTTTGCCCTCATAGGTGTAGGAGGAGGGGTGCATGATACTAATTAGTTCAGAGGGGCTTTGGAGCCTTGGTTATAGTTGATGTGATTTGGAGGCCCTATGTTAGGTTTATAAAGTGGGATGGATATAAGAGATAGACCTTATCCTTATAGAGTTATAGGTGGATCTTTGGTAGGAGGGATAGGGAGGTAGAGCTCATCTCATTTGAGAGGGTGCATAGATAATTAGCTTGGTACAAGGTATCTCAAGACCATTTTAAAGATATAGTAGAAGTATGTAGATAGCCTACTACTTAAGCCACATCTATTATAGAACTTACTAGATCATGAGGAGTTACCAACATGACCAATGATATATAATGCAAGTTTTCTAGATGGTTACCCTGCATGGTACTAGGTTCTTTATGTGATGGTAGACTTTGGTGGGGATGATGGTGATAGGAAGCCTATGGATGTAGACCCAGTTGGGAAAGGTTAACAAGCATAGGTTTTGAGGGTTGCCGTAGATGCATAGGTAAGAGTGGCACTATCCACTACATAGGCATATGTTGTAACATTACAGGTTAGATGGAAACTTTACAAGGTCATGTGGCTACACTTACAGGTGAGAGGGATTAAGCTAAAGCTTCCCTAACCTTGGTTACCTAGGACATATACTCTTTAAGATACATGGGAAGATGATCCACATCACCTACAGGACCACTAGCCACCATCCCCATGGCAAAGATACCTAGCCATAGTGGAGGAGATACACTACTATGAGGCTATAGTCCTGAGGCATTGTCCTAATGAGCCTTGATAGGGTGAGTACAAATCTAAGTTGGTAGTTGGGGCTAGTGTGGTCACACCAAGTCAGTGGGCTGATTCTATAGGTGGATAGGTAGGTACTTCAAGGGGATAGGCACTAAGACCTAGTGGTACTCTAGGAGATAGTGGTGCCCCAAGGGCATAGTTTGATCATGGTTTATGATACATGTTATTTTGTTGTATATCATTTTGATACTAGCCTATGAGCTGATGTGGTGAGATGTACATTTTGAGAGAGAGATACATGCATATTTTTGTATACATTATGATGCTATTGACTCATGATTTATAGATATGATCCTTGTTTATTGCTTATCATTCATGGTTTTCTCTTGATGTTCATGATGTGATGTTCATATTGATCATTGAAAATGTTATATGGATTATGGTTGATGATGTGGTGATTATGCTTATGTTATGGAGATTGGATAGTGATATAGACTCACCTAGCTAGGCATGTGATGGATTTTACGTATGCTAATGACGATGCTTATGTCATTTATGGTTATGATGATGATGTTTATGTATTTTATTTAATATGTATATGCTTCCTTATTTGGCTTTAGACATGTGGTAAGAATGGTTGTTTGATTATTGTTTATGGATGCTATGATGTTAATGTGATGTTGATGGCTATGAATATAGACATGTTTTATGATAATGATGTCTATTGTTACTTATGATGTATGCTGATATGATGTGATATGGTAATGGTGATGGTCATTGTGCTTAAGGTGAAACACATAAAGTCAATTAAATAACAACACTAGATGTGAGACAAATAATATAATCAAGAGACAAAAATATTAATGAAGATACTTCAACCAAGCATGACTGGATAAAAAGAGGGCATGATGCTTCTTCTTTGATAAAGACTAAAATAAACCAAAGTTAGATTGAATTAAGGAACATAAGCCCTTTGCATGCTTCGTATTAGCATTCGTTATTTGGTTAAAAAGGTGTCTTGATCACATAATGTCAAGTGAGCTCAAAATCCCTTGATTTATAGTGTATAGAGGGAGATATATTAAAATGGAACCTTCTTGTGAGACTAATATGCCCCTTCTGTAGGTCATCAAAGAGTTAGTATAAACAATTCTATGTCATATAAGGTGTAGACTGATCGATGTGGGAAGTATACTCATGAAAGTTGACTATGACTTTCAAAATTTTGTGCCTATGAAAGCCAATATGACTTTCAAAATTTTGTTATTTTTTTTTGCTTGATAATGGGTATTTTATTTATTTTATTGTTACATGGAGGGTTGGAGAAGTTGATTGATGTGTGAAGCTTCCAAGAAATTACTTACTCTGACAAATGCTTTACTCAGCCATCTTCAAGGGAGTGGTCTAAGTTTGTGTGCTTTGATAAATGACTTTGATATATATCATTCAAGGGATCAATACACCTTAATTTTAGTAATTTAAAATATTTTTTCAATAACTATCCTTTAAGGGAGCAATCTATAAATGCTAGGAATGACCCATGATTGTATTTGGCTTTGATTTTGATTTTTACTTTATTGGATCTTACTTGACATAAACTTGATTATATAGGCTTAAGGTTTCACCTTTATAAAGGAAAAACTAAAAGCACAAGATTGTTGATTAGGTGTAAAGAGGCTTAGGTGACAAAAACCATAGGAATCCATCCTTGTGAAAGGGGGAAAAAAGCACCATGATAATTATTCCATGGGTAGAGCCATGGTACCCATTGTTCAAGATTAGGCTATGATTGTGATGGATAATCACATGATTAAGTTTTAATTGGTTTCCCATAAAATAGGGAGATGAATGTGGTATGAAAGCAAGGGATGAGCTTAAGTTAGACAAAAGGTGAGTTTAACCCTCTTTAATAAAATAAAGGACACAGATGCAAAACATTGAGGAGCTTAGGTTATGGGTTGCCTTCAAGAGAGGATAACTAGTAAGCTCCTAATCCATACTTGTGGGTTATGATATAAGGTCCAAGCCAATTGAAAGCAAACTTTCCCTGCTTGATTTTATCCATATTGGTGACATGTTAGTTTCCCTTTAAGATGAGGTCTTTGGTATTAAATTATCACAATTTAATGTGTTTGTTATAAGCACATTTGACACACTCTTGATAGACATGGAGATAGGTGAGGGTGGCTAAATGAAGCTCATCAAGTAGTTTAAACTGGGATAAATGGTGCTGATGATAATCATCTTAAAAAATGAGATATTGCATAGATATATAAAGAGAAGGAATTTGGACTTCAAGAAGCAAGATATCCTCCACTCCAAACACAAGAGAGAATGGGGTAGCACCTGTAGGGTTTTGGATACTAGTATATGATATTCTCATAAGGTGAAGGGGATATGAAAATGCTAATACCAATTAGATGTATTGACCATTTTAGTGAGCATGTTATTAAGAGTTTTATTAGAGGCCTCTTCTTGTCCATTTTCTTGAGGATGATAGGGTGAGGATAAACTTAACTTAATCCTAAATGCATCATAAAGAACCTAGACTTGTTTATTTTTAAAGGATTTACCATTGTCAGTGATAATTTT
The DNA here is from genome assembly GCA_037957365.1 of Torreya grandis. Taxonomy (NCBI): domain Eukaryota; kingdom Viridiplantae; phylum Streptophyta; class Pinopsida; order Cupressales; family Taxaceae; genus Torreya; species Torreya grandis. The sequence continues at coordinate 478,893 of JARHVA010006347.1, forward strand.
TTGAGGAACACCAAAATGATAGATGATGTGATGGTTGATAAAGTTGATAATATTTTCTACTTTGGTTGAGACTAGAGGAATAACCTCTACCCATTTGGTAAAATAATCGATTGTGGTGATGATAGAATGGTGTCACTATGAAGAATGGGTGCTAAATTCATCAATAAGGTCTAGACCCCATTATGATAAGGGATAGAAATCCATGGATAAAAGAAGACTATGGCTAGGTGCATGATGCAAATTAGAATGTTATTGACACTTAACACACTTTTTCACATAATCATAGTAGTATTGGTTAAGTGTAGGCTAGTAATAGCCAAGGTGAAGGATGTGTTTATCCATAATGAGGCCACTAAAGTGTCCCCTATAGATTGCATCATGTATTTCCTTGATATCATGAGAGGCTTTATCACTACATAGGGAACAAAAGAGGAGACCATCAAAACCATGTTTATAAAAAATTCCCCCCACAATGGTATAACATGAGGTACTCTATATAAATGGTCTTCATGCATTATTGGAAAGACCAGAAGGAATGATGGAAAGGTTAAGATAGTTGAAGGTTTACTAATACCAAAGGTCACAATGCATCTCACCCACATTGAATATGGTGGGAGAGTTTGGTTTGACATAATAAGGATGGGTAAGTATATGGATAATGATAAATAGATTAGAGTCACAAGGCACATATGATATTTGAGAGGTGAGGGAAGCCATGGTGTCAGTGAACTTGTTGGTAGATCATGGGGTGGATAGGATATGATAGTGTTTGAATGATGTTAAAAGTTTGTCAACAAGTTGTTTGTACTATTGAAAAACATCATTCTTACACTAGTAAGAGCCAATGATTTGATTGAACATAAGTTGGGAGTCATCAAATATATTGATCATTTTGACTCCCAAGGCTAAGGTAGTTTGGAAACCTATTACTAGGGCTTTTTACTCAACTATATTGTTGGTACATTCAAATTCAAGTTTGAAATATAAAGGAAGAGGTTCACCATTAAGGGGAATAAGGATAATGCTTGTTCCCCCACCATGTTGACACTTTTATCCATTAAATAACATGGTCACTTGATATGTGAAGTCTACTTGAGAGAGAGTCATGATGGACTCATTAGGGAACTCAAGAGGAAGAGGTTGGTTATCTACTAATGGTGCTTCAACCAATTGGTTGGTAATGAATTGCCCTTTAATTAACTTTTATTGAAGAAAATCAAGGTTAAACTCAACTAAAAGCATGAGCCACTTGGCCATATGTTATTTTTGGTATGGATTAAAGTACATATACTTGAGTGGGTCAGTATTGGTTATGACACATGCCTTGTGGTTAAAAAGGTAGTGGAAAATTTTGGTGGCCATGAAGAACAAAGCTAAGAAAAGTTTCTTGGTATGGGTGTACCGAGTCTTGTACTCTATAAGTGTGTGGCTAATGTAGTAGATGGCTTGCTCTTTGTGTTGTTCATCCTGATGAGAAAGAATTTCCACTAGGGAGTGGTCGGTGGTAGAGATATAAAGGTATAAAGGCTGGTCATCCTTGGGAGGGGTGAGGATAAGTGGAGACAAAAGATACTCTTTGAGTGAATCAAAGGCCTTTTGATAGTCATTGCTTCACTTAAAATATACATCCTTATTCAAAAGGTGATGAAAGGGTTGGCATCAATATGAGAGCTAGGAGATAAAGTGATGAATGGATTGGGGATTCTCCTATAGATTGAAAAGTTACTTGAGGTTGGTTGGATGAAACATGTCAATTATTTCTTTGATTTTGGTCAGATCAACTTTGATTCCTTGAAGGGAGATAATAAAAATAAGGAGGTTTTCTAAGAAGACCCCAAAAATGTACTTATTAGGGTGAAGTAGACATGGTAATGGATAAGGCACTCAAAGATAATCTTGAGAATGACCAAATAATCCTTATGATATTTAGATTTCTCAAGGAGGTTATCCACATAGTCTTGATAAATCTTTTAGATAAGGTCATGGAAGATGTAAGTCATGGTATGTTGGTAGGTTGCACTAGTGTTATTTAGTTTGAAAGGAATGACCCTATACCAGAAGGTTTCTCATGGGGTGATAAAGGTAGTTTTGTACTGATCTTTAGGGGAAATTAGGGTTTGCTTGTAACCTAAGAATCCATCCATAAGATATAACATCTCATGGCTGGTTATAAGATCAACTAGCTAGTTGATGCTTGGTAGAGGAAAGTCATATTTTGGGAAGGAAAGGTTGAGGTCACAAAAGTCCACACAAATGGGTAGTTCCCTTATGGCTTTGGTGATAGGAATGCCATTCAAGACCCATTGGGGGTAATCAATGGGTTGAATAAAATTGATAGATTAGAGACGTTGAAGCTCCTCTTTGATGAGAAGGGCTATGCGAGGGTGTATTCATCAAAGTTTTTGCTTGATTGGATTATTATCATGATTAGTGACTATGTTATGGGTGGCAATGGTAGGGTTAATTCCTAGTATGTCATTTTAAGACTAAGAAAATATTATGCTATGATCTTGGAGGAAAGAGGGGAAGTCCAAAAGTTCCTTGGAATTCAGTGATTGGCCAAGTTTGATAATTTAAGGGTTATTCAGTGTGCCAAAGTTGATATCCATGGTGGATCTATTCAACATGGTTGAAGTCTATAGAGGAAGAGATTTATGGATGGAAGAATCTAGGGAACCAAGATAGGTGAGGATAGAATCATCATCTTGGAACTAAATGGTATTAGTGGTTGGAGAATCATCTCCTATCATCTCAGGGTGGGTCATAGGGATGGTTATGGTTTCCATTTCCTTTTGATAGATCAGGGGTCTAAGGCTAATAATGTTGATGAAAAAAAAATTAGGTGGGATTATGTTATCATACACACACTTAGGAGGAAAAAGGGTTGGTGAGGAAGGGATGTCTTCCTCAACAATGGTGGTGGTAGGTGGTTTGGTGTGATTTTAGTTATGACTAATGAAACTAAGTCCATGTTTCTCATGAGTCTTTCTAGTCTCAATTGAAATCAACTCATGTGGCCTATGCTCATATCTTCCAAGACCAAATCCTTTACAAGTGCACCTATAGAGGTATGTCTTGGCAAGGTCTAGGTTGGCCAAATAGGAGAAGATAGAGGTGAATGATTGAGGCAAAAAAGAGGTCATAAAAGCATCAAGTGGTTTGTCAAATCCTCCATAAATTAAATGGGTTTGATAGTTTAAAGGTTCAAAGGGAACAATGGCTTTGATATTGAGGTCATACTTGGGTTAGCGATCAAGTTTCCCATACTCTTGGTGAGCAGGGAAAGTGTCAAGGGTGAGGAGGTGATATTCCCCCAATGAAAGATGTTGGAATGTGGATTCCACGTGGTTTATGGTGAGAATTTTGTCTAAAGGGATGGATGAGCTAATAAATGCTACATCGATAGAAGAAGATATGGTTTCATCCTTCATGGTTAAGGTCATGTCTTTAGTTAATGAGGGTGTGTTAGATGGAGGTGGGAGGATGTCATTAGGTTGATAAGTCATGTTACATGATGAAAATGGGCTTGGGTCAACTTGTATAGTGATAACCTGACCTTCATGCTCAAATTTGATGTAATGATGAAGGGTAGAGGGGGCACAACCCATGGATCAGATCCAAGGTCATTCTAATGAAACATTATACTAGAATTCACCTTCCATTACATAGAAGAGATCGAGGAATGTGTGAGGTCCTAAATGGATATGAAGGAAAATAGTTCCTAAAGTAGTAGACATGGTGTCATTGAAGGATTAGAGGATGGTCAAGGTTTTGGACATGATATTATTTGGTAGTTTGAATTGATCATAAGCATGGGAGGAGATGATATTAATACTAGCTCCCCCATAAATCATGACCCATTTGATGCAAGTTTGGTTGATGTAGGTGGTGATGAAAAGAGGGGGATTTAGGTCATCAAGGTGAATAAAAGGTATTTCCAAATCCTTGAAGGCAACAAGGTTATAAATTTGGAGAGCATTAACAAAGGATGTCAAAGGTTAAGGGTCTTTAGGTTGGACCTCTATTTATTAAAATGCCTCATTCAATGCTTGGAAATGATGAGGTAAGGTAGAAATCAACTTGTATAAGCTCATATTTACTGAGGTTTGGTGAATTTGTTTGAGAACCACTCTCCTAATTGATTTAAAGGGGTTAGATTGGGAGGTGCCCAAGATAGATACCTTGGGTTTGGTTAAAGGTGAAGGTGTTTGATTTTGAATTTGTTGGGAGGTGGAATATGGGTACATCCATGGGATGGACACTTTAGTGTTCCCCTTATCTTTTTTTTGAGCATGTGATCATGTAACCACATGGATAGTATGGATGGAGGGAAGAGTTGGGGTAGGAGATTGGTTTAGTTCCTCATCACTCTGAGGTGAGAGTGGGGGAATGGGTAGGTATTGGGTAGTGATTATTGGTTGTTGGATTGGTAATGGGATCATGGTATGTTCCTCTGTTAATAAATCATTCTCATCATAGAGATAATGGATTATGGTTTGGATAGCTTTGTAGTTCTTTGTGTCATGCCCAGGTGTCCTATGATAAGAGCATACTTAGTGATCATTAGACAAGGAAGGTTTTGGATGAAGAGGGTTAAATGGCTTGATAGGGGGTAAGGTCAAGAAGAATTTTGTAACAGCCTTTGGAAAATAGTCAATTAAGATTTAGCTAATGGTGGAGAGGGTTTACAAGTTTTAGCCTTGGTTGGTAGGATGTAAGTCTTTTTAGAAATGGGATTAGTGGTAGAGGTTTTAGGCAAGATGGTGTTCTTAGTTGATGGTTTTGGTTTTGGTAAGTTGGAAATTGATAAATCAAAGGTAGGAGGTTTTAGGGTAGGTAGTTTGGTTATTAATGGCTCAATGAAAATGGGGGAATTAGAAAGCAAGTGTGCTTGTGTAACCAATAGTGGTGGTTGGGTTTTGGTTGAGCCAATTAGCTTTCTAATAAGAGTGGAAGGATGAGGCCTCAATATAGAGGGCAGTGTTGAGGGAGGTAGAAGTCTAGCCCTTTGGCCTTTTGGTGGCTTTACCACCTTAGTTAATTTTTTTGGGTGCTTGGTTGGTGGGTCTAGTGAGGTGAGCTCCAATTTCAAGGATGGATGATTAAGGCTCTACATAGGGAAGATGCCAAGTATTTTTGTTAGTTTGGATAGAGAGGATGATTTGGCTATTTCAGATTTGGGTTGGGTTGGTAGAGGTTGTTATTAGTTTGGTTAATAAGATAAGGGGTTATATAAGAGAAGTGGTGGGTTGGTTTGTCAATGAGGTGGTTGAAGGTTCTTGTTTGGTGATGTAAGGGAGCCCCAATTTCTGCCAAAAGGTGACCCAATCCATGTCAAGGTTAGAGACAAATTCCAATATTTGAACTAATCTAGAGAATGGTTTGTAGATTAGTCTTGTTCCTTGGATAGTGGGCTCAAAAGATAAACCCATAGGTTGAAAAAGGGGAATGATGACCTCATCCTTTTCGTCAATCAAAAGATGCAAGGTTTGGATGGGTGAATCTTCAATGGGAGGTGTAGGTGTGGTGGTTTATTCCTTGGGAATGATCTCTGAAAGAGAAGTAAATCGATCATTAGTTGAGGGAGAAGGTAGAGTGGTGATGGTTGCTTGCTTGACTATGTTAGTTGAAGGAGAGGTTGATGACTCCACTACCTCAATAAGTTGAAGAGGGGAAAAGGTTACTTCCCCATCTTGGGTCTCCAAAAGTGGAGAAGGTAACTCCAATACCTCAATAAGTGAAGAACAGGTAGACTAGGTGGTAGGTTCTTTAACAATGAGCATGTCAATAACCATATTGATGGTATGGGCATCATGAGAACAGTCAACTTTATTAATCTCATTTTTGGTAGGTGCATGATTGGGAAAAATTTGTTTAAAAATGTCAAGGGCTTTGTTTGAAGGTGTGTTGGGGTTATCGAACACAAGCTTCCCTTATTAATGAGGGTTTGGAAAACATTTTTGAAGGTATTACACTTACTAACGTCATGCCCAACTACTTGATGGAGATCACATAGGTCATTTGCATTGTACCAACTAGGTACAAGACCAGAGGAATCAAATTATTGAGGAGGTTTGATAGGAGGAATTTGTATGATATTAACTTTCAATAATTTCTCTAAGACTGAAGCATAAGACTACTCAAGTGGAGTAAATTTATTTTGATTGTTTTGGTTTTGGTGTCTCATGTGTTGATTTGAGGGATTAGAAAAATTTGATTTTTTGATAGATAGTGGAGGAGCAATCTTAAGGAAAACTATGTTTGTAGTTACCTTTCTCTTAGCATTGGTATTGGTTTGCTTGTTTGGTTTAGAGGAAGAGGCCTCATTGGTTTTGTAGGTAGAGTTTTTGTTTTTCAACTTTAACTTTCCCTCATCGATGGCTCTATTTTCTAGTTTATGCACCATGGTAAAAGCTTTGTCAATGATTCTAACGCTCTAAACACATAATATGGAAGGGATGTGATTGGCACATACCTAAGAAAAAAGTTTTATCAGTTTAGGTTGAGGTAAAGAGAAGGAAATTTTATTGATTAGGCTTCTCCAATGAGTTATAAAATTGGCAATAGATTCATCATCAAATTTCTAGATAGAGTAAAGGTCTATGATGGAAATTTTTTTGGAGATGTTTATTAAGAAGTGATCCAATTAAATTTGAGCTAGCTAGGTGAAAGAGAAGATGGAATGTTTGGTTAAGGCACTATACTAGTTTAATGCTAGACTAGATAGGGATATGCGGAAGGTATAAGGAGAGCATCATTGTAGACAATAAAATAACATGCATGCCTAAATGCCCTGAGGTGTTGTTGGGGGTCTTCCTTGCTCTAAAACTTAGAAAAATTATAAATCTTCCACTAAAGAGGATATGGTGTAATAGGGACAAAGGGGTGAATGGGTTTATTATAGATCTGGTCATATGATAAGATGTTGTGAGCACTAGAGATGGATGACTCTAAAGTAGTCATTTTATCAATGAGCATTTTCATTAGATCTATTTGGGTTTGGGTAATGGAAATGTTATAAAGTGCATAGTATTATTGTGGTTGGGTGACATATTGATAATTGGTAGGAATTTGAGAAGCTACCACATATTGGTATATGGAAATCGGTGGTTGGGTAGAAGCTACGTAAGGGTAGGTGGATACGGGAAGTTGGGTAGTACGTAGAGTTATATGCCCTTGTGGGTTAGGGATGTAACCTAGGTTTGGTGTAATGGGCACCTATTGTGTAGAAGCTATGGTTGGGTTGGTAATAACAGGAAGGGTAGTGACCTTTGTACTAATTGGTGGTAGGGTAGAAGGTATAGACAACATGAGATTTTTATGTTGGGTAGTGGTTAAAAGATTGGGGGGTAGCTGAAGGAAGGTTGGTAATGATAGTGGTAGGTACTCCCATGGTGAGGGGAGTATAGGTGGCTAGTGGTTGGGTTGATCCTAAAGTAGAGGAGTTGTTGGTGGGGGTGGAAGGTATGAGAGTGTTTATAGGTTGCATAGGTTAGTTTTCCATAGTAGTATCAAAGGGATTGTTGGTAGATGAAGAGTTTTGGGTAGTCAATGGTTGGGTGGTGACTGTGGTAATAGAATTATTTCCCATAAGGTGGGAAGGCATGCCATAAGGTAGGTCCATCGGTGGAGCCAAAATAGGGGTATAATGAGGTATGGTGTTAAGATAATGTTGAAGGGCCACATGATTTTTATCTAAGAAGGTGGAAAAGTCTATATATCCTTGGGGAAATTCCCAAGGGAAAGAAGGGCTTCTTAAAGGATGAGGAGAATTTTCTGGTTCAGAAACATACTCCATGGTGGAGGAGGTAGAAGAGGTTGATTGGCTTGGTGATGGATTATGTTCTACTAGGTTCTTTCATTGTTGGTGATTTAAATCCATACAAGATAAGGGAGAGGGAATACACAAATAATCTCACCACTCAAATAGAGAGAAGACAAGAAATGATCAAGGAAAAAAATCACACTCTAAACAGTATGTCAAGTCTTAAAGTTCCTTTTTAGTCTCTCTTTTGGCTTATGCCTTAAGCTTTTAGGAAATTGTGTGACTGAGATTGGCTTGTAGAGAAGGTATTAAAAAGGAAGTCTATGGTTGGTTTAGGGTTGGGTTTAGGCTCTCAAAAGGATCTATATTGGAAATCAATACATGGCTTGGTATTGGGGCCTACCCCCTCACTTCACACATCACAATGATAAGGGTGCTAGGTGCTTAGCCAATATATATTGATTTCTAAAGTTTATACTCAACCAGAGAGTTATGTTGATTCTCCCCTTGGTAATGACCTCCAAGTAGAATTGCTGAAAAAGGATAAGGTGACCATTAGGTGATGAAACCCTAGTCGAGCCTTGTCTCAATTTATTTAATGCTTGATTCAATGAAGGTGGTTTGGTTTAATGTGTGTAACAAAAGTGATACTATGATTGAATTAATTTACTTTAATTTAAACTATGTTAGCTAATCTTTCAAGCAATTAATGTATGTAATTGATTTTAAACCTAAAAGAAAGTTCAATTTTGTTTATGAAAATAGAATAGGGAGAAGAGCATATAGATTCAAATAAGAGAAACTCGAGTAGAGACTCAAGGTGCCATTGGGCATGCTAGAATGTTTTAGAGAATTTTAGATTATATTTCAAGAAAGGAGGAAGAAGAAACTAAATATGGGTATGGTTGAAAAACCTATTTGATTATGTGTGCATTGAATCAGATGATTGTACATAACTCCTCATTGGATTGTGAGGATGACTAGTAAATAAGACATCACTAAATCAAAAGTTTGGTTAGATAGATAGTTGGGTGGATTGCCTAATGGTAGTTAGATCCCAGAAGCAAGAGCTTCATTATGGGATGTCAGTCCACATATTTTAAATAATTAATATTAGAAAATAGAAGATAAAGTGCTTGCATCAATAATCAAAAAGTACTAAAATTGAATACAAGAAATGCTTGATAAAGAAATAGATTAAAATTAATAATATAACAATAAATAGGTTAGTACTAATGCTAAATAGGTTGGGTGTGGTTCATAAAATAGGTTGGGGGTCTATGAACTAGCATAAAAAAGAAAGTTAGATTTTGTTGAGGGTAATTGGGTGAAAATATCTTGCTATTATTTTCCACCATAGTGACCATCGATGGTTGGTGTGACCATCGGTGGTTAAGGTGATCATCTATGGTTGAGGTGACTATCAATAGTTGGATAGACCATCATGGTTAAGGTGACCCTTGATGGTTACTGTGTGTTGGGTCTATGTTGATAAAAGTTAGATTGATGAGATCACAGAAAGAAATTTTAGGATATTGGTTCATGTTAGGCTGGGTTGATTATGAAATACAAATAAAGTGACCAAATAATTAGAAATAGATACTTAACTTGCTAGTGATTGATTAGATGAATGGTTGAGGTGGTTAGCTCATTGGTGCAATATGTTGTGATTTCAAAAAAGTAACAATACCTAGATGTTGACCAATGGGTAGTGGTAAGTTAGTTTTCTATATGATGGATGGATCACTAGATTTCTGGGAGAACACCTACAAAAGAATCTCTAGATGTAAAAGCTCTTGATCATTATGGATGGATCCCTTATAAGTAAGGAAGGAGAGGTGTAACAAGACATTAATAAGAGGTCCAAATTACTATCTAATTTAAACTTCAATATGCATGGGCTTGCACACAAATTAGATGAACTAATTAAAAAAATCATTTCAAAGTTGAAGGGTCAGTTAAGTTGGTTTAGATGGTGGAACTTGACCATCGATGGTTAGGGTGACTGTTGATGGTTAGGATGACCATCAATGGTTGAGTACCAAGGTGAAGTTGGGTTAAAAAGGTGGGTTTGGTCAGTAGGTCAAGCTGACTAGGGTCAGGCTTGGTTGTCAGTTGAAAGGTCAATGGTTGGGCCCAAAGGGGGTCCTAAGGTGATTCAAGGGAATTACGCCATTCATAATTGTCATGTGTAGATTTTTGGTGTCTACAAAGGCACATGTTCAAAACTTGTAGAGGGATAAGATAATTACATATTAAAATTTTTAGGAAATATGAGATGTCTATGTCATTATTATAAGGCTAGTTAGACTAAGAGATAGGCAATGAAGAAAAAGATAGAGTATATGTGAGGCTTACGAATTAAGATGTGTAGAATTAGGAGGAACATCCAAGTTCAAAGTTTACCAAGTGTACAAGATTGAGGTGATATATAATCATAAAATATCATCCAAATTTTCACCCCATTTAATATAGTAATGAAATTTCTAGTTTAAATGAAAGGAATAAGTACTTGGGCATGTATACACACCTTGTATTTTATTGAGTTGAATTTGAGTGATTTACTAAATTTGGGTTTGAGTGCTTTGCTAGTGACTAACCTACAAATAAGGTAATGTTAAAATGTAAAATAAATGCATATAATATGGGTCAAAAGTAAATTAAATAGATTTAAATTGAGAGATAAAGGTTTAGGAGTACACCTGTGTGTCGATGTAACCACCTTGCCTATTGATAAGTTGTTTTTACAGAAGATGTATCATTTTAAGGCTCTAAAATTGAGACTAGGATAAATATATACAAATATTTAAAGTGAATATATCCAATGATATATATATATATATATATATATATATATATATATATATATATATATATATAGAGAGAGAGAGAGAGAGAGAGAGAGAGAGAGAGAGAGAGAGAGGCACATGCCCCCAAATTTGGATCAAAAGTGAGTTTCCACCTAGAAATTGATATTAACTCAACTATGAAAACCAATAATACTTATAACCTGGTGAGTTTGGATAATCAATTCCAGATTGAAAACTTGGAAATATTGAGTGATTTAATCACCCTAACCATGACAAAAGGTGAACCAAGTACCATAATAGATTGGCTTGCTAAAGTCTGTAAAAGTTCATGGGGGTATCAACACATGCAATAGTTTTAGAATATAAATTTGATTTAGATTTTGTAATATTAGGCACATGTTTTATAGCATATGAACCTTAGATTTGTATTATCTTGAAACTAGTGTGACAATGGTACCATGTATAAAATTTTGCCACAAATGTGTATCAGAATAATATAACTATGTGCTTTGGCCAATTCAAAAAATTATGTAAGTGTGTAGGAAATGGTTCAAAAACATGACCCCACTATATATGGAGAAATATAAAAATAATATAATTATCAATGTGGAGGACATGTTTCCAAAACATGGCCCCAATGTGAATTGGAAATGTTGAATACTAAGTAGGTGTGGAGAACATGCTTCCAAAGCATGCTCCCACTAAAGTTGTGAATTATAAGTACCAAATACTAAATAAATGTGTAGAAAATGCTTCTAAAGCATCTTCTCATTGAATCTAAAAATTGTGAATATCTAAAAGACATGTCATCATGACATACCCCCACTAAAGTTGTAAATTGGTGTAAGTACCATATACTGTGTGAGTGTCAAGAATATGCTTCCAAGCATGCCTCAAATATAATCTAGAAATTATGAAAATGTGGAAGCATGTCACCATGACATTCCCCCACTAATATCCCCTACTTTGAGGTGATGTAAAAATAGTAATTGTTAGTTAGCTCACCTAAAAAGGGTAAGACAACTATAAATATGAGAAATTAACCATGTAACATATAGAAGGAAACATGTCTAGGTAAATGCATCATTAAAACTCATAGAACCATTGTAACCACTTAGAGGTCTAAGATGCATGATAAATATCATGTCAATGTCTAGACAGTAAAAATATAAACTCAACAGGAAAACACACACACACACACACACACACACACACACACACACACACACACACACACACACACACACACACACACACACACACACACACACACAGACACAGACACACAAAATCACTCAAAATCAAGTCAAAAGGCAATGGTCCAAGGAGATTGTAAAAAAGAGGCATGTTTAAATGCTGCTAGATCGAATAGACATGACTTGGTCAAATTTATACAAAAGTAAAGAATGACATATTTAAATCTCCAATAATGTAATCATAAGCACAAGGGCCACATATAATGGATCATATTAAAATGCTCAAAGAAGCAAGATAATAGCAAGGCAAAACACCCAAGGAAGTGTGTAAAGAAAAATCATAACCAACAAACATAAACATGTCATAGTGGCCCATGGATCAAATGTGTTTAGTAAAAAACATCAAGTACATTGAATATCAAGTACCTTGTGTAATATATAATAATGAATAATAGGCATGTGTAAGTACATATGTAAGCTCAAACATGTGGAAGCCATGTCACCATGCCATTCCCCCACTAATATCCCCCCCTTTGAGGTGATGTAAAAATAGTAATTGTTAGTTAGCTCACATAAAAAGGGTAAGACAACTATAAATATGAGAAATTAACCATGTAACATATAGAAGAAAACATGTCTAGGTAAATGCATCATTGAAACTCATAGAACCATTGTAATCACTTAGAGGTCTAAGATGCATGATAAATATCATGTCAATGTCTAGAGAGTAAAAATATAAACTCAACAGGAAAAAACACACACACACACACACACACACACACACACACACACACACACACACACACACACACACACACAGAGAGAGAGAGAGAGAGAGAGAGAGAGAGAGAGAGAGAGAGAGAGAGAGAGAGAGAGAGAGAGAGAGAGAGAGAGAGAGAGAGAGAGAGAGAGAGAGAGAGAGAGAGAGAGAGAGAGAGAGAGAGAGAGAGAGAGAGAGAGAGAGAGAGAGAGAGAGAGAGAATCACTCAAAATCAAGTTAAAAGGAAATGGTCCAAGGAGATTGTAAAAAAAAGGCATGTTCAAATGCTACAAGATCGAATAGACATGACTTGGTCAAATTTATACAAAAGTAAGGAATGACATATTTAAATGTCCATATAATGTAATGACATATTTAAATCTCCAAGAATGTAATCATAAGCACAAGGGCCACATATAATGGATCATATTAAAATTCTCAAAGAAGTAAGATAATAGCAAGGTAAAACACCCAAGGAAGTGTGTAAAGAAAAATCATAATCAACAAACATAAACATGTCATAGTGGCCCATGGATCAAATGTGTTTAGTAAAAAACATCAAGTACATTGAATATCAAGTACCTTGTGTAATATATAACAATGAATAATAGTCATGTGTAAGTACATATGTAAGCTCAAACATGATAGTGTAGAGTGATCATCAAATCATAGAACATGTGTATTAAGATTATATAAGATGGATGGCCCCAACATCCTGATGATGTGAGTAGAGGGAAGGCCCAACACCAATAAGTGTATAATGTATCTATGTATGCCTATGTATGTGTATGTAGGAGTAAATTATATGCTAGTACTCAACATGGAACTAACACATAGATGTCAAGGATCCAATAGAACATGTAGGTATGAAAATAATTTTTGTATTTTTGAATGTTTTGATTTTTTTAATATTTTTTAAATTTTTGATGATGAGGAAAGATCATCCTATGATGCCATCCAATGGATGGCCATATATATCTCCCCCCACTTTGAACCTTATAACCTTAATTTTGATTTTTTACATCATGATTAGATAGTTGAAAAGGTACATAGCATGTTCCTCCTCACGTTTTGTGTGTGTAGTAGAATATATAATGTTATCATTTAAAATATGTATTAATTTGCCTTTATGAGAAAAGGATATGTATTATTGATTTTAGTCAATTTTTTCTCCCATTTGGTATAGACACAGAGTTCTAAGTGTAAATACATATGAATATGTGGTAGGCATAGCCAAAAAACCTGTTTGAATTATTTTAGGACCATAAGCAATTGGTGTTGTTATATTTCCCAAAGAGTCCTTCCAATTGAACTTATATTTCAAATATTGTAAATTAAAATTGAGTTGATAAAAATGATTTAAGCTCCAAGTTGTCTTGGTTCATTTAGGGTAAATATGGCTATGCCAAAGATAAACAACACCCATGTATAATGTAATTGTTAAATCCTGGTGATGGATGCATTGTTTGATTTCTTGTGAAGTTAATTACTTTAGAGGATCCTCAAATGTAATATTTTGGTCATTGATAAGATCTTGGATCTTATGTTTTAAGGTAAAAAACTATTTATAGCATGCCCAGGGCCTTAGTTATAACTATAATAAGCATTTGCATCATATTGTTTTTGTGGAGGTCTATTTACATCAACCTCTGTAGGAAAAGGGAGGGATATAAGATAACACTCTAACAACTATGAAAGTAATGAAACTAGAGGTTTAAGTAAGCATGTAAAATGTCTCATTGGTGCATTAGATAATATAATATGCTTAGGATTTTGTAATGGAATAATCTTATTTTATAATAAAGTGATATCTAAGTCTAAATACCGATGTTACTTTTGTAACTCATGAAGTAGCTTACTCATATTTTATAATGGATATTTTAGGGTTTCACAAGTATAAGCACTTAGGTTTTTTAGATTGAAAATTCACACGTGTATCATCAAGGAACATTGGAAGGGATTTATGGCTACCTAATTTTTGTATAACAATATGATCCATCCCACCCTTTAAATATGGGATAACATGAACCTAGCTAGAGGGGTGAAAACTATCATCCTCCTTCACTTTTGAGAGTGAAAAAAATCCTCTTCACCATTTTGAAATTTTCTAAATATCAAAATGAGGATTGGATAGGAGAGACATACAAATTCTAGAGATCACTCCATGTTGCACATTTATTATGAAAATTAGGGATCAACAACATAAAAATAAATTAGAAAACCCTAGCTGGTTTAGGGTTTGATGTTCAAAGATCAAGCTCATTAAATGTTTAACCCTAATTTGGATAAGATGATATCATAATTTGGTAAAAGGGTTAAGAATATAGAAATGATAGGGCATAAGGGTGAATATTAGATCTATAATAAGGAAATTAATGTGCTAAACTCAGATATACCATATGCCAAATTTATTAAACTAAGATAACTATTAATGGAAAGTATAACTATGCTATATATAAAAATGAAATAAAATAAATTAATTTACTAATTTTAATGCTAATATAATGTTGAATATAGTACATTTAGGAAATAAGAAGGAAGAAAGTTTTGGAATAGTTGTAAGATTCTAGATCTGGTGCCTCTGGCTCTCTAGACACTTATGTCATCCTAGGATAATTAAGTTAATGCTAGTGTCCAAGTTTGATACTACTATCTTGTACATAGTAGACACTCAAACAAGATGCCACCACCTAGATGATTATGTGTTTTGATTCACCTTCAGTTTGGTGCATTTTGATATGGGTCATATATTATTGCTCTTGGTGAAATGGAAAAACCCTATATTTTCATCTTCAATGTGACCTTGGGGAAAATGGGTTAGTGGGTACATAGTGTCCAGCTGACCCACAATGAACCCTTTGTCAAAGGGAATTGCCTACATTGCCAATACTACATAAAAGGGACTCAGACTCATGTGGTTATCCCTTATGTGTTGGATTATATATGAATCATGTAATATATAACGTAAGTACAATAGTGACCTAGCTTGTAACTTGGAAAATATGAACTTACGACTATTATTTTAGTACTTCAGACCTATAGCTGGGTTATTCTTTTGACTGATATCATAATAGGGTAGAATAGGAAATCTTTTGGTAACTTGAATGCTTCTTGAGTGCTATTTTGGTATGATTGCTTGACGATGAATGGATGAGTGTTGATATTGTATTTATACCAATCTTATTGGGAGATAAATTACATTAAAGTACTTAGGTCGACCATTTTAATACATTTAATTTACAAAGTGGATAAATTTAGGGCACTAGAAACTTGTGTTAGGCCATGATATTAACATCGATGCTATTATCTAACCCAAACATTAGTATTTAGGGAGGAGAGTAGGCATGGGCTCAAAACTTATAGAGGTATAAGATAAGTACATTTTAAGAATTTTAGGCAAGATGGGATGTTTATGTCATCACAATAAGGTTGGCTAGACTAAGATATAGGCCAAGGGGCACAAGATAGAGTAGATGTCAATATTATGAAAGTAAGGAATGCATACGACTAAGAGGAATATCTAGGGTTAGAGTTTTTTAAGTGTACAAGACTAAGATGCTACACAATCATAAAATATTGTCCATAGGGGCATGCCAAAAAGGCATAACTTCCACACTTATTCAGTATTGTCATACTATAATAGGGGAATGTTATGAAAACACACTATCCACACTTATAATAGCTCTAATTTTCATATTTTAGTGGGGGCATGTCATGGGAACATGTACTCCAAACTTAAATAACTTAAAAATTGGCCAAAATTACATAATTTTATGATTTATATACACATTTGTCACAACATTTTAAACATTGGTATCATTGTTATATGCAAGTTTTAGTTGATCCATTTTTAGGTGAATATGCCATGCAAAAGATCACCTTAAATTGAAACAATAGATCAATTTTTTGATTTCAAATACTTCTATGCACTTTATAATATACCAGGATGGACTTTTATGGACTGTTATTGAGTCAATCTACTATATTAGTTGGTTTAATTTTAACAAGGTTGAGGTGATTATATCATTCAATGTTACCAGGTTTATAGTATGGAGTGATTAAATCATCCAACCTCACCATATTTATAGTGTGAGTTGGCTTGGATCACTCATGCTCACCAGGTTATAAGTATGATTGGGTTACACATTTGAGCTAATCTTAATTATCAGGTGGAAACTCACATTTTATCCAAGGTTGGGGGTAAGTTTTCCTCAAATATTTTAATATATTTTCACTTGAAGGTTTTAAAATTATCCTATTATCATATCTAAAACTTCAAAATAAATAATCTCTTCAAATAAAATTACCAAAATGCAAGATGGTACCATCAATACATAGGTGTACTCTTAACCTTGCTCTCTTTATTTTCAAGCATTTCAAATTATATGCACTGGTTATATAATGTAATATGTTATTAGTTGTAATTAAATAACCATCAAATCACTCAAGTTGGACTCACGTAAAGACAAGATATGTTATAAACACCTAAGTACATATTTCTTTTTCTTTAAACTAGCATTTTCATACTAGATTAAAGGGGGGAAAATGTAGGCACTAAATATGAATTATATTTCACCTCAATATTTTATGCTTGGAAAGTACTTCTCATGGATATACCCTTTATTTATAAGACCTTCCTACTATTGAAAGAATTTCATCTACTATCTCTTGTGTCTATTGATTATCTCTTAGTATAATTATATGTTGTTCTGATGACCAAGCCTTATATACTATGAAAAATGATATAAACATGATAATTATTATCCTTTAAAAGTTTTGGACTTGTACTTGTTTTATAATTTCTTAGACACTTGTGTCCTGAATGTATACCTATGTCGATGATAGTGTCATGTGCCAAACTAAGTGTTTAATTCCCTAAAGTCATCAAATTTACAATTATAACACATCTTTATTATTGGCCTAAGTGCTTCAATGTGAGATGTTTACCAAAGGGATTGGTATATGTTATCATCAAAATATGTACCCTTGAGGAGGTTATTCAAGCCTCCTCACTTAAGTGATAGCATGAATATTCCTCTAGGCTATGGGTGGCCTAATCAGTGAGTTGAATCTCTAGATAAGGCTAGCTCCCTTGATGCTATCACTCTAAATTACTATAAGACCTATTGTTTACAAAGGAAAAGGGTAAGATAGCTAAAATTAAACTAAAATATAGAGGTGATGAACCAAATTAACACCCTCCAATTGACTATCATGCAATAAAAACAATGAATTAGGCATGAACCTGATCACACTACTTAATAAGGACCTTCAATAAAGAGGTCATATATAATATATTGAATGGAAAGGATAATAAAGAGGTCTAAGAAAGATAACAATGACTAAAATCCACTTAAAAACTATGTAAAGCTACCTCAAACTCACCATGTGACCTATAAGAATACAATCCATTTTCAAAGAGGTAGGAGAGGACACATGAGAGAGAGTGAAGACACTACTACTAAAATTCATCAACAATCACACAAGTACACTAATTAAAAGCTTATGATAAGGTAATAATAATATTTATTCAATATTAAAATACATATTACAAGTGTTAAGGTGAGTAGGTATTCACCATACTCAGCCAAAGGATACACAACAAGCAATTCAAGGCTGCATATATAGGAGAAAGTGAGAAGGGGAGAGAGAGGTGTAGGAAGATCAATGAAAAGTATCACCTCCAAAGAAAAGAAGTTACAATAAATAATTTTTTTATAGATAATTCTTACTAACTCCTTAAACATGTGTTAACTTGATGTGATATTGTCCCTCATCAAGGGTGGTGTGGAATGACCATTCACCTTCTAAGATGACTCATCAAGCTTGTTTGAAATTATCCATTATTTATCAAGGAGGAGTTATAAGTCCATGTTTTGACATGTGTAACTATTTATCATTCCTCCCTAAGCTCTCAAATTCCATCTTAGGCAAATTCCATGTCATTTTCATCTTGAGATATAATGAGAACTTAGTTTCAACCTTGTTCATGTTGCCAAGAACCTGCAATTCAATCCTCTTGGTGTAAGACTGATCATATTTCTTCTCTCAAGCCTACTTAGCCACTTGAAAAATATATTGTCCTTATAAATATCTCTCAAATTAATTTTTAAATACCAAAAAATCTCTTTCTTGGCCCAATAATCCTCTTCCACTAGTTAGGAAGGCTTACAAACCTCAAAACCCTACAAACTAACTTCAAAATATTATCTTCCAAGCCATAAATCTATACATTTCTCCCACACATGAAAAGTGATGGTTAATTGAGGTGTTATTAGGTGGGAATAGGTAATTAAAGTGTTTATATGGTCATTCAAGGTAATTTTAGGTCATTATAAGGACTTATATATCCATCGAGCTCTTAGAAGGGTTTAAAGAGGGCTTAAACATGCCTATTATCTTAACAATGATTCATAAAGAGAAGGGACCTAATACCTAAAATAATACCCCAAGTTTTTATTAAAGAGGGGTCTGATCCTATGGATAATATCTTTAGGTCGCATGCAAATCCTTCTGGAATTTTAATGCAAAAGTTTAAGCCTTCTTGAGCTCGTTTTAAGGTAAAACAGTGGTTTAGACTACCCCTTTTTCTTAATGATTATTCATAGAATATAAGAACTTGATAAACAAAATAAATATGTGAATTAGAATTATTATACCCCACATAAATCCTCAAATATACATTTAACACCATGGATATCCTCAGTGGAGTTTCTAAGCCTCAAAAGTAGTTTCTCAAGTTTACAAGATTATGTGTGAGACTGAGAGAAAGAGTTTTTAGTACAAAACCTTTAGAGTGCATTTTTTCTAGTTATAAAATAATATAATAGGTATAAAATATTATATATCATGGTTATAAATTATCTCCAATAGTAATTTACCCACCAAAAGTATATGTAATTAATTTCCACACTTTGAGGGTTTGTAGGCCATTAGGCCAGTCTGACCTTAGTGGCCTTTTTTGGATCTAAGTTATTAATCCCAAGGTTGAAACCATTATTAATTTATTTTTTAGGATAATTAATAACCATATAAACCATATAAACCCAATTATAAATATAAAATATATATTGTCCTCACACTTTTGAAGATAGACTTGAAAATACTCTATTAGGCCTATAGGTGCGCAACTTAGGTTTCTTGAATATTAGACATTGAAACTACTTATTAAATTGGTTTTAAATATTTAAAAGGGTAGATAACATATATTAGTCTCACATTGAACTATAAAACCATAAAAAAACTTCAAGTCTTTTAGGTTTATTTAACTTCACACACTTAGGCATGTAGGTGATGATTTAGGCTTTCTAACCTTTACAATAATTTTAGTCATCTTGAAAAATTTGTGACGACCATGTAAGTGATTAAAAATACTATTCATACATATATTTAAATATTATCAACTTTATTGTTTCAAACAACCACTAACATCTCTCATCAATTCTATTAAACATGTTTGTATGTGTTTGTGGGTAACATGACTATAGATTTGAAGATTTACCTCTTTTTTGGCACTTTAGGAACCTTGGTGTTTTTAAAAATATGTTAGATATATTATTATTATTATTATTATTATTATTATTATTATTATTATTATTATTATTATTATTATTATTACTATTAATAACCTATAAAAATACTTATCAACCTTTATCATTACTTCCACATCACCATATGGTCTTCAAACCTCAACTTTCAAAACAAGGTCTATTGCATTTTCTTGAAAATGGAGACATATAGGGCTACAGACTGATAGGTATGCATTTTAATAATTATAAGAAATTTATGATGAATTATTTATTAATTTAGAATCAGAATAATATATTAATGACCTTATAAAAATATTCATGTCCTCATGACCTTCATACTTCATTAGCAATGCACGGTTTATCTCTTTAGTATAGGTAGATTTGTACACAGTCTCAAACTTAAGATCATTGTAGGTTAAATTTAGAGGATTTTTTGTTAAGGACCTATATTTTTGGAACACATTTGAATACTAATATAATATTTCAATTTTATGAAACCAATTCCCATATTGGTTTCTTTGAGGCTTAAACTCATGGCCACATTGACCTCCATACCTATAGGTTATAGACATTATCTTGATATTCATGAGAACATAACTTATCCTTGAATTTTTGGATCTAAAAATGATTTGAAAACATTTAAATGGGTTTAAATAGGTAAAAAACTCAAAAAAATCCTACTTATTACTCCTTTCATGCATTGGTGGTCTTCATATTACCAAGAGTCTGCTTGCTACCTTGATCTATAATGGATACTTGTGGAAAACTATAAGTCACCAACATGTTGTGAGGTTTAGGGGTATATGAAGGAATTTAAGGATTATTTAATTAAAATATATATAATTAGTAAAGTGTGGAAGAGTTTTGAGATATTCATCATCATGTCTTTCACTGTTGGAAAAAAAACATCATGAACTCCATGCCTTCAACTTGTAATCTGCTCCAAACTAAATATTTCTTGCCTCTTTGGGATCACATGTGATAATTGAGGCTTGAAATATCATGTTAAATATTTATAAAATACTCCTATATAATTTTCCATTGTCCTCATGCTTTTAGTAAGCTTCAAAATTCTATTTTAATGAGAAAACTGAGCTAGTAGGGGTTTTATACCACCCTACCTTATTAGAATTTATTCATAAAGCATATCCCATGAGACTAATGAATATGAAAATTATTTTTAAGGAAATAATGGGAATCATCTATGGGTATGATATTTTTACCTGACATTGTCTCCCCTATCTATACCAAGCATATGAAATTGGCCCTTGTGAGCTTGCCAAGAGCGTGATGGAAGAATGAAAGTACTTTTTTGATTTGTTTGAAACTATGAAATCTTATTGAACATGGATTTTAATTTAGATAGATGAAGATACACATTTTTAATCATTTACACCTGAATATGATCCATCCTAATCCATACAATTGATTGAATTGCCCTCCTTTTGGTATTGAAAACCTCTTGTAACTACCTTTTCTCATTTGAAACTGACTAAAATTTACTTGAAAAGTGTTAGGATATACAAGTACATTTTCCTTAAATTTATTTGACTTCATCAATCTTAGATAAATTATGGAATTTGATAGTAAAGACCTCTGATAAGGGTTTACACTAGAGATGACTTAAACAAGCTTAACACCAAGAAAACACCTTATCTTAATTTCCTCAAAAATACCTTAAACACTACTAAAATTATATAAGACATTAATTTATACCTATTATAAATGTATACTTAGTGAAAAACGTCAAGTTTTTTATCAAGCCCATCTATGGTAGCCAAATTTGGCTAACATCTTTGGTGACCTCCTAGGATTGCATGATTGTTATGTGCCTTAGACCGATTTCCTAGTCCATCCATTGGGCATGGTGTCATATCTCACTCAATCTCAGACTTAAGTTAACCTTGAAAATTGACTAAAAATGCCTTGAAATAGCTAAATACCTTCATCAACACAACATAAGAAGAAGCAAACACACCAAATTAAAACACACATAATTAAAAAACAAGACAAGACACTATGATTCAAAGAACTTAGAGGAAATAAAAGACAAGAAACTAACGAAAATAACTAACCTTAAGACATTTTCATCCTAGATAATTTTTTTTATTTTAAAAAACTCTTCCTCCATGAGATATGAAATGATGTAGAACAAGCTTCCCTTCAGACATGATGTTTGGTGGAGTAGTCTTCTTGCTTACTAGTTCATTTGGCATGCTCTAAAGTGAATCATCAGTAAAAAACATGTTTCAAATGAATAGATACTAATCTTGTGATTAAAGACCCTTGTCATGATGATTCTTGATGTTTGAACTCACCTCAAACATGATCACATCTTGGTTCATGGGGGAAATATAAACCTTGACTACTAGAGGCTCTATGAAGTGGTATGTTTTATCTTGAATGATCTCTTGGGAGTTCTCAAATTGTTTCTCAATAAAGAGAGTAGCCTCACCAATAGGTGATAAAAACCCTTGAATATCCTTAAATTAATTCTAAGTCTTTAACTACTACTACCACATGATGAAGATCACCTTGCCCTTCATTACTAAAGATTGATTTGTTCTTTTCTTCACCAATGGGAGTGCCAATGATGAGTTCTTCTTGATGTTCACATGAAGATTTTTATTCATAGCCTTAATTTTACTCACTTAAAGATAAAAGTTGACCTTCATTAGCCTCCAATATAACATGTTATTCCTCAATGATGGGATACTCAAACTTATAAATAAGATTTAGACTTTTGAGATCATAGAGCCTATCTTTATCCTCCTTCTATTCACTAATGAATCCCTCCACTCTTGATATTATATTGTTTTCAAATTTATCCACAATAACTTCCTTATTCATTGGAAATCTCTCTTGAATTAACATCCATGTTGGGAAAGTTTTAGGTTATTGAGGAGGGAGGGGTGGGGTTTTAATAGGTTCATGAATTGGCTTGAATCTTGGGACCTCTCTCTTGTTTTAGGTTCCATCTTGGATAGAATTTGATAATGGGAATATTTGGGTATCTTGAAGAGAGTTAGATGGTGCTTTAATAGGCACAAGTTCCCTTTTGGCCTGAATTTCATGATTTAGGCATGGATCATCTTTATCATCCCATAACTCTACCACTTAATTCCAACTTGGAACTTTAGAATTAGGAGCCTCCTCTTGATGGTGTGTTACAACTTGAGGGGTGAATGAAGGATTTGAGAAGCTTACAAGATACTTTGGAGACTCATCAAATTTATGATTTTGAATGAGCATAGGAGAGGGTTCATGAGGGAGAGTAGGTTGATACTGGGGAACAATGAGTGAGGCTTTCATAGAATCAATCCTTTTTGGATGAATTATTGCAAGTTGGAGAAAATTAGGAAAAAAAGAGAATTGACTTGGTATTGGAGATGATGATTGAGGTTGAAGAGAATTCAATTCTTGCTCTTCCCATCTTACTAATCTATTTTTCATGAATTTGTTCAAATCTCTTATTTATAGCCTTTCATTATTTAGGATATGTTGGTTTCCCCTCTCAAAGGCTGCTCACTCACTTCTTATAAAATGTAATGAGTCCCTTAGCTTTTGAATTAGGTGACTAGGGTTAACTCAACCAAAATTTACACCTCCATCTACCTTCCTCATTACCATTTGATTCTTCAACATCTTTATGAGCAACTAAGAGTCTTGCTCTTTCTCATCTTGGATTCTCATAACTATACACTCCTTATATTTTAACTTCTACTAATGGAAATTTTGATAGGATTGATATGAAGGCTAATAAACTTGGTAAGGTTGATGAGGAAAGGAGGGAAGATAGAGCTCTTGATAGTAAGGATGATCACATTGATAACTAGGGTCATATGGAGTGTAAGTATGGTAATTGTATAGATGGTATGGATCAACATAGGACTAACATGGTTAATTATGCTAATGATAAGGACCAATATGCTATTGATAGGTCTCACCAACTTGAGTAAAACAAAATTCTACTCTAAATGTAGTGATAAAACCTCATGAAAATGATAAAATACAAAGATTACTTACTTGTAAGAATACCTAGGATACTAAAACCATTTGATTATGATCAGAGTCACCATTGGTGCTTATTTTCATGACTCCAAATACTGATGCATTAAAGAGCATGTTGAGGACAACATACCCCCATTTATGAAAATTGGGGACCCTTATGTCAAATTGTGAAAATTTGTACTTTATAATTTAAAATTCACTTAATTAAAGTGTCACTAGCATGTTTGTAGATTATTTATATTTGAAGGTCATCCACACCATGATTTGGTTGAATTATTTTTTCATGGCTCTAGTTTAACCTTGTTTGAGTTTGATAATAGTGGATCTTCTTATTTTAGGTTACAAGTCTAATGGGGTTCATTTGGAAAAGACAATGTCTGAAGTTCATAATTTTATGGTTTTATCGCAATTTGGTCTTATACTAACCTTTAGTCTATAGAAATTCAAATTAAATCCATGTTTAAAGATTTTTGAAACCCTAGCATAGGTTCTTTTGGATTAAATTCAAAATTGGTGAGAACAATTTATGTGAGAACACTTTAAAAAAGTTGTGGACTTAGTATAATTTTCATACTAAGGCTTGGTTGTGTTTTAAACATAACCAAACCTTAGTCTAAAAATTATATTCTTGGTCCCCTTTTTTTTCCATGTCCCTTGTTCCCTTTACCTTAGCATGGTCTAACTTTATTCGAAGGGTCCTTTTCAGGGAATATTTTAGTGGCGAATATTCATACTTTGGCAAATTTTACATTTTGTCACTGTGTTTTTTGGTGATTTCTATGCTGTTCCATGGTTTCCTAGTCGCCAAGCTTTCTTGGGTTTCGTGATTGCCTAGCTTTGTAATCGCCAAGGCAAATGTTTCATTTGAGTTTCTGCCTGGCAGTATTCACCTTTCACACAGCCGACCAGGTAGCGCTTAATGTGGAATGTTCACCGGGTTTCACGTTATGGGAAGTGGAGGATTCAGCTCGTTTCGCCAACACACTTTTGTTTGTAATATGTATAAATCCGAATTGAAGGAAATAGCAATGAGACATTCAATAACCCTTTGTTTTTCTGAAGCGAATAATATAGAAATAAAATAAACATTTAAGTATAAGAAAAGTTTCTTATACTTTAAGTTATATTTTATTTATATACTTTCAGGGTGTTTGAGAGGGGTTTCAGACCGCTAGGAGCTATAATGCAAATTCTAGGTTTTGGTGGATCCTATCATATTTTAGAGTTAGTCAGATTCCAGGGCTTCAGGGTTTCAAACTTAGCCATATTTTAGGGTTTCAAGATTTCAAGGAGACATCATAGGAGGTATGAAGGCTGCATGAAGTGATGTATGCGTGATAGAATAGTATGAAAATATCTCTCGCAAAGTGCCACAAGCCGATCCCACCCCATTCCCAGTGCCCAAAAAATTAAAATTTTACTATGATTATTATTTTTTGTTCGCCAATGTATAATTTTTTTGTGGTTTTAAAATAACACAATTCGCCCAGATTTTACACATTGTTTGAGAGACTATGAATGATTCACCAATGGAAATTATTATTTTTTCTTTGTAAACTATTTTTTTCACCACAAAAAATAAATTTTTTTGTCAGGGGTTTTACACATTTCGCCATTTTTTTACACCTTTTCTAAAGGAGGGGTTTCTTAAAGTATACCCTGGTCCTTTTATTATGTTCCTAAGCTTAGTATAAATTATGGATGATCCTTTTTGTTATAACTTAGACTAAAATATTAGTCCTAAAGTTTCATTCATGTTTATTAACATTACTAAGACCTTAGTCTTAAGATTTTATCCTAAGTTCCATATACCTTTGATTCCTAAATTAAACATTTTTCTCATTTATAAGATCAATGATCCACATTTACTCAGGCAAACATAATCAAACGATGCAAGATGGGATTGATAAGTCTAAGATTTTGATCCACATGACTGATCTCACTCAACCCTATGGGTTGAGATCGACGATCCACATTCCCTTAGATGTCCAAGTTCTAATGATGTGAGATCAATATTAAGACTAAAAGGGTCCCTTTTTATTATATAGACCTATCCTAAGACTTTACCATAAGGTTTCAATTATATTTATTAATATAATAAAACCTTAGGATAAAACCTTATGCTATGACTCTATTATTCAAATGGTCCTTTTGTTATGTTATAAGCTTAGAATAATATCTTAGTGCTAAAGTATTATTCATGTTTATTAACATAAATAAGACCTTAGTCCTAAGGCTTTATCTTAAGATTCATCTAAATTCATAGTCCTAAATTACATAGTTTGTATCTTCACAAGATTGATGACCCATGTCACATTAAATAGTTTGTATCTTCACAAGATCAATGACATAGAATTAACCTACGTTTTTACCCTAAGGTTTTAATTTTATTTATTAATACAATAAAAATTTAGGCTAAAATCTTATGTTATGAATTTATTGGTCGAAGGATCCCTTTTATTATGTTGCAAGATTATGTTGTCTTTGTTATTCATAATGTCATATTGTTAAAAAACTTAGCTTAGAGATTTTACCCTAAAGTTTTGGCATATTTATTAATATGATAAAACCTTAGGTTAAAAAACCTTATGTTATGTCCTTTTATTATTAGTCATGGGGTCCCCCTTGTATTATGTTCTAAACTTAGCTTAAACATTTTAGACTAAGGTTTATTTTGTGTTTATTAACATGAAATAAAAACATAGTCTAAAGTCTTTAACCTAAGTTCTTTATGTGTCCTAACATTTACTTAAACATTATGCATCTTTGTAGGTTCAACAATCTATGTTCACTCATATGAGATTGATCGAATTACATGAGATGATTCAAAACTTCAAATGGGGCCTGAGACAAGTAAGAGGGTGACAAGTGTCACCTTATCATAAAAAGACTTTTGAGTAGCCAATGGTAGTACATCCCATGAATTTTAATCCAATGATATGTGTTTTTTTTAATGACGATGATCAAATGGTGTGAGATGAAGGTAGACTTTTCAATGGACTTCCAAGTAAAAGAGAGACCACCACATGATGAGAACATGTTAAATGGAAAGACTAAAAGATTAAAAATATCAAAAGTCTTGTGAGACTACCAAGTGGCACAACTTTGGGGCCTAGTATAGATTAAAGCTCATGCATCTTCCAAATATTAACAGTCTACATTGATTCATACCCATAAGATCCAATGGTGTGTAATCAATATTGAAAAGCCAAAAACCCTATAAATAAACCTAAGATGGCCATGTAGTGAAAGTATGTGAGCTTATAATATTGATAAGATGTAGAGCTCAGAAGGCCTATGGGACTACCAAGTGGCACAACCTCAAAGCCAAATACATATAATGACCGATGACATTCAACTAAAAATATCAAGGTCAATGACCAACATTGATCTATGCAAAGAGATCTGATGGTGCAAAATAAAATCATATTTTAAAAAGGAAATGGTCATTTTTTCAAACATTAATGAGTAATTCTAATATGAAAATACTTGTTAGATGCTGCAATGATGTCACATAGATAGAAAGTGACAAAACTAAAAATTTTATGGGCTTAAAAATGTAAAGGTATAGATATATGACCTAGATGAAAATCTAAAGCACAAATCTCACTTAGTTTCAAATAGATTCCACCATTAAAGCTCTGAGAAAACTCGTATAAAATCCCTAATGTGTAAAAAATCCCTAATTTGACTTGGTATTGATTATAAATCAAGCCTAGGAAATTAAATTGTCATCAAAGTAAGTGAAATTTGATACAGAGTTGAATTGTAGACCACTAGTGAGAAATTTGAACAAACTCATAGCCATCGCAACAAGAAAACAAGATAGAAAAGGTGTAAAACTCTATTTGACCTTAGGCACAGAGGGGAGAATCTTTAAGGACGTAGAATTCAATGCAATAGTTTTAAACATGGGATATAAGAATTGGTCCAAGCTTTTCTATATGATCAAGGAGCTACATAACATCACCAAGGAAGATGAGAAGAATGGATCAATCAAAAGGAGGTAATACAACTTGGTTACCATTCAAATGACTAGCTTTCATTATGTTACAGCTAAACTATAGCTACTTCATTGCATATATGTTCTTTCCCCTATTTTTAAATATTACAAGATTAAAAAGGGCATGCTGGTCAATGAACATACTCACAAAAGTATAGCTTATATTTATCCATTTAATTTAGAGAATTAATATAAGTTTCCTAAGCCCCAAGTAGATATAGTCACAATAAATGAATGGGTCAAGTAGAATGACCAATAACCTATTCTGGAAATCAAGTGTTCTTAGACTTCAATGGTAATATCCCAATCAACCAATTTAGACCTGGGATCAAGATAATTATGACTTTGATGAATAGGCTATGTGGAAATCCCACCACCACTTATGTAGACAAAATATGGGTGCCCTTACTAGATTTTATGGTTGAGAAGGAACTCACCCCTCCCATTGGTGAGGTTGTTAGCACATGTTTATGTAGGTAGATTTCTATAGTCATGAAAAGGACTAGGAACTAATCCTACTTGATGTCTTACATGTTAGATTCCCTTTTTTCAACTACCAAGATCTATAACTTTAGAGGATTGTCACTTGAGGGGACATAGATAGTATCCCAATTCTACTCAATGTTTCAAATATTCAAGTATAGGGACCACAGTCATTTCATCTATGAATTTGTCTATCCAGCTTTGACTGAATCCATAACTAGAAACCCAATGGTAAGATTTAGTCATTTGGACAAAAAGTCAATTGAATCCATTAATGACATGTGGTTTTACTTGGATTGCACAATCATCAGGATTGAGGGAACCCAATACACCCTAATTAGGCTACCAATCCATGTGTCAAATAAGTTAGATGAGCAATAGGTAGTATACTAGATATGCAATGATATAGTTGGTGTGTATAAAATTAAGAGGAAGGGACTACTCCATACCCTACCCATGACCATTGGAAAGACTGTATTTCAACAATGGGATAATATTGAGGTTGCTTCTTGTCATGTCCCCTTCTAGTTGACATCTTTTCGAGTGGATGATTAGCCTATTATGCGACCCTCGTAGGCTGATGGGATGGATAGAGGGTCTTGATGGAGATGGGTTGGATTTTGTTTGGGCTCTTTCAGACATGAATTAAGGGAGATATTAATATTTGATTGATTTAAGCAAATATTAATTATTTGGTCTAATTTTAATTAATTATTAATTATTGGGTCTAATTTTAGGATCCTAATTCTAATTTTAAAATTGGTCTAATTTTAAGACCCTAGTTCTAATTTAAGGGAATCTAATTTTAGCAAGCACACCTTTGGAAGGGTATAAGAATCTCTCATGGGAGAGAGTTTGTATTCATGATTATTATTGATATTGATTCTTGTTAGGAAATTCTTCTGTGAAGACTGAGCCAAGGGTTCCAGGATTCCATTTGCATTGAAGAACGTCAACTCTTCATTGTGTGCGATTCAGAGGTTGTGAGCGATCAGCCGATCGATTGCCAAATTGAGAGATAACTTCATACAGAATTTATCACATGTGTTTACAAGTTTGAGAGATAAATTCACACAGAAGCTATCATAAGGGTTTACAGGTATTTCATTATTTTTGGGTTTTGACTCAAGAATTATCCAGATATAGATCTTTTGTATTAGTCCATAATTCTACAGATCAGGATCAAGCATACAGGGTGTGCTATATCAGCGGATGTACGAATTCCATACAAATTTGTGAAAATCCATACGCATCAACAGAAAGTTTAGGCACCGACATCAGCGAACAGAGACCTACAGAGACCAACATCGGTCGACATATCACTGACGTTAGTGAGTTAACGACTATAGATCGACCGACGATGGTAGTATAACCGACATCGGCGACTGTGTTTTTTACACAGTAGGCCGAGATGTACCAAATTTAGATTTCTTTCCTAGTTTGTGGAATATTTAGGCTATTAAGGCCGTACTTTCAATATTCTTTGTATACTTGATAGAGGACCTCTATTGTAAGCTTATGAGCAAATAAATAAGAGTTTATACTGTGATTTATTTATCTATTTGAAGATATTTTGCAAAAATTTAGATAAGTAATTCAGAGCTTTTGTTTTGATATCCAAAGGGATATTACAGTGGTATCAGAGCTAAATCCTGCCATCCTGAGGGTTTGAAAATCTTATGCAACCACAAGAGTTGGGATCACATGGGTATTACACACGCAATAGAGCTTTGCTTGAAGGTACCCAGTTGTTAGAACAATAGCCGATTATCATGAGTGACAGACGTGAGGGTAGCCCACCCAAGGCCCACCGACATAATGATGATCCGAGTACCAGAGAATCCTACCGTGAGATGACACAAGCACTACAGGCACTAACTACTATGATAAGGAGGATGAACCCACCTGATAGATAGAATGGGGACCAAGGTGATAACAGAGATGTTACGCTTAATCAGAGACCCCAGTAGGGCCACTCCAGAACAGTGGATAGACCTACACGTCCTACATTTGTTCGAGAGGAACCAAAAGTTCCAGCAGAGGAGGAGGCAGGAGATTCCTCATTTGCAGATGTTTACCTAGCTGCAGATGATGAGTGGAATTTATTACCTCCTCATGTTCGAGAGAGGATGCCCTTTGATCATTTTGTTAATCTGAGGAGAGAGCACTACAGATTGGTTAGACAAGACAGGAGACCCAGACATCAGAACAATGATCTTAAGCATGCTACAAGCAGGCTCACACTCGCGATGTTTGATGCAAGTGGTAAGGTCACAGTGCAGGCCTAGATTAGTAAGTTGGACACCTTTCTCACATTGCATCTGATGGCTGAGGAAGATGCTATCAGATATGCGACACTACATCTTGAGGGAGTAGCTCACGATTGGTGGCACCACAGGATGGTGACACTCCATCATGATCAGATCACATCTTATCAAGAGTTTGTGGACAAGATGGTAGAGTGTTTTGATAGGAGGGACCCAGAGTCCTATTTCTGAAAGTTGGCATAGTTGCACCAAAGCGACAGTCTAGAGTCTTACATTGGTGACTTCCAAAAGTTATCAGTTATGGTTCCTGACATTTTAGAGAGGCGACTAGTAGTACTCTTCATGGAGGGATTGATAGAACCATTGAGAGGTTGAATCAAAGGCTTTGATCCTCCTTCATTATAGGAAGCTATGAAGAAGGTGCGTAGTATGGAGATGGTAGCCCCATCAAGTAGATCTAACTCCAGAGGTACTTCTTCATCCAGGGACAGTAAGGGCTTTAGTAGGAACAGAGAAAGACTAGGTTTCAACATAGATAAATCAGGTGTTAAGAATAATTCAAAGGCCAACCCAGCAAAACCACCATTGGATAGAGAGGCTCTTAATGATCTACGTAGGAAGAAGATTTGTTTCTACTGCAAAGGTCCATATGATGCTAATCACGATTATCTTTTGAGGCCTAAGGGCAAAGCTAATTGAGTGATGTGGGCCTATTATGAGGATGAGGAATCAAAAGATTCTAAACATCACGATTGTTCTGAGGAGCTAGAGGTTAAGGCTTCAGAGCCTAGGGTAGAGGTAGAGTCAAAGCTCTAGATTCAGGAGGCACGTCTACCTAGCATCCAGCACGAGGGATCATTCAGACTTTGGGGAGTTTTGGCAGGATAGAGGGTCATGACCCTTCTTGACATGGGAGCTAAACATAATTTTATTGATACTAGATTTGTGGAGAAGCGTGGACTCACCACAGAAGGGTTTGAGGGCATTAGAGTTAAGGTAGCTGATGGTTACACCCTCAGGTGTGAGTGAATGATCAGAGATCTCCCATTGTGCTTGAACAACTATGAGTTCAAGGCTAGTTATTATGTGGTCAACATGGGGGATATAGATTTGGTTTTGGGCATGAAGTGGCTTCATTCCCTTGAGGTAGTCACTCTTAGTCTTGAGGATATGGAGATCTGTTTTGATGTTGATGGGAAGACTCACATTCTTAAAGTAATACGAGATGGCAACATCAAAACTATTTTTTTACATCAGATGGAGAGGCTCATGAGACATGACATGGTAGAGTGGGCTGCTGAGTGCACATTGGCACCAATGCAGGAGGGACAGTAGAAGACCGAGTATCATCCTGACATTCAGCAGTTGAGAGTCAAGCATGATAAGGTATTTAGTGACATTCCACCTAGGAGACCTCTAGACAGGGGCATTGTGCAAATTATTGAGCTTGAGGAGGGTACTAAGCCCATTATGATTACTCCTTATCAACATCCTAAGCGGTTGAAGGATGAGATTGAAAAAAAAATTAAGGAATTACTGGCTATGGGTCACATTCAGCCTAGCAAATCACTGTTTGCTTCTTCAGTTGTTCTAGTGAAGAAGAAGGATGGCACCCTACGCATGTGCATTGACTATAGAGCCCTAAATAAGAGAACCATTAAGAACAGGTATCCTATACCTCGTATTGATGAGCTTATTGATGAGCTCCATGGTGCACATTACTTCACAAAGATAGACTTAAGGTCAGGCTATCATCAGATTAGGGTTTGCGAGTAGGACATGGAGAAGACAGCTTTCCGTTGCCATTGTGGACACTATGAGTTTATAGTGATGCCATTCGGGCTCACTAATGCACTAGCAACATTTCAGTCTACCATGAATAGAGTCTTCCATTCACTACTGAGGAGGTTTGTACTTGTTTTTTTTGATGACATTCTTATATACAGTAGTACTTGGCAGGAGCATTTGGCTCATCTAGAGAATGTACTTAGCATCTTGGAGAGGGAATCCTTGTACGCAAAGGAGTCAAAATGTGATTTGGGGATGACCGAATTGTTATACTTGGGTCATATTATCAGTGCAGGGGGAGTACAGATGGATCCTGAGAAGATCTGCGCTATCATAGACTGGCCTATTCCAGCAAACCTAACACAGCTAAGGGGATTTCTAGGTTTGTGTGGATTTTATCAGAGGTTCGTGAATGGTTATTCACGGCATGCAGCTCCTATGACAATTAACTAAAAAGGGTGCTTTTTGTTGGACACCTAAAGCACAGGAGTGTTTTGAGAGGTTTAAGGAGTTGATGACTACGTGCCCAGTTTTGGCACTACCTGATTTTTTGAAGCCGTTCGAGCTTCAGTGCGATGCTTCAGGGGAGGGCATTGGAGCGGTGCTTATGCAGGACAAACACCCCATAGTATATGAGAGCCGTAAGCTTAGAGGACCAGAGAGACTGTACAACATATATGATAAGGAGATGCTTGCTATCATGCATGCCTTAGCAAAATTTAGGCAATATCTTGTGGGTAGCAAATTTTGCATCAAAATGGACCACAACAGTTTGAGACATTTCTTGGGGCAGCGAGACCTCAATGATCATCAGTAGAAGTGGGTGAGTAAAATACAAGCATATGACTTTGACATCTCTTTCATTAAGGGCACCCAGAATGTTGTGGCCGATGCTCTTTCACGCAGGCCATTTTTGAGTACCATGGTCCACATTACAGAGGATTGGCGACATATGATTGTGGTAGAGTATGCCAAGGACACATGGGCATCTAGCCTTGTTGAGGGATCGATGGTTGACACCAGATATACTCTTGTGAATGACTTGATCATTTACAAGAACAGGGTTTATTTGATCCTAGGATCATCGATGAAGAACATTATCATGCGAGCTTTTCATGATATACCTACTGCAAGACATCCTGGATATTTTAAGACTTACAAACAAATTAGGGAGAGATTCACATGGAAAGGCCTCAAAGCAGATGTTCTTTAGTATGTGCGTGAGTGCCCTATTTGTCAGTAGAACAAGCAAGAGAACACGTACCCAGCAGGATTGTTGTAGCCACTTCTAATTCTTGACAGGAAGTGGGAGTGTTTTGTCGATGGATTTCATTACAGGCTTGCCTAAAGCCCAAGGATGAGATTGCATATATGTAGTTGAGGATCGGTTAACGAAGTATGCCCACTTCTTTTCGATTACCACCACACACACAGCTACATAGGTAGCAAAGGTTTTCTTTCGAGAGGTATTATGATTGCATGGATTGCCTCAGAGCATAGTGAGCGACAGGGATAGTCGATTCCTGAGTCACTTTTGGTAGGAGGTGTTCTGACTCTGTGGGACTGAGCTTACACTTAGCACCAGCTACCACCCACAGACTAATCGACAGACAGAGATAGTGAACAAATGGGTGGAGGGCTACCTTAGGAACTACATTGTAGGGCAGCAAAAAGCTTGGGTCAAGTGGATTCATTTGTGTGAGTATTGCTATAACATGACTTTCCACATGACCATTCAGATGTCTCCTTTTATGGCATTGTACGGGTATGAGGCACCAAGTTTTCTAGATTTGCTACTGAGCGATAGTAGAGTGCCGAGTGCTGGAGACTTATTGCAGGAGAGTCAGGATATTATGAGGACTCTCAAGGAGAATATTGCTAAGGCACAGAATCAACAGAAGCAGTATGCAGATCAATAGAGGACCGAGAGATCTTTTGAGGTGGGTGACATAGTCTATCTTATGCTTCAGCCTTACCGTCAATCTACTCTTAAGAAGAGTGCGGCAGAGAAGCTTAAGCCACGTTACTACGGTCCTTTCAGGATCTTGAGATGTGTTGGAGAGATGGCTTATGAGCTAGAGCTTCCGACAGAGAGCAAGGTACACAATGTCTTTCATGTATCACACCTCAAAAAGGTGTTAGGACACCATGTGATACCTTCTACAGTTTTACCCCCCTTAGATGATAAGGGAAAGTTAATTTTAGTACCTGAGTCCATCTTGGAATCTAGAGAGAGACAGTTGTGTAGGAGGACTATCAAGGAATATTTGGTAAAGTGGAAATATTTGCCAGTTGAGGATGTGACATGGGAAAGCGAGGATATTCTATAGCATCCAGAGTTGAGATTGCTTGAGGGCAAGCAATTTTAGGAGGGGCAGACTATCATGTCCCCTTCTAGTTGACATCTTTTCGAGTGGATGATTAGCCTATTATGCGACCCTCGTAGGATAATGGGATGGATAGAGGGTCTTGATGGAGATGGGTTGGATTTCGTTCGGGCTCTTTCAGACATGAATTAAGGGAGATATTAATATTTGATTGATTTAATCAAATATTAATTATTTGGTCTAATTTTAATTAATTATTAATTATTAATTATTGGGTCTAATTTTAGGATCCTAATTCTAATTTAAGAATTGGTCTAATTTTAAGACCCTAGTTCTAATTTAAGGAAGCCTTAAGTCTAATTTAAGGGAATCTAATTTTAGCAAGCACACCTTTGGAAGGGTATAAGAATCTCTCATGGGAGAGAGTTTGTATTCATGATTATTATTGATATTGATTCTTGTTAAGAAATTCTTCTGTGAAGACTGAGCAAAGGGTTCCAGGATTCCATTTGCATTGAAGAACGTCAACTCTTCATTGTGTGCGATTTAGAGGTTGTGAGAGATCAACCGATCTATTGCCAAATTGAGAGATAACTTCATACCGATGTTATCACATGTGTTTACAAGTTTGAAATATAACTTCACACAGAAGCTATCATAAGGGTTTACAGGTATTTCATTATTTTTGAGTTTTGATTCAAGAATTATCTAGATATATATCTTTTGTATTAGCCCATAATTCTACAGATCAGGATCAAGCATATAGGTTGTGCTATATCAGTGGCCATATGAATTCTGTACAGATCTGTGAAGATCCGTACGCATCAACAGAAAGTTCAGGCATCGACATCAGTGAACAGAGACCTACAGAGATCGACATCAGTCGACATATCACCGACGTCAGTGAGTTAACGACTATAGATCGACCGACAATGGTAGTATAACCGACGTCGGCGACTGTGTTTTTTACACAGCAGGGTGAGACGTACCAGATTTAGATTTCTTTCCCAGTTTGCAGAATATTCAAGCTATTAAGGCCGTACTTTCAATATTCTTTGTATACTTGACAGAGGACCTCTATTGTAAGCTTATGAGCAAATAAATAAGAGTTTATACTATGATTTATTTATCTATTTGAAGATATTTTGCAAAAATTTAGATAAGCAATTCAGAGCTTTTGTTTTGATATCCGAAGGGATATTACACTTCTAGACATAGAGCCTTTTTCAAACTATAACATGATGAATTAAGATAGTGGGATCCCCAAGGGAGGGTATTGGGGAACCTAAAAGAAAAAATGATAAGTGTGACATATGAAAATCTACTTGGTGTTTATGACTCAATGTACACAAAGGCATCATCCTTAGCTGAAGTCTTGGCAAAATTTAAAAAGCATAACATCAACCTAGAGGCTAAATTGATGAGAGATCATAAAGGGAATGATGATATATGGAAACTCAGTCCAAGGCAGTACCATTTATTGGGGGGGGTAAATCCTCTAGACCTCCTCCCACACAAACACAGTCACAAATAGAGATCCAAAATTCTAGGGCATAAAATGAATAGAGCCATGAGGATAGAAGACCTGATAAGATGGCATCATCTTCAAACCAACCTAAAGAAATAGGATCACCAATTGAATTCATTGATATAGTGGCATTAGATCCTAGTGAAATAATAGAAGATGCACTAAAAATGTTATCCAATGCCTATCAATCAGATGAGGAAGCTTAGGCTAAGGGAGCAAAAGCAAAGAAAGGTAAAGAAGTGACAATGGATTTGGTCCCTATGAACACACCTACCCTAAAGATGAAATTTGAGTTAGCATTATCCCCATTATGTGGAAAGAATCCCAAGTTAACCTTCACTCATCCTTTGAGTGAGGTCAACCTTTTTAGTGAAGATAATCCAATTCAAGGGCCAACCATTCTTGAATGGTTTATGTATGGAAAATTATAGAAGATCCCTACCATGCACGATCCTTGGGCCATAACAAAGTCTATTAATATAACTATGCATGATGAGCTTAAGCCATGGATTTTGGCTTTACAGAAGTAAGAATAACAAAGGATGGATACCCTAGGGGAGTAAAGTGGCATGCAAATGGAAACTCCAGAGCCTCCTAAAGTGACTCAATCATCAGTGGGAGTTTAGTTTAATTTAGAGATTGCCAGTTTAGAAAGAGTGATTGAAAAGAAGCCATAGTTAGAGGTGAGGAATTCACCCTCCAAAATATAGATCCATTCACAAGCTTAACTCTTGTTGAAGGCTAAAATATAGGAGAAGACAAGATATTTAAAGAAAATATCCTTGATGTATCCCAGACCCAATCTCAGTAATTATAAACCATAATCAAGGCCTTTTACAATAAAATAAGAATTTAAAGGAAGCTGCTATCTTATCAATCCATGAAGATAGATTCATGAAGTTTGAGGACACTATGAATGACCTTTTCAACTCTTTGAAGGTAGTCAAAACTAGGTAGGGAACAATGGAGAAGCAAATCACTAAGGTTACAGGTCAAGTTGGCCAATAGCAAGCTTCAAGCTATCAAGTGAAAGACTTGATCAAGGCCTTGACCAAGAACCCAATCTATGACTTTAGGACTATCATCTTAGCACATTTGAATATGGATATGGCCATATTGGTAGACAAGATTGAAGCCCTATGTAACTGGTCCAAATGAATGGAGGACCTAGGCAAGGATTTCAAATAATAGCAAAGTGGAATGTTGCATATTTTGGATAGTTTGATTAAGGAATCCACAACCCTCAACTCATTGAGTCATATAATTAATGAAGAGTTAAAACACAAGACCTTTTAGTTTATGTAATAGGTGAGAATCTAGGGGCAAGGGCAAATAGTAGATGATAACAAGAGGATCATGGACCTACTTCTATCATTTGAAGAGAAAATAGGAGATGCTAGGGGCATCAAGCAAACAATAGAGAAACTTGAGAGGGACCTTACGAACCTAGAATATCATGGAAAGGATCTCTTCTTGAAGCCTATTATTAACCTCTAGTTCATTAATGATCAACACTATAGGAT
Source organism: Torreya grandis (assembly GCA_037957365.1). Classification (NCBI taxonomy): domain Eukaryota; kingdom Viridiplantae; phylum Streptophyta; class Pinopsida; order Cupressales; family Taxaceae; genus Torreya; species Torreya grandis. Next base: position 516,883 of record JARHVA010006347.1, read on the forward strand.
GAAGATTCTTCAACAAAAATAGGGAATTATATCGATATAGGGACCTTAAGCTAGATAAGAATATTTTTTTTATAAAACTTTATAATATTTTGAAAATAAAATATTCTTTTTTTTGTAAAGGCATGTGTAACTTGAAAGCACATTTCCTATAGGTCAATCCACTTCAAAAATTTTAGTGTATTCTATAACTTTTTTAGAAAGGATAGTTGTCCTTACACTTGTACACTTGTAATTGGATATGACTGACCGACATACTCCCTTGCATTCTATAAAAGGAGTATTGTCATTTGTAAAAAAAGGGAGATTTATTTTGGATCCAAAAACTAGTCTAAACTTTTGAGCAATTAATGCAAGTAAGGAATTATACAAAGATTGACCATTTTCATTTATGTCATTTGTTATTATGGTTTCTCTCTCACTTATTCTCATTTCTAGATATGAATTGTTCTTTTGAAATCTTGGTGTGCATATTTTAATTGAAAAATTGTTAACTTGTGTCAATGTGAGTTTGATTAAAAGTTCTCAAGTTTATTTTGTTTCCTTTACTCTTCATGCATTTGGGCTAATGTTGTTTGCTTATAGGGGTAGATCAATAAAGTGAACTAGGTTATTATAAGCATTACTTTTCATCCTTCAGATATTTTCTTGATGTGTAGTAATATTTGATCTCATGCTATTTCATATTATACATTGGTTAAGTGCATTCTTGGAGGACACTTGAGCTTTATCATAATGTTTGGGATGAAGATCAACAACATCTCTTTTCTACCTTACCCTTTCAATTTTTTTAAAAATCAGATCTATCTATCTTAATTTCCATTATAAATATCCATTTTAGATTCATCTTCAGATTATATTTGATCATAATTCACTAATATTAGCTCAGATTACTTCACTCTTTGCAAAGATAACTAATTGGCCACAGTGGCTCCCAACTGCCAAACTTTATAAATATTGTGAAATAGTCCACTTGCTTTTCTTCTATTTCATCAATAGATAACATGATTATCAAAAATTGTAACTCATGTGAAAAATTATTTAATTATAAAATGAGAAGTGTTCTTTAAACACTCTTAGCACCTGTAATACATATTTAGGCATCAACAAAGCACACCAATCATTCTTTAATAGATGAATTCTCTTATCCCATTGGGTATGCCAAAAGTGTTATCATCAAAAGTTGCACCTTTGAGGATGTTTTTCAAGCCTCCTAACTTAAGCGACATCATAGAGAGACCTATAGGCCATAGGTGCCCTAATAAGTGAGGTGAATCTCTAGATAAGGCCAGATCCCTTGAAGCTATCACCCTAAATTACTACTAGACCTATTGCTTGTAAAGGAAAAGGCTATGAGAGGTAAAATTAAATTTAAATAGGCAGGTGATGTACCATGTTAACACCCTGAAATTGACTATCATGCATTAATAATAATGAATTAGGTATGAACTTGATCACACTACTAAACAAGGACCTTCAAGCATGAGTGTTTCAACATGGAGGTCATAGATATTGTATTAAATGAAATGGCTAATCAAGAGGTATAAGAAAGATAGTAGTGAATGAAATCCACTTCCAAACTATGAAAATCTACCTCAAAATCACCTTGTGACCTACAAAAAGACAATACATTTGCAAAAAGGTAGGAGAGGATAAATGAGAGAGAGAGTGAAGGAACTACTAATATCATTCATTAATAATTACACAAGTACACTAATTACAAGAATATGAGAAGGTAATAATCAAATTTATTCAAGATTCAAAGGCATAATACAAGTGTTTAGTTAAGCAGGGATTTTCCATACTCAATGAAAGGATCCATAAAAAGTCATTCAAGGCTACATATATAGGAGAAAGTAAGAAAGAGAGAGAGAAAGAGGCATAGGAAGATCAATGACAAGTGTCATGTTGAGGTGTGTAAACATTATTAATGTAATAACATAAATATTATTGTTATAAAAATATTACATTAATAGTTTGTGGTTAGTTTTATTTAGTTTAACGAATATATTGTTAGTCACAATATATTCATATTTAGTGGGTTGGTTAATCGGAGTTTGTTTGTGAGATATTGGTGGAGATTGTATCTCCCCAATTATAGGAAATAACTTTCCTATATAATTTTTAATATCTTGTATATGTTTAATTAGATAGAATAAAATAATTTTATGCTGTGTGTTAAATATTTCTATGTGTTTGGCTCCTTTTTCCATGTTAATATTCTACAGATCTAGACCAAATCTATTATCTAGTATCAGATCAAGATGGGCTTATGAGAATTGGTGAGGGGAAACAATTGTTTTCAATTGTCCTGACTGATGAGAAGAATTTATGAAATTAGGTAAATTTTAATGTGCAATCATATTCAAATTGTATAGATTGTGTTCTATGTGTATTGTTACTTTTTATTCTATCTTCAATGAGCTATAACATATTCTCCCAACACAGTGACCCACACTATGATCATTAGTGCATAAATAACTGTTATAATGGATTTTCAAGAAATATTTCATATTTATTTTGAAAGGTTTAAGGCCTTGGTCATTTCCTTATGTTAAAGACAAGGACTGCATGGTCTATCCATCTGCCAAAGCCATCATGGGGTCTGCTTGTATCTAGTTTAGAAAAATAAAAAATAATGCCATGTTAAATTAAAAAGTATTCTTGATATTTATCTACCGTGTCACCTGACTCACTGTATTCATTCTATAATTGGCATCAATAGTATATACATTGATTTAAAATAATTGAATTACTCAACATCCATTGTGTTTTTTTCTACATTGACCTTTACTTGCCATGATTCTTATGACCAATTTGTGGACCATTCATTCATATGTCATTATTTTATCCTCTTTTGGATCATCACAATGAACCTAATAACATTTGCATCATGTGATGGTTTGAATTTTCATCCTATGGAATTAAAGTTATGTATTGATAATACCATACTTTGCATTGGTACTCCCAACTATAGATTATAGAAGTGTGATTATAGAGGTAATATTCATCCTTTACCAAAAATGATCTTGCTCCATGTTTGATCCATCTTGCTATTCACTTCCAGCCATGGTACAACCTGTGTTTGAGACTTGGTGTCATGTTCAAGGTTGAATCAAGGGAGTTAGATTTTCATGTGGATAATGCTGTGCCAATCTTGGTTAAATCTATAGTGAAAATTTTTGTGAGTTTATTAAGTTCAAATATTGATTCAATATTTCTATATAAGTATCATTTAGTTCAGTGTTTAATTTTTATTCTAGATTGAGTCTTTAATCTTATGGTCTTATATAGCCAAGTTACACATTTGACATTTGTAATAAGTATTAGTGTGGTTAATACCATTTTTTAAAGTTTTTTTTAATATTTTTAGTTTAGATATAAAGTTGAGTCATCGATATCAAAAGTCAAAAATACTTGTATAGGTTATGACTTTAGTTACCAAATAATTGATATTTCCAATATTGATATTAGATTCAAAATCAAAGGTGTCTTTTATCATAATAATGTTTTTTGAAGTGGTCATGTATGTGTCAGTATCAAATTTACTTAAAATAAAATGAGTCAAAATTTAAAAGTCATTTTTCATCAATAAAGCATTTTAAGTCATGTTGTCAAGAATCCATTTTTTAAGTTTTTAAAGGTCATATAGAGTCATTATCAAAATTGTCAAAATAATAAAAAATTGCATCACGAATGCATTTTCACTTGTACGTAACATCTATATTGTGGGAGGAATTTATCCTCAAACCAAGCTTCATTGACACATGTGTTGAGTTAGCCAAATCCTATACTAGACAAAGGAAGAAATAGAGGTTGGAGGTTTTAGATCCTCTCATTAGTCACCAATGATGGAGACCAAATGTTTTGGTGATATTTTTTGTGGTGTGATTTTTTATTTTTTTAGTGTGGTGTGCTTTGTACCAAATCAACTGATGTCAAGAATAGCTTTTCAATGGCAGTGGAAACTATTTATGCTATTTTTGTTTGGTTGGCAAAAAACATTAATAGAGGCTACATAATATGACAATAAAGATTTTTTCCTTATGATATTTCATTTTTTGAGTTGTGTGTTTTTATTACCCTATTAGTTTGGAAATCCTTTTTGGAGAAAAGGAAGAGTGTAGATATAATAGAATATGGAAAATAGTTATATAGGAGGGTAGCTAACTATATAAATCCTTTGGCTAACTTATTTATTTATGGAGATTATTGGCCAATGACATGTATATTGCGATCACATGGAGTAAATGTGGGATGTGTTTGTAGACACCAAAATTGTGTCGACTCCCCTTGGTCCCCTTCACACTTTATTAATTTAAAATAAATTACTTATTTTAAATTAATGACATCACCCTATACATCACCCTACGACACCTCGCCTTGGACACCTCACCACTAAGACCATTTCCTACCCCATGACTCACCCTATGACTAAGTCCTTCATATCATAACTACCTAAGACCCATTCTAACCTTCTAACGAACACTCATGCCTAATAACCTCATCCTTTGACCATTCTCCAATGGCAAATGCACATGGCAGATGGAGAACAGGTGAAAGGCTAAAAATAGACCTTTTACCCATTCTCTGGCCACTGACGTCTATCAATTGTCAGCCGATGCTACTAGGATCGCCGATGTCAATTTACTTAAACCAAGTTCTAACCCCCAAAATGACTAATCACTAATCATGAAATCATGAATCCGGAATCAACTTCCTCTAGGACTCTCTCTCTCTCAGACTTGGACATCGACAACACTCTGAGACCAAGCATCAGACTTAACCTAATGCTCTCCAAGCTCCAAAAACTCTGTAGAAATCACTCTAGACATTGGATTGGAAACATTGCATGAGGACTCGATGGCAGCGACAACAGGAACAAGTGTTCTAAACACCTCTGGTTCTTTTCCAGATAAGAGCTAAGTATTCTTCTGCCTTTCATCTCAGTTATTTAGAATACGTTAGTAATTAGTTTCTATTTACTATTTCTAAATACTATCAACTAGAATCGACTTTCTTCCTGGAGAGGTTGAAAAGCCTTCTTCTTAACCTTACCCTTTTTGACAACCTACCCTCCACCTTTGTCCCTCTTAAGACCTTATTGACTTCCCTACAACCCTGCAAAGACCTCCAAACTCTCAGAGTCCTATCGACCACAGACATAACCCTGAGACCCATCCAAGGACCATTGCCACTACCGACATTAGCAGACTAATCGACGCCAGCAACATTAACCAACTGATGCTGATAGAACTACTGACGTCAGCAACTGTGGAAGACTGACAATAGGAATCAGGTACGTGCTATCTATTTCTCTTTCTTTAAGTCTTTCATTATTTCTCTTTATTTGACACTCTTTTTATCAAATAGTGGATTGTCATCCCTTGAGGTAGCTTTTACGCTTCTGGGACCGAGCATATCGCTTGGCAGTCCACCATATATCTCTCTAACATTTTCTATGTTTGAGTCTTTTTCTTATTTACAGGTGTCTTCTTCCACAGCCAAAGAGGAGCTCCTACAATGTCTGGATACGGTGCACAACTTAATCTGGGTATCATCTAACCCCTGACCATTTATCTTTAGTTTCTTTCTTCTTCTGAATGTAAAAAACAACAAAAATGTAGAGAAACATTCTGGCATGCCCGATGGGACCCTGGAGTTTTCCTTAAGTTCATTTTTCTAAAAGGCAAACTTTCATATAGGTGCATTAGGAAAAAATTTTCTTCTTGCATCCTTCTTCTATCTCTTTATTTCGAAAGGAAACCATTAGCACAAGTTAAAAATAACATCTTTCTTTTTCTTCTTGTCCCTTATTTCCTTGCATCTTAGAGTAGTGAAAATTCATACTCTTAACCTTTTCCTCACTTGTTTGCATCTAAACAAAACATTTCAATTCGGGTTAAAAATCTATCGCATTTCATTCCTTCTTGAATGCATATTTAGCCCTCTCATTTAGTAATTAAAAATGCATTATGAATAAAGCATAGTACACATATGTTACACAACCAGATCATAAGCACATCAAATTAAACATCTAAACATACCTGAGATAAGGCCTGACTAGGATTTCATCACCTAGCGGATACCTTACCCTTCTTGGCGATTCCACTTGGACTTCACTACCAAGGGGAGGACCCACTCTATTCTTTGGTAGAGTATAAACTATAGGAAAAGTATATATTGGCTAAGTGACCTAGCTTGGCTCTAGGCTCGTGAAGTGAGGGGAGCAAGCCCCTAGCACCAGGCCATGTACGGAACCTAATACATTTTTTTGAGCACCAAAACATAACCCAAAACCATCCATAGATTTCCTCTTTAGGACCTGTTTTAAAAGCCCAATTCCCAAACATATTCTTCTAAGGCATAAGCCACCACGACTCTAAAATTTATTATTAGGAATTTAACATTTAGAGGTTGCTTGCTGTCATCTATTTTGCTATTCTTATCTAGATTTTTGAGCTGGTAAGGTTGCATTCATTCTTAGGTTTAAAAACAACTTAGAATTTATCCTTTATTCCAAAAACTTTCAGTTTTCTGAGTTTCTATAAAAACACAGTCATCGACATCAATTTTTCCACTAACATCAGCAACTTATCTTCACCAACATTGGTTTTTCCACTGACGTCGACAAAATATCTCACCGACATTGGCTATACCACTGACGTTAGTCACTGTCAAAAATTTTATTTCCAAAATAACAACCTTAAAACCCAACTTTTTTGTTATTAAACATAACTTCTAGGCTCCTAAAACTGAAACACATAGTTTTTAGAACCTGAACACATTTTGCCTTGTGTGGTTTTGACACGTAGTCAAGCTAAATCTTTTGTTGACCATGCAAGGCAACAACTACTCCCACTTTCACCTTCCATACCAAGTCCCCTAATGGAGTATACTTTAGACATTGAGCGTACTCCTGTCCAACTAACCCCAAATCAACCTCTAATTATTCCTGAAGGGGATCAAAATTTCAAGAGATTCCTTGACCACAACATCAAGGCTCTCCAACACTATCTCGCAAGAAACCAAATGTGAGATCTTTTAGGTACCCCTATTTATGGGATGCCACCTTCCTTGACTAAAGTGGCAATGATATCAACTGCATCCACTACCCCACCTATGGTTACCCAAGCCACTACCTCAACTATTAACCCAATCATGGCCAATGTTCAAAATTTGGCCTACCCATCCATTTCTGGAGCTATCTCCATTGGGGTTTCCGTACCCTTTCAACCACAAACAATTTAACCAAGTTTGACACCTTTTCAGAACTTGGTTGTCTCTACCCCACACACTCTTACACCCATAAACATAAGAGTAACCACCTACCCTTTTACTAATGTCACCACCATTCAACCATCCTTAGTGACATCTAGTTAAATTGTGCCTCCAACTTCATGGCACAACCTCCCTTGACCTCAACATCAGTCCTTATGACAAACTACCAATATGTTGCACCTATAAAAATGCAACCTAGTACTTCATACACCCCTCACAATGCCTTCCAAGTACCTTACAACTTAGGGGGTGCCCCACCTATCAATCCACCAGTCGATCTAATCAAGATGCTAATGGATAAGATGTCTAACCTTGAGACATCCATTTCTGGTTCAAGTAATGTTCTTTCATATGAATAGATATGCAATGAACCCATTCACCCTTCAGTTCCTATTCGACCATATCCTAATCAATGGGAACTCCCAAAATTTACTCATTTTTAGAGTAAAGAGGACCCATAACAACATCTATGAGCATTTAGACATGCTTGTTACCTTATAACACATGATGATGTGTTATTATTATGCACGTTTCCCATTTCACTTTCCGACACCACCCTTGACTGGTATAACTCTATTCTCAATCACTTTCTCTTTTCCTTCACTCAACTAGCTCAATTATTCCTTGACCATTTCTCAATTAACATCACCAAAAAGGTCTCCATTACAAACCTATATTCTATTAACAATTCAATGATGAATCAATAGCTGATTTCATTGCCCATTAGAGAGGTTTGATCAACCAACTCTCCTTTTCTTTACCTCAGCTTGAGCTCATTGAGCTCTTTTAAAGAGCATGTGCCAAGCACATCTCATCCACTTTGCAAGTTCAAACATTCCACACATTTGATGAAGCTTTCACCATGGCCTGAAAGCTTGAACTCTGCACTATCGAAGAGGATAAAGTCAAATTGTGTAGTAAAAATACCAATGCAAAAGCCAATGACCCTTCTTCTTCCAGACCTTCTTCTTCCCACTCCAAGTCCAAGGGATCAGAAAATGCTATCATCTTTAGGTCATCACCTTCGACTACAACCAACCAATCTCAACCTTCTACATCACAATACATCACAAGACAATTCCAACAATGGTATGTACAGCGTCAATACACTCTAATAAGAGAATCATATGCTTCCGTGTTGGATAAACTAGTCAAGCAGGGGGTCCTCAATCTCCCTCAAATTTAACCACCTCAATTTGACCCCTCAAAAGCCATCCCTACATGGTATAGGGAAAATGACTTTTGTAATTATCACCGTGTCAATGGCCATGACACGAACAATTGTAAAACCTTAAAAACATTGTCCAAGACATGTTGGACAAAGGGGATCTTGTTTTGGATAATCTAAATGCGCTAGCTAACCACAACATAGACATCTTTAGACAACCATTCCCTAACCATCCCCCAAGTTAGAATAACATTCAGACCATAGCCGATGACCTTTAGGAGCATAATATACACACGGTCGACATGGTTTCTAACCAACCTCTCCCACAGTATGAAGAGGTTAATCAACTTATTTCTCCACCACAGGTAGAAGATCTTTCTCCTATTTGTCTACCACAGGTAGAAGAGCCTTCTTCTCTTATTTGTCCACCACAGCTAGAAGAGTCTTCTTCTCCTATTTGTCCACCATAGGTAGAAGAGCCTTCTTCTCCTATTTGTCCTCCACAAATGGAGGATAATCCTCCATCCATCCCCCTTTCACATAAAGGAGAGTCTACTTTGACCTCTCCCATATTAGAGGATGTTTTGATGGCACCAATGCTAGTGGCTTCGTCCTCATCCTTATTATCATCAATGGGGGATCATACTTGCCCCACTCCTAAACCACACATCGAAAGCTTGATCATCCCTACGCTCTATTCACTTGAAGAGCCCAATTCTCCAATCCCTTCTCCACTAAGTGAAGAACTAGCCACCTCACCCACTTTGGTCGAAGAAGATCTGGTGAAGGTAGATTTGAACCTCACCCCTCACAATAGTAGTCCTTGCACTAAACTAAAGAAGGCTACTAAACCACGCTGAAAAACTCCTTCACCTTCACCATTACCATCTATTTTGGGTCCACATCCTTCCACTTTAAAAGGAGTGCTCCCTATTTCAACACCTCATAGAGGCAAATTGCCTCCATTACTCTCTTCACCTATCAAACACATACCTCCTCCAAAACATCCAACACCTCTCACCACAAAAGTGTCATCTACATGTGTGGTCACACCACCAAACAAAAAGATGGTATAGAAAGCTCCTCCAACAACTCCAAAACAAAAGTTGTCACCTCCTACTGTAATAAAGTGTGCAGACCCATTAGCAAGTTCCTATGCTTTACTGTTACGCCAATTGTTGCAGTCTTCTAGCATCACTCTCCTACCCATTAAACCATACCAACCTCTCAGACCAAAACCATCTTGGTTTGATGACACTAAAGTCTGTGTGTATCATAGCACACCTGGGCATGATACTAAGCGTTGTTGCGCTCTTAAAGTTATCATATGCCAACACCTAAAAAAGGATACCCTTCTCATTAAGGATCCTCTTGACCACCCTTTCGACAAACCACTAACATCATCCCATGCCTCCCAAACCTCCTCACCTTCACACTCATTAACTCTCGAATCAAAACCATCTTGGTTCGGTGACTCTAAATTTTGTGCGTATCATCACACACCTGGACATGACACTAAGCGTTGCTACGCTCTTAAAGCTATCATTCACCAACACTTGGTCAAGGACACCCCTCACATTGAGGATTCCCTTGACCACCTTTTTGACAAATTGTTGACACCATCTCATACCTCCGAAACCTCCTCACCTTCATCGGGATCCCATCATCAGACTATGGTCCCTCTACCGCCTTGTCCCCCCTTATTCAAAATCAACACCATTAATGTGGCTGCTAGGTCACAAACCCAAAAGGATAAAGGGAAAAGACATGTTTCTATCCCTTGGACATATCCATTTGCCAAGCCCTCACCACAGCCAAAACCCAAGATTACTGTCTTGGGCATATCTCGACCAACATCCTCAAAGACAATCCATGACTCCATGGTGAAAAAACTTCACCACACAACCCCTGTGAAGATGTCTTTATATAACCTAATTCAAAGCTCTCCATAACATCATCAAACCTTGATCAAAGCCTTACAAACAGTGGAGGTCCAACTTGAAGACCCCCAACCACTGGCTACTTTGGTCCAATCATTATCCACCATTGCCTCCCTCACTTTCAATAATTTTGAGATTCTAGACTACAACATGGAAGATCAGGAACTCACCATCTCAAACTAAACCTATCAGGGAAAAGCTTCACAGGATGCATCCTCGTGTCATACCCTTTGTCAAAGAGAAGCTTCAATGTCTTCTCTCCATCTTATCCAACCATTTCTCAAGCATTCTCCTTGTCATAGAAGCAACTGGGGGAATTTGAATTTATATTGACCATCATGACCTCATCAACCAACACATGACCAATATGGAAAGAAGCAAACAACACATGTTTGCTCCTAATTGGCTCAGACCTTATATAATAATGCAAGTATGGATCAGGGACATATTATCTGTCTTTTTTTGAAGGCCGACTAGAACTTGAGCCCCTTAATGCCTTACATTTCTACTGTTAGTCAAGTAATCATTTAATTGATATTTAATTTGAGCTCGTCCCTTGAGTAACCCCCATCATCCTCATTCCTATTACTTTCAACCCTTTTTCCCATACAAACATCAGTCAACCCTTTGGTAAAGCATGAATGCTTTGTCCTAATAAAAGGGAAACCCTTAAACCTCTATAGTCTCATCCATGACAAAACGTCCAAAACAACAAAACATATAAAATTGGGATGCCTATATTCTAAGGTCATTAACTATACATGTAGACTGCTCCCTTGAAGGCCAACTGCATCATTACTGTAATTAATAGATTGTTCCCTTGAAAGAAAACTATCCATAGACATTCAAACATACAAAGTCAAATATAGACCACTCCCTTGAAGGATGGCTATGCCTAAATTTTGCTAAATACACAACACCCTCTCAAAAGCTCCTCATGCTGATCAACTTCCATATGACCATAAAACAAAACAAAACAACATCCCCAAGTAGACTTCCCACATTGATCAGTCTACAAACTATTAAATCATGGACTTGCCTATAGTCGTTCTCAGAGTCACCTATAAAAGGGGCAAAGTTATCCCTGCTAAAAAGGGTTACTCTACCCTCACATATCACATAATCATACACCTATTACCCCAACATACCCAAGGGAATTGAGCTCACTTAACATCAAGTGATTCCACATACTTCTCTAACATAAACCAATGGTCAATGATGCAATGCATGAATGGGGCTTTTGTTTACAAAAACCCTATCTATGCTATCATTATGGTCCTTGTCAATGAAAGAGCAACATGTCTTTCACTTCTTATACATCTTCATCACAACCAGACCATTATCTAACCAAAACAAACCAAACCAAACCAAACATTTTCAGTCCACTAACATGACATCATGATATCATAACCCATTCACACTAGTTTTTATGGAAAACAGTACACATGGAAACCATCGACCAAACACAATTTATGTCAAGCATACAACATCACCAATATGGAAACTTGCTGAAGCATGAATATACTCATTTCATTTTTAGCATACACCATCACGAATATGGAAAATTGTTAGGGATGAAAATTACATAACCAATGTTACAGAATACACCATCACACAATATGAAAAAGGCTGTAACATCATCATATACTTATCATTACAAGCATGTACCATTACACATATGGGAAATGCTAACAGACTCTAACCTAACTAAAACAACTATCAACCACTTTGACTCTTCTTCCCTTTTAGGGAGAACTACATTGGCTTGAGGCCCTTGAAACAAGGGCTATGTAGGCAGCACTCAGTTGACATGGAGTCTTTTGAGGTTAGCTTGGCCACATTCATTCATTCGTCTACTGGATGAACTAACCATTTAACCTATATCTATGACATGACCAAACAACTAGCCCTGACACTATGGAAGTCACCTTTGACTTCTCATGGGGCACATTAGAGATCACATACATCTCCCTGACCACACCAAAAAACATTTGAGATCACTTATATCTCAGTGCTACCCAACCAACGACCACGACCACTTTTGAGACAACTCTGCCTTGGTTGTTTTAATTGCATATATGCTACCTCATGAATAGTTAGCAAAATTATATGCACCTCACATTATGACCCTCACAAGTATTGGATTGTGCCTAAGTTGATCCCCATTACTTGTGACATTTTCATGTTTTCCAAGAGTACTTCCCAAGCCTAGGATACTTGGAACATGATGACAATTAGAGCTACAACTTTGATTAAATAACCCAATCAGCTACGACTAAAAGCTGGGGACCAATTACTTTGATTTTAGCACTCCTTGACCTTGCTTGCAACAATTTGACCTGACTATCATGTGAAGTGGTATATGCGCAATCTCAACTATTAAAACATTCACACTCAAACTTCACCATACCCATCAACTGCCTATCAAATCAGCATTCAATTTCTGGTTCCCTTCCCTCGACTCCCACTTTGAGGGGGAATACCTCATCCCTTACCTGGGGCAATTAACACCTTATTTTTGTCTTTGCAGTTCATCAAGAATAACCAACAAGACAAAAAGGGGCAAATGTAGACACCAAAATTGTGTCGACTCCCCTTGGTCCCCTTCACACTTTATTAATTTAAAATAAATTACTTATTTTAATTTAATGACATCACCCTAGACATCACCCTATGACACCTCACCTTGGACACCTCACCACTAAGACCATTTCCTACCCCATGACTCACCCTATGACTAAGTCCTTCATATCATAACTACCTAAGACCCATTCCAACCTTCTAACCAACACTCATGCCTAATAACCTCATCCTTCAACCGTTCTCCAATGGAAAATGCACATGTGGATGGAGAACAAGCGAAAGGCTAAAAATAGGCCTTTTACCCATTCTCTGGCCAATGACGTTGGTTTACTTAAACTGAGTTCTAACCCCCAAAATGGCTAATCACTAATCATGAAATCATGAATCTAGAATCAAATTCCTCTAGAACTCTCTCTCTCTCAGATTTAGACATCGACGACACTCTGAGACCAAGCATCAGACTTCAACTAACGCTCTCCAGGCTCTAGAAACTCTATAGAAATCACTCTAGACATTAGATTGGAAACATTGCATGAGGACTCAATGCCAGCGACAATAGGAACAAGCATTCTAAATACCTCTGGTTCTTTTCTAGATAAGAGCTAAGTATTCTTCTACCTTTCATCTCAGTTATTTAGAATACATTAGTAATTAGTTTCTATTTACTATTTCTAAATACTATCAACTAGACCCAACTTTCTTCCTGGAGAGGTTGAAAAGCCTTCTTCTTAACCTTACCCTTTTTGACAACCTACCCTCCACCTTTGTCCCTCTTAAGACCTTATTGACTTCCCTATAACCCTATACAGATCTCCAAACTCTCAGACTCCTTCTATCGACCACGGACATAACCCTGAGACCCATCCAAGGACCATTGCCCCTACCGACATCGACAGACTAACTGACATCGGCAACATTAACCAACCGACACTGGTAGAACTACCGACATTAGTGACTGTGGAAGACTGACATCAAGAATCAGGTACGCATTATCTATTTCTCTTTCTTTAAGTCTTTCATTATTTCTCTTTATCTGACACTCTTTTTATCAAATAGTGGACTGTCATCCCTTGAGGTAGCTTTTACACTTCTGGGACTGAGCATATCACTTGGTAATCCACCATATATCTCTCTAACATTTTTTGTGTTTGAGTCTTTTTCTTATTTATAGGTGTCTTCCTCCATAGCCAAAGAGGAGCTCCTACAATGTCTGGATACGGTGCACAACTTAATCCAGGTATCATCTAACCCTTGACCATTTATCTTTAGTTTCGTTCTTCTTCTGAATGTAAAAAGCAACAAAAATGTAGAGAAATAGTGTTCCTTTGCATATTAGTGGTCATGTGTAACAAGATCCAAACAACAAGATTTAGACAATAGTATGTAGACCTAAAAGAATTTGTTGACATATGATTCTTTTTGGGCCAATTATTGAAGATGTATATTCTCCCCATGCTCACATTAAGGGGGTGTAGATAGTATTAATAATATTCACAATGGGGTGAATGTTGAGGTGTGTAAATATTATTAGATAGGATTAATAATGTTCACAAGGGGGTGAATGTTGAGGCGTGTAAACATTATTAATCTAATAACATAAGTATTATTGTTATAAAAATATTACATTAATAGATTGTGGTTAATTTTATTTAGTTTAATGAATATATTATTAGTTACAATATATCCATATTTAGTGGGTTGGTTAGTTGGATTTTTTTTGTGAGATATTAGTGGAGATATATCTCCCCAATTATAAGAAATGGATTTCCTATATAATTTTTAATATCCCATATATGTTTAATTAGATAAAATAAAACAATTTTATATTGTGTGTTAAATATTTATCTATGTGTTTGACTCCTTTTTCCATGTTAATATTCTATAGATCTAAACCATATCTATTATGTCAACTCATGAGAAAAGAAGTTATAATTAAGATAATTATTAAGGAGAAGTCTTAATAACTCCTTAAACATGTGTCAACTTTATTTTGTCTTCTCTCTCATCAAGGGTGGCATGGAATGACCCTTCACCTTGTAGGATGACTCATCAACCTTGTTTGAAACTATCCATTCTTGGTCAAGGAGGAGTTACAAGTCCATGTTATCTCATGTGTCCTCCTTGATCATGATTAATTGAGCTCTAAAACACCATCCTAGGATAATTCCTTGTTATTTTCATTTTGAGAGAGAATTAAAAATGAGTTTCAACCTTGTCCGTGTTGTCAAGAACCTATAATTAAATCCTTTTGGTTCAGAAATGGTCATAATTTTTTTCTTAGGCTTAGTTAGCCACTTGAAAATTGTATTGTACTTGTAAATATCTCTCAAATGACTTGTGAAATACCAAAACATCTCTTTCTTGTCGCAATAATCCTTTGACATTGGCTAGGAAGGCTTACAGACCTCAAAACCCTGCAAACTAGCTTCAAAATATAATATTCCAAGCCATACATCCCTAAATTTCACCCACACATGCAAAGTGATGGTTTATTTAGGTGATATTAGGTGTAAAAAGGTCATTAAAGTGTTTATATGGTCATTCAAGCGAATTTAGGGTCATTATAAGGACTTATATCTCCATCTAGCTCTTGGAAGGGTTTAGAGTGGGTTTAAATAGGTCTATCATCTTAACAATGATTCATAAAGATGAGGTCCATAATCCCTAAACTAGTGCCTCAAATTCTTAGTACACATGGATACCACAATATATATAATAGATTTTTGTCCCATAAAAATCCTCCCATAAGTTTAATTCAAAATTTTAGGCCTTCTCGAGCTCATCTTAAGGCAAAATAGTGGATTGGACTACCCCTTTTTCTTAATGGTTATTCATAGCATTTAGGACATCGATAAATAAAATAAAGAAATTAATTGGAATTATTAGACCCCCAAAACTACAATATACATTTAAATCCATGTATATCCTCAATGGAGTTTTTAAGCCTCAAAAGTAGCCTCTTAGGCTTGTAATACTGTGTGTGAGACTGAGAGAGAGTTTTTAGCCTAAAACCTTTAGAGTGATTTTTTTTTGGTTATAATATCATTAAATATGTATAAAAAATTATATATAATGGTTATAAATTATCTCGAAATGGAATTTACCCTCCAAAAGGTTTTGGAATTTTTTCATACTTTGAGGGTTTGTGGGCCATTAGGCCAGTTTGACCCTATTTGCTTTGTTTGGATCTATATTCTTCATCCCAAGGTTAGAAACATTATGAAAAACCATTTTAGGAAACTTAATAACATTCCTAACAATATAAACCCAATTATCAATACAAAATACATATTTTCCTCACACTTTTTAAGATAAACTTGAAAACACTCTATTAGGGTTGTAAGTGCACACTCTAGGCTTCTTGAATATTAGACCTTGAAACTACTTATTAAATTGGTTTTTAATATTTAAAAGGGTAGATACCATATATTAAACTCATACTCAACTTTAAAACCCTCTAAACACTTCAAATATTATAGTTTTATTCAACTTCACACACTCAGGCTTGTAGGTGATGATTTAAGCTTCCATGCCTAACTAAGTTTTCTAATATTTACACTACCTTAAATCATATTTAAAACTTTTTTAAGACCATTTTAGTGATTATAAATAAGGTTTATACATATATTTAACTATTATCACTTCATTTTTTCAAAAAACCACTCACATCTCTCACAAATTCTCTTAAACATGCATGTATGTGCTTGTGGGCAACATGACTATAGATTTGAAGATTTACCTCTTTTTGGAACTTTAGGAACCTTTGTGGTTTTAAAAATATATTATATATATTATTAATGTTAATAATAATGTATTAAAATACTTTTTAACCTTGATCATGGCTCCCACATCACCATACGATCTTGAAACCTCATCTTTCAAAATAGGGTTTATTGCATTTTCTTGAAAATGGAGACGTATAGGTCTATATTTTCATCACTCTAAGATATTTATGATGAAATATTTATTAATTTATCCCTAAAATCATATATTAATCACCTCATAAAAATATTCATGTTCTCATGACCTTCATACTTTATTAACAATACAAGGTTTGTCTCTTTGGTATAGGCATATTTGTACATAGTCTCAAACTTAAGATCATTATAGGTTCACTTTGGACGAGTTGGTGTTGAGGATATTGATTTTTGGAGAATATTTAAATATTATTATACTGTTTAAATTATATGAAACCAATTCCCACATTGGTATGTTTGAGGCTTAAACTCATGGCCACATTGACTTCCATACCTACAGGGTATACATAGTCTTTTGATATTCATGAGAACACAAATTATCTCTACCTTTTTGGCTCTAAAAATGATTTGATAAGGTCTAAATGGGTATTAATAAGTAAAAAATAAAACCATATACTAATTATTACTCCTTTCATACATTGGTGATCTTCATATTACCAATATTCTTCCTGCCACCTTGATCTATGATGGATACTTGTGGAAAACTATAAGTCACCAACATGTTGTGTGGTTTTCCGGTCCATGCAGGACTTGAAGGAATATTTTATTAAATTTTAGATAATTATGTGAGTGTCTAATATTTTTTAGAGATTCATCAACATGTCCTTCATTGTTGAAAACACTAAAACATAAAGAACTCCATGCCTTCAACCTGCAACCTGCTCCAAATTAAATATTTCTTGTGTATTTGGTATCACACATGCCAAGTGAGTTTTTAAAGAACATATAAAATTATTTTAAAGTCCTCATATATCATTTAAATTTTTTTTTCATGATTTTAATGAGCTTCAAAAGGCTAATTCAATGAGAAAATTGAGCTAGTAGGGGTTTTATAGGGATTTAGACCACCCTACCTTCTTAGCATTTCTTCATAGAGCCTATCCCATGAAAATCATAACTATGAAAATTATTTTTAAGGGAATAAATGGAATCATATATTTATATTATATTTTTACCTGACATTCTCTCTTCTTTCCATACCATGCATCTAAAAATGGTCATTATGAGCTTGCCAAGAGCCCGATGAAATAATGGAAGTGATTTTTTGCATTATTTGGACCTAGACAAGAATATTGCACATGGATTTGAGTTTATGGAGGTTAAGAGACACATTTTTAATCAATTTCACCTAAATATGATCCCTCATAATTTGTACAAGTGACTGAATTAACCTCATTTTAGCATTGAAAACCTCTTGCAACTGCGTTTTCTCATTTGAAACTAACTTAAACTAACTTAAAAAGTGTTAAGTCATATAATTAAATTTTAATTGAATTTGTTTGACTTCATAAAACTTATATAAATTTTATAATTGGAAATTAAATACCTATAATAAGGGTTCTCACTAGAGATAACTTAAATAAGCTTAACACAAAGAAAATACCTTACCTTAATTTCATAAAAAATACCTTATACAATGAAAAAATTATATAAGACTTTAATTTGGACCTATTATAAAGGGATAATTAGTGTAAAATGAAATTTTTTTTTTAATCCCACCCATGGTATCCAAATTTGTCTAAAATTATATATACATGATTAATCCTCATTCATTCCTCACTTAGCATATACCTAGAAACTCACAAAGTAACCTACCAAATACACTCAATCAAACAATAAAATGAAAATATATTCCCTATTCTTTCATATTTTAATATAAATCATAGAAAAATACCATATATAGGTCTAAAGTAATGAAGGATCATTCCATGAGCCATATTTACCAAGTTACAAAATAGGTCACTCTATGTACTTGTTTATCACACATTGTATCCTTATGCACACATAAGACAACACATAGGGGATAAATACATAAGTTTTATTCCCTATTAAGAGTATTATATATGTAATCAATGCTAATTTATCGAGGGGTACTTGGATAAACTCGACACCATATACCCCGTAACCCATTTTTACCATAGTGACTCCAAGGGTGAGAAAGCTAGGGTTTGCTCATTAGTCACACTCATAACCAGTAAATATTATATCCTAAACACCTGAATAAAACTTAGATACTAGTGTAAACATAATTTTTTAAGTCCAATTCAAACATCCAAGGCCACAAAATGCATGTTTCCAAAATATGATGATTGATACAAAACATAGATCCAGTCTACTTCTAGCCTATTCCATACTAGATTTGCATGCACATAGTAATCCAACTAATAATATTATTTATAATTCATTAAAATATAATTTGGTAGTTGTCATTTATATTTTATCATATCTCAAAATTTAATTTATTATATTATTTATTTATTTGAGATTACAAATTAATTGTCTTGTTATATATATATTTGTCACCCTTATGATTATTCATTTCTATATTCATAAACCTATATTATATATTGTCAAGAAATTAATGATTAAAGATTAAATATTTTCAAGCACTTAATGAGTAAATATTAAATATTATCAATCATTTAATGAGTCAATTTGAGTGTCTACAACCCCTATTTATTATAATGATGCAAGGAAGTGAAATTACTAGAGTAAATGAGATGCGAACCTTAGTATGTATTCAATTTTTTTATTTTGATGTGAAATTTGATTGTGTAATATGGATTAATGAAAAAATCACAATAATGACACTAAAAATAGTTACCATATATATTAAATTTTTTTAAAATCTTAAACTTGAACTTTTAAATTTGAAAATAGAGGAAGAAAAGAATATGCCTGAAATGGTTATGTAATCTAATTTCCTTGTAATTTGAAAATGGAGAAGTGTGTGCCCCGTTATTGAGTAATTTAGAGAAAATTTGAACCTATGGTCAATTGAGAGTGATTCAATATCAATTTTAAAACCTATGAAAACCCTTGAGTTAGAAATATTGTAAGCTAAAACTCTTATAGATTACTCTTTTAGAATAATTGTAGCTTGAAACCACCAAATGTGGCTTGATACATTTCACCATAGACATTGAGTGTCACTAGACTCAAATGTGGTAGGAAAAGAAGGTGGAACCACCAAATATGGCTTGATAAAGTGAACAATAGACTTTTTATGTCACTAAACTCTAATGTGTCCCACTTGTAAAATGAAATGAATCACACTGATGTAGACTATCTAGATTCTATTTGAAACTTTTGAATTTTTGAAATTTTTGACCTTTGAATAAGTAAAATATTAAAAATTCCATGTAGAAACATGAACATGAATGAGTATCATGCTCCTTATATTTATACTAAATCAATATTAAATTTAATTTGAATATTTTAAGTATTTGAAACCTATAACTTGTAACTCTTTGCACATGCATTAAGCATATGTGAATCTATATTTAAGTAAGTGTAGGAAGAAGTGCACATGTATATCATGAGTGCCACCATAATCTAGTTTTTTTGAACCAATATGTAATCATAAAGTATTAAATGAACATTTTAATTGTATTATATCATAGTAGTGAATATAGCATTGAATTGTATATGAAACATGTGTGATATAGATATATCATTGAAGCACATTAACATGAAGTACATGATGCATATCATGGTAGAATATTAAAGTATAAAATATAAGTGATGTATGATATGAATCATGGTACCATATTAATAATAAATGATCATACAAACATTGACATATAATGCCACACAATTTGAATATAGTGTCACACATAAGGCCCAAAGGCCACATACAAGGGACATGCAAATGTGGCAAATACACATAAGGCCAAGGGATACACCCAAATGGCATGATGATGTTATACAAGTAAATAATATATGTTTTTCATACACAAGTCCAAAAACCACACACAATAAGAAATCTAGTCCTATCTTATCATTTAGTAAAGTGAGAATTAAAAAATAATCATAGAGCAAATGAGACTAGTCTATATCAACCATATGTATCAATGTCATTTATAGAAAATAATATATCAATGTAAAATAATGGAAAATACCAGGGATTATAAAAACATTTGTATGATATATAACTCAAAATGATAAAATATTTTTGGATAGATAAAACATGTTGAAGTGTTCATGGATAACTAAGAGATGCCCCCAACTTAGTAAGGCTATTGGGTAAAAAGGGTATCCCAACATAGAAGAACCATATAAAAACATGTCATGTATAGAAATTAGATACCTAATGAAAAATAATGTGTATTGAAAATGGAAATATGTGTTTAACCTTACTTTAGATATGGATCCTATTTAGTGGTTAGGATTAAGGATATAGAAATGATAGGGACAGGAGTGAATATCAGATCTACCATAGGCCAATTAATGTGTTGAACTCATATGTACCATATGATAAATTTATAAAGCTAATATAAGATATTAATGGAAAGTATAGCTATGCTAGATATACAAATCACATAAAAAAAGTACTTAGCTATCAGATCTACCATAGGCCAATTAATGTGTTGAACTCAGATGTACCATATGCTAAATTTATAAAGATAAGATAAGATATTAATGGAAAGTATAGATATACTAGATATACAAATGACATAAAAAAGTACGTAGCTATTTATGATGCCAATATAGTGTTGGATCTGGTATAAGTAGGAAATAGGTAGGAAGACAATTTTAGAATAATTATCATATTCTAAATCTAGTTGCTTTGGGTCATTGGACACTTGTATCATTTTGGGATAAATGCATTAATACTAATGTCTAATCTTGATGCTACTATCCTATATAAAATACCTGATGAAACTAGATGTGACCAACTAGATGATTCTAGGTTTGGTTTTGCCTTTTCTTTGGTGCATTTAGAGCTAAGTCATGGATTGTTGCTCTTGGTGAAATGATAAAACCCTAGATTTACATATTTTATGTGACCTTATATAAATTGGTTAGTGGGCACATGGTGTCAAGATAACCTATAATGACCCCACTATCAAAGGGCACTATCTACATAGCCAATACTGTAAAAGATGGCCTAAGACTCATGTAGTTCTCCCCTACATGTTGGATTGAGTGTGAATCATGCAATGTTTTAAAATAAAGTACAATGGTGACCTATATTTTAACATGGAAAATATGACTTCATGACTAATCCTTTAGTACTCCAAACATATATCTAGGCCGTTCCTTTGATTGATATCATAATAGGGTAGAATAATAACACTTTTGGTAACTTGAGTGCTTCTTAAGTGATCTTTTGGTTTGATTCTAGGTGAATAATTAATGAGGGTTGATATTGTATTTATACCAACCTTATTGGGATATAAATTACATTAAATCACTTAGGCTGACCATTTTAATATGTTTCATCTAAAAATTATATGAATTTAGGGCACTGGACACTTACATTAGGCTAGGAAAGTAACATCGATGTTAATATCTGACCCAAATGTTAGTGTCTAAAAAGGAGAGTAGGCATAGGATCATAACTTGAAAAGGTATAAGATAAGTAAATTTTAAGCATTTCAAGAAAGATCAAATGTTTGTGTCACCAATATGAGGATGTTTAGGATAAAATATAGGCCAAGAGGCACAATATAGAGTAGATGTAACACTTTTAGAAGTAAGGCATGTTTAAAACTAAGAGGAACAACTAGGGTCATGAGTTTTCCAAGTCTACAAGATTGAGGTTCTACATAATCACAAAATATCATCTACATTCCCCCCATTTAATATAGTAATGATATTGATAATTTAAAGGAAAGCAATAAGTATTTGGGTGTGTATACACACTTTATCTTTACTTGAGTTGAATTTGAGTACTTTGTTGGAGAGGGTTTTGAGTGTTTTTCTAGTGACTAACCTAAAATAGAGAGCATTTTATAGTTTATAGTTAGTGCATATAATCTGGGTTAAATTTACTTGAAATAGATTGAAATTGAAAGATTAAAGTTAAGGAGTACTCTTATGTGTCAATGTAACTACCTTGCCTATTGGTAAGTTATTTCTTTATAAAATATCTATCATTATAAGTCTATGAAAATGAGATTAGGATAAATATAGATAGTTATTTAAAGTGCATATATCTAGATAGTTATTTAAAGTGCATATATCTAGAGAGAGAGAGAGAGAGAGAGAGAGAGAGAGAGAGAGAGAGAGAGAGAGAGAGAGAGAGAGGAGAGAGAGAGAGAGAGAGAGAGAGAGAGAGAGAGAGAGAGAGAGAGAGAGAGAGAGAGAGAGAGAGAGAGAGAGAGAGAGAGAGGCACATGCCCCCAACTTGGAAAAAAAGTGAGTTGCCACCTAGTACCTAAGATTATTTTAACCATGGAACCCAATGATACAACCTAAAAAGTTTATATGATCAAGTCCAAAATAGAATTGTTTAAGATTGAGTGATTTAATCACCTCAATTATACCAATAGGTGACTCGACAACTACAACAGATTAACTCTCTAAAGTTTGTAAAAATCCACTAGGTATCAGTACGTGTAATAATTTTGGAATATAAATTGATTTGGATTTTATAATATTAGGCACATGTTTCATAACATATGCACCTTAGATTCTTCCCATGCTGAAATTGTGTTTAAAAATGGTAACATGTATATAATTCTACCACAAATGTGTATCAAAATTATATAATTGTGTTTTTTGGACAATTTAAAAAAACTATGTAAGTATGGAGTACATTCTTCCAAAGCATTCCCCCATTATATATGGAGAAATATGAAACTGATATAAGTACCAATGTTGGGGATATGTTTCCAAAACATGACCCCACTATAAATCAAAAATTCTAAAAATTGAGTATGTGTGGAGAACATGCCTCTAAAGCATGCCCCCAATGAATCTATGAATTATAAGTACCATATTAAATGAATGTGGATATTATGATTCTAAAGCATTCCCCCACTAAATTTGAAAACTTTTAAATTATGGAATCCATGACCATATGACATGGCTCTACTAAATCTATAAAATAGTGTAAGTACCATATACTATGTGAGTGTGGAGAACATGCTTCCAAAGCATACCCCCAATGTAATCTAAAAATTGTGAAAAAATGTGGAAGTTATGTCACCATGACATGTCCCAACTAATATTCCCCACTTTGAGGTGAGGGAAATATAGTACTTGATAGTGAGCTCACCTCAAAAGGGTAAGATGACTATAAATCTATGAATGTAACTATTTAGCATATAGAAGGAAACATGTATAGGTAAATGTAACATTGAAGCACATAAAACCAATGTGATCACATGTATACCTAAGATTCATGATATAGATAATGGAAATGTATAGATATTAATAGTACAATTTCAACAAGTAAATAAGCACACACACACAAGAACACTCATAATCAAGTCCAAAGCAAGGAGACCACAAACAAGGGGCATGTTCAAATGACACAAAATCAAATGGGCATAACTTAGTACAATGTACACAAAGTCAAGGAATGACATATTCAAATGTCTAAAAATGAAATGACATATTCAAATTTCTAGGAAATAAAACATAGGCATAGGGATTGCATATAATACATCATATTCAATTTCTAAAAAAAGTAATACAATAACAAGGAAAAACACTTAAGGAAGTGTGTAAAGTAAAAGCATAATCAACTTATATAAATATATCACAGTGGCCCATAGATCAAATGCATTAAAAAAATAATAAATTACATAGCATATAAAGTACCTTTTTTAATGTATAATCATGGATAATAGGCATGATTAAGTACATATATAAGATCAAACATGATAATGTAGAGTGATCATCAAATCATATAAACTATGTAAATCAAGATCATAGAAGATGGATGCCCCCAACATCCTGATGATGTGAGTAGAGGGAAGGACAAACACCTATAAGTTTATAGTGTATCTATGTATTTCTATGTATGTGTATGTAGGAGTAAAATTATATGATAATTGTCAACATGGAACTAACATATAGATGCCAAGGAGCCAATAGAACATATATGTGCCAAAAGTGGTTTTGGATTTTTTGAATGTTTTTTGATTTTTTTGGTATTTTTGATGTTGAGGAAAGATCATACTATGATTCCATCTAATGGATTGTCACATATGTCTCCCCCTATTTTTAACCTTACAACCTCAATTTGGATCCTTTACATTATTTGTATCATGATAGGCTAGGTTAAAAAGGGACATAACATGTTCCTCCTCATGTTTTGCATGTGTAATGTAAGATGTAATGATATCATTGGAAACATGTATTAATTTTCCTTCACAAGGAAAAGAAATACATTATTTATATTGGTCAATTTTTACTTCCATATAGTATAGCCAAAGAGTTCCAAGTGTAAATTAATATAGAGATGTGGTAGGCATAACCCAAACCCATGTTTGAATTACTTTAGGACCACAAGAAATTGGTTTTTTTATGTTTCCCAAGGAGTCTTTCCAACCTCCTTTGTTTTTTAAGTATTTTAACTTTAATCCCATTTGTTGGAAGCATCTTAAATTACAAGTAATGTTTTCTTGTGTAGGATCAAAATGGTTATGCCACAAATAAGTACCACCCATTTATAATTTAATTGTTGAATCTTGTTGGTATGGACACTTGGTTTTTTTTTCTAAATTTGAGATTCTTGTATGGGAGTTGGAACTTGGATCATTCCCATGTTAAGTAACATTTTAAAATTTGTCATACAAAGTTTAGGGACTAAATATATTTGTTCATAGTATTGTTTAGGTAATTAGTCTCCTTCATTTATTTGAGGGATATAACTTTGGTACTTGGAAGGAGAAATGTTAAACTTTGTTAGATCAACAAGTATGAATGTAGCATATCTATGTACATCTTCATGTAAATGAGTGAAGGAATCATATTACTTATGTAATGCTCTTTCATTTAAGTGAGAAAGAATGCCTCTACTAAATATAAATTGTAGTTCCAATTTTGAGGGTATAAGTGCTAGCTCATATGATGTACTTTTGAATCAAATGGTATAATCTTGAAGGGACTCATCATCATGTTGTTTTAAATTATGAAAATGTTATAATGGAAGTTTGGGAATCATGTGAATATTTAAATCCATGAAGAAAACATCTTCCAAGTTTGAAATAATGGCTAAGGAACCTTTTGGTAAGCTATAGAAACAATTGTGAGCCTCACCATAAATTCTCATATGGAATACTTTTAATAATATCTTGTCATCATTTGACCATTGCTCAAGAGAATATACATAATTTATCATATGCTCAACTAGATCCTTATGGTGCCCAAATATAGGCAAATGTGGTAATTCAAAACTAGGTAGATAAGGATATTCAAGTATACATTATGAAAGATGTTGATTATTGAATGTGGTAACATGTGTATTTACATTATGGAAAGCCAATTGCATTTGAATTATAAAAAATAGTTTTTAGAGGTCCCCAATAGTACTTGTAATAGACATAATATAGACCATGGGGATGGTGGTTTTTCATATAGGTTTTATCATTAATTGTAAACTAGCACATATTTTAAACCTAGGAATATGAGTATCATCATCCTCATGTATAATACTGTTAAGTTTGTAATCATTGAATTTTGGATACATTGGTAATGGTAATTGATATTTTAATGTGGGTACCCTTGGAGTATTATTTGAATATCTTATAATGTTTTATAACTTGATTGATGCACCTTTTTCAAAGATATAATGAGTGGAGATTGAGGAAGCATTGGTAAAGGCACCTCTTGTGGTGTGGTAGGAATATTGTTTTGTTGAGACACCTTTCTTAACATTGGTACATGTCTTTTACTTGGAACATAAATATTAGTTTACATTATAGGTACAAGATATTTCCTTTTTCTTGATGGATTAATATGACTTGGTAAAGATGCCATAATTTCTTGGTTAACCTTTCAAATATTTTCAATATAAAACGAAGGAGAATAAAGATTATCACCCCTAATAAGGAACATATTGTTTATAAATTTAGGATTAGGATGAGTTTTAATCAATGAACTTGAAGGAACATTCCTTTATATTAATGACATACAAATCCTTGATGATTTCTTTATGGAGTTGATGTAAATTATAATGATTAAATTAAAGTACCTCATATCCATGGGGGATCAATTTGTGTATAGAAATCAAGGGCATATGATTTGGATCCTCCTTGATGGGGCATAGAAATTAAATACAATAGTGACATACTTTGTAACTTGGAAAATATGACCTTATGACATGTACTTTAGTATTTCAAACCTATAGCGAGGTTGTTCCTTTGATTGATATTATAATAGGGAAGAATAGGAAAGTTTTTGATAACTTGAATGAGGTTTGATATTGTATTTATACCAATCCTATGAGGAGATAAATTGCAATAAATCACTTAGGCCAACTACTATAATATGTTTCATTTTCAAATTGGATGACTTTAGGGTACTAAACACATGTGTTGGGATAGGATAGTGACATCAACACTACTAAATAACTCAAACATTAGTGTTTAGGAGAACGAGAGCAAATATAGGCTCAAAACTTATAGATATATAAGATAAGTACATTTTAATAATTATAGGAAAGATAAGATATATGTGTCATAAATATAAGGTTGGTTGGAATAAAAGATAGGCTAAGGGGAATAAGATAGAGTAGATGTAAATTTTACAAAAGTAAGGCATGTGTATAACTAAGAGGAACAACTCGGGACATGAGTTTCCCAAGTGTACAAGATCAAAGTGATACATAATCAAAAAATGTAATCTAAAATATGATATTTATCTAATGTAGAAAAAATAACATATGTAAAAAACTAAACTAGTAACATAAGAAAATGCTTAGAGGTCCTGATTAAGAATTTTTAGAAATATTTTGATTTTTTTGAATTTTGACATATATGATTTTTTTTGAATTTTTAAAATATTTTAATTTTTAATAAAAATTTGAAATTGAATATTTTTAAAGATAGAAATAATCAAATATTTAAAAATAAAATAAATGGGAGGGATTAAAACAATCCTCAATGAAGTGCTAAAGTATATCTTAGTAAAAAGGAAGGCAAGGAAAATACCCTCAAGGTATTGGGATTTGAATCATAACTATTAATACTCCACAGTACACCCTAGGAGGTGGTTTTTTATGCCTACCTCTATGTTTGGGGTAACATGAGATTAGGTTAAGGTTGTGGGTGACCAATGGTTGGGCTAAACCTCTAGATGGTGGGGCTAGTTCCTTGGGTGCATCCATTAGGGCTCAAATCACTAAGACCTACTGATGTTTTGGTGAAAAGGGATATAATGAAAACATGGAAAATAAACCTATACTACTGGAGGTGATGCACCAATATCATTCATCCACTCTATTTGATCTTAAACAACACTAATAAACTAGACAAACAACTGAACTACTATCTCCAAGAGCTCTTATGCAATAGTGTTTCACATGGAGGCTATGTTAGGTGGATAAAACATGAGGGACATGAAAAAAGGGTCTGATCCTAAACAATTAATAGTTAGATTCCACTTCAAGCTCAATCACCAATACATTTTGCACATCACGTGACCTACATAGAACACCTACTAGCATCTAGGTGAGACAAGGACCTATAATGAGATATAAACCTACCAAATATGTATATCAACAATAAAATAACACAATAGATACTAAAATGAAGGAGCTACAATAATTAAATTATCAATCCAAGAGGTCTATAGGAAATAAATCTAGGTAGAGTTTCCTCATACCCAGGCGAGGGATCATACAATGGCTAAAGAGGCTCAATATATAGAGCAATCAAAAGAGAGAGATATGAAAATTGGAATTAAAGTGGCATGTAGAGGTCATAAATGACAAAAATTGACTCCATCATTAGTTACAAGTAGTCATAAAAGTCCTAAAGCTCCCTTTATATGTTTCTCTTCTAGTTGCTGGTCTTCAATGGGCCCTTTAGGCATTGAGGTGGAGTGGTGGAGGCTAGTGAAAACTTGGTATACCCCATAAAGGTATGTTCATTAAAAATATGGTCAAACACTTCTTACTTGGAATTTAAAAAAAAAAGTGGATCAATTAAGTTCTCCATGAAGCATCTAGTAGCCCATCTTCCCTTGCATGTTGACTAGGTTCAATAGAATGCACAAATCCTCCATAATGGCCATGGATGTTAAGTATGATCACATTCATGCATCATTTATAATATACTATGATCCTATAATGACCAACTCAATATCCCTTCTATGCTATTAGTCCTCCTCTTATTTGATCAAGTAGGTCAACTAGGCTACTAGGCCTAGTGACTTAGTGTTTATTGTTTGGATGAGAATAAAACTTGTGTAGGGCCTTAAGGGATGGTAATTAATCATGTTTCTAGGCCCTAAAATAACATCACATCATGAATTATGACTTTATAACTATTATAAAATATAACTCTACCTAACTAGGTGATTAAGTCACCTTGTACTAGCCTTTATATACTGCCTATTTGACATAGATATGTATGAACACTTTTAGGTAGAATTTTAAGTGTTTAATGATTTGAGAATGTGAAACAATTTTCAAGGTACCTCTTCCAATGATTGGAAACATTTGACCAAGTATTTCACCTTATTTTTTACTCAAATCCTTGTAAAAACATAGTTTTTGACAAGTCTATATAATAGTCCATATAAACTAGTACCATAATCAGGGTCTCTTCTGAGTGGACTATGTGATTAACGTGTTATTATGGAAATTTCAATGCATCTAGATGAAAATATATCATGATTTCTCCTATCAAGTTTGTGTTAAGGTTTAAGCAAGGTTTTGGAGGTCTACCATCTTAACAATGGTTCATAGAGTATGGACCTCCAAACCAAAACTTCTTACCTTGGAAATTTACCACACATACCCATTTAAGTATCCTAAGTATCCCTGGGTCCTATGTAGATTGTATGTGGATATATGAACACAAGATGGTGTGCTTTGAGCTCCTTACCAAGCATTTTATTAGGTTATACTGTTAACATTTGTTCATAGAGTTATGACCCTTAATCCCACTCTCTCTTCTATGGATATTGATTCCATATGGGTGCCCAAATTACCCTAATATACATGGGTCTGAGTCCCTCTGTGATGAAATATATGAGTGTTGAAATTAACAACTCAACATGTTTACTTAAGGCAGTGGAGCTTGAGAAGGTGTTAAGACTAACTTAGACCATTCCTTTGAATTACCTTATGTAAAAAAACTCCTTTAGGGTCTTTAATTTATTCCCACACCTCCTCATGTCCATCAATATGATATGAATATCTAGATATGCCCCGAGGTGGTGATGGGGTTTGAAGCCTTATAAATGGCTTTAGGCCTAATGGCCTAGATTGAGTCTCAGTGGTCTGAGTCTCTTTTCAGTGAGTTTATGGTGTCAACATAATCATGTCACACTTTTAACACCTTTTCAAAAAAATTTCATTTGTCTCTAGTTTCCCAAGCTTCATCACAGTCTCCTTTTCTCTTAGGTCTGCCTTAAGTGTCACTGTTTACTACTAAACCTGAGTGTTTGAGAGTAGGTGCTAGATGTCTGAGTGGTTTAATTTTTTAACTTTAAATATTGATACGATTTAAAATAATATAATATTATACCTACCCTTGTAACATACTTAGGATCAAGTCTTCCTTTAACCTATTCTCTATATATTCCTCATGTTATTGTAGTCAAGCCTAGGGTTTATAGGATTCAAAACATAGTTGACATTAAAGGGCTAGTTATTGAGTTTTCTTTCTGGTATTTTGAGTTTGAAACTCACTAATATCTCTAATATGAACACTTATTGAATTTTCATGTTTCATATCCTCAAACACCTCTTCTATTATATGTGTCCTTAGATATTATGTTCAGGCCTATATATATCATTTTTAGGCCTAATTAGGCCATTAAGCCATTTATTTCCTGAACCTGAGACTCTTATCACTTTGAAAAATTTAATGCATATTTCTCACTTACCCTTATTATAATGTTTCTAGGCCTCCAAATATACTCAATGCATGTATAAGTCCTCAAATCATATGCACACACTTGTTTAGGCCTTTTTAGGCATAATAGGCATGTGTAGGCCATTAAGTTCTTCCCATATCAAGGATTGAAACCTATTAATATGAAACAATAAGATCCTTTTTGGAAAAAAAGCGAGAAACATATTTTTCATCTCTATGTTTCTCCTTTTTGGTAGGGTTATACGCTTTCACCATCTTGTTAGAAAGGTTTTACATGTAGGTGACACTTTTGTGTCTCAACTGAGTAGGTATGGTTAGTATCTCCTTCATTATAATCTATTTTCATATGCAAAATATCTCATTTATTCCATGGATTTTCATCCCCATTGCATCTTATACACCTTCAAGGTTCTTTAAAATTGATCTTTATGCTTAACCTACCATGTTCCTATAATCAAGCTTGTAGGTGGTGATCCTAGGAATCTTGACTATGTAACCACTTGAGAGGTGGAATTTGATGATATATTATTATCATGGGTATAATTATAATGTTGGTGGCATATCACTACTCCTTTTTACCCTCTAAACCCTTTATAACCTCATCACTCTATCATTGCTTCTCTAAACCCTGCCACTGCCTTACTTGCATAAAAACCTTAACTGAGATCTCATTTGATATGGTTGAGATGGTGTGTTGATAATAGTTGTAACAGAATCCCTCCACCTCTCATACTTACTTATAGGTCTTTATTATTTTTCAATACTCTTCAAATCCTTCCATACCTTCTCCAACAATCGACACTTAACTTTACTTGGCCTACCTCAATAGGCTTGTTGTGCCTATGAGAGCTTATCCTTGCATGATAGGCTGAGAATGAGGATGGTTTTGAGTATAGGTTATTGAGGAATATGGGGAAATATTTAATGGCATGGATCAAAAATTTGTCTTATGTTTATACCTTTATAACAACCCAATGACTCTCTAATGGTACCCTGCTTTCACTTTGTAAAGGAGAGTATATTACATGGATGAAAATAAACATTGGAGATAGGGATTAAAGGGGTTGTATAGTAATATGATGGATAAACTAATTATTATAGGTAGATAAACTTAATTATCTTCAAGGAATCCATAATTTAATCTTATAAAACACCAAACACTTTCATTCTCAAGCATTTATGACTCTTTAACATGAAGAACACTACCTATAGCCTGCTTAAGTGAAAATATAAAGATTTATATGATCTCACACCCTCAAATGTGTGAAATATGGATGGGGAATACCATGAAAGGAACTTGAGGACCTCTATAACACATAGAAAAACACAAATTTACAAAATTGTTTTAGGAATGTACCAAAATCAATACAACTTTGACACATCCACAGATGAAGAAGTCTAATCTTGTTGCTTAAGTTCTTAATGTTTATTCATAAATCACATGCCATGAATATACAAACCAATACAAATAATGGGAAGGCTATGAGACCCCCTTCCTCTATTGAATATATTGGCTCACCATTTTCTCTCTCCTATATGGACTGATAAAAAAGTCGATAGCTATCTTGAGTTGCCAAAGAGCTTGATGGAAGAAGTGAATTGGTTTTTGACCTCTCTAACCTTTAAATTCATATATTTATTAATTTTATTCCTATGTTAAACTCCCCTTGCATTCCCCTAACTCAATCTGACCAAATCTGTATAGTATGGATCTATACAAGTCTAAAATTCCTGTAAAACCTATAACTTTCCTTCATTTTCTCATGATTCAGACCATGGAATGACATTAGAGTATGAGAGAAGGGAAAATTAAGTCAAATAAAATTTTAAAACAAGGTTCTATGGTTATGGGTAGTTCAAGGGACACACCTTCCCATAAGTGGGGTCAATTTATTGAATAAAAGGTGGGTTTGGCTCCAAAATAGACCTTTTATGCACATAAAAACACCTTAATATGATTTAGAATGTTTATAAAACCATTTAATACCCCTCAAAACAATGTGAAATTTTATCTATAAGGGATTTATAATGGAAATTTTTCTCCAATGACATGCTTGAAGGGTAACTTTGATGACCTAGAGGGTTAAATAAGGATTGAAACTAGTTGAGTAAGTATACCATGAATAATAACCTTGAACACATCATTTCACTTCATTTTAGAACCCAAACATGGTTTAGACACCATTTAAATTGATAGAAAGGTCTATTTCATAAGAAATGTCTTGAAACATGCCTAAATCTAATGATGATTAATGACCTTAACTTTGTCTAATTACCTTAACTTCTGCTAAGGGTCCATAATTTTGTCAGACAAAACCTAGACCATTATTTAGAACTCAAAAAGTACTTTGACACTCTTCCACTCATCTAAGGAGCATCATGAACAATTAACACATATATTAAAGACCTAAAAACAACTATAACATATGAGGTCATAGTAAAACTGTAACACATAGCATGACACCTCTAATAGTACTAAAAATGACTTTCAAGAAGCATTTACAAGACATCACAATGCATAAGGACCACATATACAAACTTGGATGGGTGTCCGAAAGAAGTTTTTTATTATAGGGGTTGATATTTGTCCTAGGAGGACAAAATGGAAACATATTTGGTGACTCATAAGGGTTAACTAGCCTACTAATCAAGATAACCAATTAACTCTCCATGATAGTCATGATCCAACTAAGATGACAACATGACTTGGATGGCCATTTCCTTGGACTGTCAAATAGATTATCACCTTCTAACACGCTCAATGATTGCAACAAAAAATAAAAAAAACAAAAACCAAAGTAAACAAGACCTAACACCTAAGAAATAACACCTAATACCCAAGGAAAGCAACAAGACATGACACAAAGCAATTAAGGAAACTACACACTAGATTTGTGTATGACACACTTATTAGAAGCAAGACAACAACCAATATAAACATCTAAACTAAAACCAAACTCTTTTCTCTTCTAGGATCAAATGGGAAAATTATTTCATCACCATGGCACCATGAGGTTAGATTCCCATATGATGATTGGAGTCCAACCATCTCTTATTCATTGGATTAGAACTCCCATTTACATCTAGAGATATCTACATGTTCATAGCCTCTTAGAAGAGTAGATGAATCTTCTTTCTCCATTCTCAGGTTAATGGGTTGTCTATGTGAATCCAAAACCTATTCATAGTCATTCCACACTCGCATACTTTGTATGAACAGTCTGATTTCTACCTTAGTCATGGGATGCTCCTAATTTGTCATACTTACATGCATTTATTCTCTTGATAACCTAGTTGGTATGCCTTGTGTCTTAATTCTTTTCCATATGATATGGTGACTTGTCAAGGCCTTGAATTTATTTGAAAGTATCCAAGTATGGTTACCACATATCACTAGGGCCTTCATGATCTATATCTTTAGCTTCAAGAGGCATAATAATGGGAAAAGTATCTTTACTCGGTTTATGTTTAGGATTGTCAACTTAAGGGACTATTGAAGTGAATATTTCAACCTTATTTTCATCATCTTGGGCTTGATCATCTTGTGGATGACACTTGATAAGATCAATAGCTAAGTATCCTCAATCTATCCAATTGGATGAGAACTGGGATCATTTGATGTAATACAATTATTTGATTCACTACTCTTATACCTCATTTGATGACACTTGATAAGATCAATATGCTTAGAAGATTGTGCCATGCTCTTTTGAACCAACTGATTATGCACATGTGTAATTGTATCAAGATCATATATAGATAGAGAAACTAATTTTGTAATAGTCTCTTGAATATTTCATTACCATGTTGTTTAATGTATGTTCCCTCTAAATGTTCTATAGGAGGATTGAATATCATTGGTTCCAAACAATATTCATATTGGATTCCTATAATTTTTACCTTTTGATTACCATGAATATATTGGAGATATTTTTTCACTATAGAAGGTACTACTCTAATATTTTATATCCGAGGGTGTCCTAATAACATATCAAATACCCTTATGTTTGGTATAACTAATAATGAAGTGGGCACTATGAGATGTCCCAATTTTAATGATTTTACTATTATTTTATCAAAATGATAGATTAAAAGGTATTAATATAATTAAGACAAACTATAGAGTAAATCATAATGCATAAGATATACAATAAATACACATGATAGAATATGTTAAATGATAAAATTATTATGTAATGGATGACTTAGATATAAATTAGGTCTATAAGATTGTAACAATGTCTATGAAATTGAGTTTAGTGTTGTGTGATGGTGCTGTGAGTCAAGAATAGGAATTTACATTATTTTTGGTCAAGGTGACACTATTTGGACTAGGTCACCCTGAACTATTATTTATAGGGTGCACCAACATATTTTAGGATTTTAACCTCTATGTAAATCATGTCAAATTTAACTTCATATATATATCTTTTGTGTATATATAAATGATTTTACTATATCAAGAGCCACTCTATGCCTTCTTCTTCACTTGAAACCCTAACTCAATGACAACAGGGGAACAAATGCAAAAAATGCAAAATTAAGGTTATGGGATGGTGTTGTGATTGACCTAAACATCCATGTAATAAGTGATTCCTACATACAAAAACTTTGAAGAGGGTTAAAACTCCATGTAGTTCTCACATGATAAAGTGGTGTGTGAGAAGTACTAGTGAAATAATATATGTTGGTGCAATACTGGTGTAATTATGTGATTAAATAATGATTTATGACATTATTTTTGTATTCAAAACTAGATCAAGGTTACTTAGGCTATATGGAATCATAATTGTGAATATTATATTGTTTTCTATCAATGTACAATTAGGTAATTCTTAAATTTGTAATAGTGGTAGCCTATTGCCCTCTAGTGAAAAAATAAAAAAATGCACTAATATAGTGTTATTTTGGAAATTTAATTGAATTGGACATGTGAAATGTGTGGAATTACCTATTAGGATGAATTTAAATTTGTGAAATCAATCATTAATTTGTGGGGGGATGAAATCGGTGGATTCAAACAAGACCAACTTGCTGGATTATCCTAAAATAGTGACTTAATTTAAAGAATGGAGACAACTAAATTATAAGTGTGAATCAGTCCAAAAGTGAGTCTAGGTTGCTTCGAATGAGGATTAGGAACATTCAATATCAAATTTGTATAAGTATAGAGGGTCATCCACATGGAAGGAGATGAATAATGATCTAAAATCATGGAATTGATTGTAGGTTATGTGTACATAAGGAGTGGTCATGAGTGCATTATTTTAGCATTAAATTTTAATTTTAGTGACTACATATCCACCATTTTATTCTAGAAATGTATCAAAGTGAAAGTACTAGAGAAAAATGAAGAGGGTTATATTTGATCTTACTTATGAAAAATGATTTTTAATGTATATAACATAATAAATTATGTTTGATAAAAAAATAAAATGAAACATGTATAAATAAGTTCTTAAAATAAAAAAATGAAAGTAAATACAAGAAAATTATAGATCAAATGACAAGGAAACAATACACATTTAGATGTATACAGACTATTGTGATTTATGGTGAAAAGTAGTGACTAGAGAAGGTGGAACCTTTGTATATTTCTTCATTGAAAAACTTGGATTGGATTGTGCATGAACCAATCCAAAATGGTAATAGAATATATGATCAAAAACTCAAAACTTGAATTAATATTCACACAAATAAAGGTAGTATAGTATTTTGGAGTCCTTGAATGAATTCCAATATAACATTTTGATGCAAAACTTGTGAAAAATGGGTGAAAAAATTGAATAAACTACTACAGATGGAATAAGATTCATTTTGGTGCAAAACTAGTAAAAAAATGATATGAACTAAGTCTAGTCTATGAAACATATAAAATGACATAAATTTCCATTTCTTTTACCAAAATTGTTTCAAAATTGAACAAGAAAGTGATCATGTGCTACACACATGCCACCAATATGATATTTAAGTATATTGATTCTAAAAATTGAGTGAAAACCTATGTAACTATTGACTAATTTGACCCCAAGTAAAATTGGGTCAACCCCCTATATAGTTAAAATTTATCATAGGGAATCTTAGGTTAAAATGTGTACCATGGTCTTTAATGAGGTCAAACATTATGTTTTCATCCTTTTCACTTTTGTATAGATTATCACAAGTCATTTTTATGTCACATTTTGAGTCATTAAATGAATTGGTATGGTTTTAATGAAATTAAAAGGTGTAAATATGAAATTTGACATCACACATGTTAGGAATAGTTAGATAAACTATTGTGAGACTGTCAAATTATAGGTTCAACATCCATCCAAGAAGATTACATAATTTTAGGTAGTTATACGGCTTGTATAATAGTTATAGCACATGGGAAGACTTAAAAAAGTGTTTATTGATATACCCATAGCTCACTTAAATGATTATTTAGATTTTATAGTCCAAAACTACAAAAAAATGACTTCTCTTTCACATCACTCTCTTGGACAAGGTCAAATAAGTCAACGCTTTTACTTCAGTATAGACAAGAAGTGCAAAATTCAAGTGAGTTATTTTGGTGGGTGATAAAAGTTTATATGTAATACAAATTCATGGTCATAATTATAATTTTGGTTATCCATTTTTTATGACCAATTTCTAAGAGTGTTGATGATTCTAAACTACCTACACATTCCAAATGGCTTCAATTTTCATCTTTGTTTGCATTGATATGAGAAGAATAGGTGGTATATATGATCTTGAAGGGTATGAACATCCTTATCACAAGTTTTTAAGTCTTTTTTTCAAGTTTGGGTGTGAAATTATAAGTAAAAACATCTCATTATGTTAATAAAAGACACTATTAGAGTATATAGACATTGTTCCATTAGTTGCAAAGCTTATCTTCTTGCATTAGCATTCAGATCAAGGTGATATGTTTTTTTAAACCTATCATAGTATGGTGACTAGGTTATACTTGGGAGGTTTGGTCTAAAGAGTTTTATTTATGAAATTCAAGGCCTAACACATGAGCACAATCAAGATCTTCCTACAATAGTCACCTTCAATCAAGTGAAGTTAAACCTTGATTAGTCATGTTGAGGAATAAGTAAGGATTCAAGGTTATGAGAAGGATTATAAGTGAAAATAGTAGGGATGAGATATATAAAAGGTTTATATATTGGTTTTGAGAACTAATTCTTAACACATAGTCATACATCTAATAACAACTACAGGTAGTCTCTAACAGTGGCTTGAGTTCAATCCAAAGAGACAAAAGAGTGTTGAGATGAATATGTTTGAACTCATTTGAGAACTTTAATCAAGTCTAAGAGAATAATGAGTATCATGGTGATAATGGTGAGTCCATTGTATGTATACATACCTAGAACCATGATCCTAGGTTAAGAAAGTTGCAATCGAGACAACTCACCTTAACTTCTTTGAATGAGAGTTTTGCCCATGCTCAGTGACATCTTATGATGAAGAATTTGAGGTTTGTGTGAGTCTAAATGTATTCTTTCCTATAGCCCAATCCTAGAGGTTAAATTTGAACATTAGAAGGTGGTTTATTGATCAATATAAAATGATATTTGGGTGGTTTTTAATTTAGAGAGGTTTTGACCTAAAACACTTAGTAAAACATAGTGGTAAGCTGACTAAAATAAACAAAATTACAGTGACTTATAGTAGTGAGTGAGACTATGGTTTCAAGGCATGAGATAAAATCATATAGGTGTGGAATAGTCTTTGTGACCTAAATAAGGATCAAATAAGATGAAATCTAGTGTTAAGGCATATATCATCACCTACAAGAATCACATGATTCCCTAAATGAAACACCTATAGTTTGAATATAGACCCACAAAGTGTTGATGATGGGATAATAGGAAGCATGGTATATAGGAATAAGTGTTCAATCAAGTCAAAAATAATCCAATTATCTCATAGTGATATTGAGAAAGTCATGTAGTACTAAAACCCAAATGAGCATCTATAAAGGCCCTTTGAATTCTCCTTGATTGTCACCTATAGGTGACACAGTCAACACAATCTATGGACTAGCCTAGGCAAATAGAGAGTATAGGTTTGAGAATAATGGCCAAGGTTTAAGGTGGTTTAAAAATTTTAAACCATATTCACACTTGTCAAATATATCTTCATGTGATCTTAATATGCAAGGATAGTGCAAAGACAAGTTTCAAACCTCAACCTATAGTTAGTTCAAAGTCTATACATAGTCATCATCTTATAATTCTATCTTGAATAATTTGAAGTTTTAAGGGGTCTTGGATCATGAAAAAATTATGAAACTTGGTACAAAGCATCGTCATGACCTAATAAAACTTTCTAGGGTCTTAATTTGGTAATGAAAATAGGGGATATACCCTCTATTTTATCTTAGATAGAGAGCACTCCAGGAGTAAGATAACAACAAGTTAGATATGTGAATGAGAGATAGATGAATGGAAGAGTAATAAAGGATTGTTAAATTATGCATAAATTTTAATTATGTCTGGAAATAGATATAGTAACACTTATAGCCTTTGGAACCACTCAGTGGTGGTCATATGCATCAAAGTATAGTTTAGGCCTATTAGGCCTAAATCCTTAGGGTGACTGGTTCCACTTATATGACCACATTATCTTTATAATCCATGTGATGAACTTAAAGGGAGAGTTTGGGATGGGTTAGAACCATTAGTTTGTAGGGAACTACACAAAGGGGTAAATTTTGGCCTAAATTCCTATTAGGGGTTCCCATAATGCAAGAGAAAGCTTAAGAGGCCATCTTTAAATTATCATACCCATATAAATAGTATGAATGGTTCCTCAAGGAGATAGGAATATTTTAAATGGGTCCTACAATTGATCTCAATGGAATTTTTTTAGAGGTTGAGCATCCAAATTTTATGAACTATCACTAAGAAGCAAAACCTCCTAAAACCCTATCAAGAACTCAATGGATAAAATATCATTAAATATTAATTAATGAGGGGTTAAATGGAAACGATAATTATTTGAATATGTATATCACTCTCCTAGTCTCCATGACATCCAATTTTGCTATACCACCACTTATAAAGATAGGCTAGAATCTATTTTTTTTGCAAGTTTTGTTGTGTTTTTTAGGTATAGAGGAGAATTGGTAGATGAAATTAATTAGTGGGGGTATTTATAGAATTTTAATAGCTCCTAAAAATCATTTATCACCTTGGTGAATCATGAAAATACCTCTACTCAATCATTCATCACAAGCAATCTAAATAGGCACAGCAAGAAGACAAGTGACTGTGTAGTGAGAGGATGAGAGGTATGATATTGGATATTTTAAAGGTCTAACTCATAGAATATATAAAAAATATATTTTAATATGTGTCATTAAACCTATTTCATGGATTTAATTAATAAATTTCTAGTCACATTGATGACAAATGTGAAGATTAAAGCCAAGAGGTCTAGTAAGTGACTGTAAATAGTGAACACAAGTGTCAAGAGGAAAGATATCAATTAGGGAGGTATCTGATGAATTTAACGTCTTTTCTACAACCTCCCATGATAGAGAATATGTGTCAAAGGATTCATAAGGTAGTTTAGAATATTCAAGTGATGCTTCATCATGAGGGCAATTTCAAGAAGGCTAATTAAGGTCTCTACACTAATTTTAGGAGAAGGATGCAATCATGAGGGACAATTATCTATGAAAACTATCTAAATTATTTTTATACTTCATTATATTTAAATGTAAGTGGTTTCCAAGTCTTGACACTTGGCTTTGTGACCTTTCCACTTCCATTCTTCTCTCTCATCTCTTATGCTCTATAAATGTAAACCTTTTTGGATTTGTAATCTAATCTAAACTTGGTATGGTGAAGACCTACTAGTCTGTATACTATTTTTGCCTTTAAATAGAGATTTATTATCTGGGTTTGATCTCATAAAGTTATTGTCTAAGTGTGTGATGTGGTGAATAGTGGAATGATAAGTGACAAGTATCTATCCTTATGTTCTCTTTACTCTTTCATGTTTGGTTGAAAGTAGTTATCCATATAACATGTCACATGAAGTGTATTTATCTATCTCTAAGTGTAATGAGTAGCATTAGTGTTTTTAATCTTACCTATTGTTCATTCAATTTGAGTAGTATAATGCATATCACCTCCATGTTTGAAACACTTATGTTAGATTAATCTAGGATGTTGAGACTAGTATTGTGAGTCATTTTTCATAGTGAAAATGTCTAGTAGTATAGTGGAGAATATATTTGGTGTATCACCTCATTAACATAGGTTACTTTTCATGTTCCTTCTGTCCCTTTTCATCCATGAAATCAAACATTGTAGGTGATAAGATATCAAAGAGAGATATAGGGAGATAACCCTTAAACCTAGAGGTTTACCTATGCTATAGGCAACCCAAAGGCCTAGAGGTAATCCAGTGTTACACTCAATATGGATAAGGTTTGAAAAAATTCTCTAAGGTGAAATATTGAGTGATAATAGTTATGACACACTTGATGGGAATTAAGGTCCAAAGAGTTGAAGAAATTTTTGGTGTGTTCTTTTCCCTATCAACTTTGGGAAACATTCAATAAACACTAATGTTGAATTTAAATGAAATCATATGGTATAAGCTACCCAGATACTTATTGTGATT
Source organism: Torreya grandis (assembly GCA_037957365.1). Lineage (NCBI taxonomy): Eukaryota > Viridiplantae > Streptophyta > Pinopsida > Cupressales > Taxaceae > Torreya > Torreya grandis. The sequence continues at coordinate 558,248 of JARHVA010006347.1, forward strand.
TTTTTTCTAAAATATTGTGTTCTCATTTGAGTAATAAAGTTGGTATATATGGATATGATGAGATTTTACACTATACACCCCCTACCAATCTTATCATGACCCAGATTATGTCTCTCAATAGCCCTATCAAGATTTTTATCAACCCTATATGTCATGGTATTCCTAAAGTCACCCTAATTCCCCTTCATATTACCATGATGTTGTTGAGTAGCCCTATGAGTAATATTATGATGAAGGTTATCAAGAAGAGTATCAAGAAGTACCTTTTTATCAACCCTAATATGAATCTTACCAGCCTTATCATGATGCATATCAACCTCAACATGATTCCTATTAGCCTTGTCATGAGAAATCAAATTATGCCATTGATTTTGAAGTAAGATATAAATTCTTACAAGCTCAAGTTAGGAAAGTAACTCAAAAAAATTAATCTCTCCATAATCCCCACTATTAACCTCCTCCTCATACTCTAATGCCACCTCAATCCAAATACTTGTTATCACTCATACCAAATGTGCTAAAATTAGAATAAGTGATGCAAAAATGGGATAAGGAACTTGATGTGATCCCTATTAATATCATAGATAAGTTGATAAATTTGGTTTAATTCTTGATGATTAAGTGGAGGTTGGTTGAAGAATAAGCTCACTATGTTATCAATGATTATTTTCATGAGATGAGATGCTAAATTCAATGGTTAATAAGTAGAATAAAAATGTGGAAAAACTAAGAGGTTTAAAGTGATCTTGTAGATGTTGAAGAGCCTTAAGAAGGATATGATCAAAGTGATACTCTTGTCGAAGAAGGTGTCTCTCCCATTGACCAATCCATATTGTTATCTCCCCATGAGTTCATTCAAGAAGTCTCCATTCCCAAGCCCATTCATGAACCCTCCATCACACTTCATACTCCCTCTCTAACCATTAAATTGTTTTTTAGCTTACTACCACATCCCATATTGAAAGATAAATCATACTATGGGAGGCAAGTAAATAAGAACAAGATCAATTTATAGATAATCAAGAAGATGACACAAGTGTTTATGAAGACGAGTTCATCATAGGGACTCACCTTGGTTAAGAAAATCATAAGTTAATATTATTGAGTGGAAAATATAAGACTTTGAGGATGTTATAGATACTGATAAAGAGGGTGATCAAGGCATGTAAGAAGGAGTTTTGAATAAGGACATCACATCAACTAGGTTGGGTGAGACTCATGATCATGATCAAGACTTTAAATCTAAAAATACCATTGAAGAAGAAGATGATAATGACTCCATGAATCAAGATGACATGTGGTGGAAGTCCAATGACATATATGATGAGTTTTAAGGTATTGAAAAGAATACACACCCTATTTTTCAGTTAGAAGACACTCTTAAAGCTAACTTACCTGTTGATGGTGTGCTCCCAAATGAAGATATTTTGGGATCTAAACTTGTTGAACTTATTGTTAGATTTAAGTTGATTTAGTGCTCAAGGACCAAGAATATGATTTTGAAGAGGTTATGTTTCTTGAATAGAAAAAAGAAAAATATAATTAGTAGTATCATGGTGAGCTTTTCTAGGATCTTGAAGGTCTTTACAATATTGAAGGTCATGTGCACAAATAACTTGAACAAGATGTCATCATGGAAGACAATGATGAATATTGGGTTGAGTATGCTAAGATCCTTGAGGATATTTATGAGTTTTTATCTAATAATAAGTCTAAAGATATTCTTGAATATGATTTTATTCTTGAAGGATAATACGATAATATTCAAAACACCAAGATAGAGACTACCCCTATAAGTCAAAAAGTGATCATGATTGAGATAATCACAAGCCTAAAAAAAGTTCATGAGAAGGAAATTGAAATGAAAGAAGAGTTCACCTTCATAGGTGACATGTTTGTAGATATGATCATTAAATTTGAAGATATGCCAAAAATATTATTTACCATGAAGGATTTGAAAACTTTAAGGCAAAGATTCAAGAGGTAACTTTCCTCATTCATTCTTTCATCTCAAGGAACCAAAGATGGTGAAAATGTCCCCATTGGTTTAAGAGGAAGAGTTCTCTTTTAGGTTAGTTTGTATATAGTTTAGTTTAGTTATGTTGTGGTGTGTGATTTATCTAAGTGTTCTTGAGAACACAAGTGTGTTTGATTTGGTGTGTTGTTTTCAATTGTTAAGTGTGGTTTGGTGTTATTTCATAGGCATTTCAATGTCAAGAGAAGTGTATAAATGATTCCATAGCCCAATGGATAGGAGAAGGCTATCAATCTTTGGCATAGCTTGCTTACTAACCCTAGGAAATTGTCAAAATGTTGACTAATTTGATGCCAAGTCAAATTATATCAACTCCCTATATAGTTCAATTTTTTCATAGGGTATACTAGGTTGAAATTTGTAACATGGTCTTTAATGAGGTCTAGCATTATGTTTTCATCCTTGTTACTTTTGTATAGATTATCCCAAGTCATTTTTATGTCACATTTTGAGTCATTAAATGAAGTGGTATAGTTTTCATGAAATACACAGGTGTCAAGATGAAATGTAACATCCTACATGTTAGGAATAGTGATATAAAATATTGTGAGACTAATAAATTGCAAGTTCAAAATCCATCTAGGAAGATCATGTAGTTTTAGGCAATTTTAAAACTTGTACAATAGTTATGGCACATGAAAAGACTTAAAAAAGTGTCTCTTCAGATCCCCACATCTCACTTCCATGCTCATGTAGTTTTGACTACTCCAAAATTACCAAAAACCAACCTCTCTTTCCCATCACTCTCTTGGACAAGGTCAAATAGGTCAACAGTTTTCCTTTAGTATGGATAAGAGGATCATAATCCAAATGAGTGGTTTTGGTGTGTGATATTATTATATATGTAATAAAACATTAGGGTAATAGTTCCAATTTTTGTGGTTTGTACTTCATGAACCATTACTAAGAGTGTTCTTGACTCTAAACTGCCTGCACATTCCCAATAACTTTAGGTTTCTTTTATATTTGCATTGATATAAGAAAACCAAGTGGTGTATGTGTTATTAAAGGGTATTAACATACTTATCACAAGGTTTTTAGTCTTTTTTGCATGTGTGGGTGTGAACTGATAAGAAAATACATCTCATTATGCTTGTAAAAGACACTATTAGAGTCTACAGATAGTGTTCCATCAGTTGTAAATATTATCTTCCTTAATTGGTATTTATATCAAAGGTGATATGTTATTTTCAACCTATAATAGTATGGTGTTCAGTTTATCCTTTGGAGGTTTAGTCTTAAGAGTGTTATTTATGAAATGCAAGGCCTAACACATGAGCACAATCAAGATTTCCCTATAACAATCACCTAGAGTCAAGTGAAGCTAATCCCTAATCAATCACATTGAGGAAGCAACAAGGATTAAAGGTTATGAGAAGGATTATAAAGTAAAAATAATAGGGATGAGCTATCAAAAAGGTTTATATATTAGTTGTGAGAACTAATTATTAACACATAATCATATATCTTATTGCACCTATAGGAAATCTCCAACAGTGGCTTGAGTTCAATCTAAAGAGGTAGAGAAGTGTTGAGATGAATAAGGTTAAACTCATTTAAAACCTTTAATTAGGTCTAAGAGAATAGGGAGTATCATGGTGATAATGGTGAGGCCATTATTGTAGATAGACCTAGAACTATGTTCCTAGGTTAAGAAAGTTGCAATTGAGGCAACTTACCTAAAATTTTATAAATGAGGGTTTTACCCATAATCAGTGCCATCTTATGATGAAGAATTTTAGGTCTGTGTAAGTCTAAATGTCTTCTTTCCTATAGACTAGTCCTAGAGGTTAAATTTGAACATGAAAAGGTGGTTTATTGATCAAGAGAAAATGATATTTGAGTGGTTTTTAAATCAAACAAGTTTTGACCTAAAACACTCAGTAATACACAGTGGTAAGATGACTAAAAGCAACACAACTTACATTGACCTATAGTAGTGAGTGAGACTATGGTTTCAAGGCATGATATGAAATTTTATAGGTGTGGAATGGTCTTAGTTACCTTAAGAAGGATCAAATAATAATAAGTCCAATGTTAAGGCATACATCATCACCTTTAGGAATCACATGATTCCCCAAATGAAGCACTTATAGTTTGACTGTAGACCCACAAAGTGTTGATGGTGAGAAATAAGAAGCATGGTCTATAGGCATAAATATTCATTCAAGTTGGAAATGATCTAATTATATCATAAGAATCATGAGAAATTAATGTATTACTCAAACCAAATAAACATCTATAAAGGCCTTTTTAATTTTCCCTAATTATCATCTATAGGTAACATAATCAACACAGTCTATGGACTAGCCTATGCAAATAGAGATTACATGTTTAAGAAGGCTAGAAAAGGTGTAATGTCAGTGAATTTTTTTATTAAATGTTCACACCTATCCAAAACATATTCATGTGATCCTAATATGCAAGGATAGAGAAAAGACAACTTTCAAACGTCAACCTATAGTCAGTTCAAAGTTTATGCATAGTCATCAGCTTATAAGTCTTTCTTGAATAATTTGAAGTTTTAAGGGGTCTTGGAACATGAAAAATTTATGAAAATTGGTATATAGCATATTAATGGCCTAATAAATCTCTCTATGGTCTCAGTTTAGCAAGTCAAATACGGGAGATTCCCTCCATTTTGTCTCAAATAGAGGGCACTCTAGGAGTAAGATACCTATAGGTTTGGATTGTGAATGAGAGATAAATGAATGACAAAGTATTTAAGGATTGATAAATTATGTATACATTTTAATTAGATGTGGGAAGAGACAAATAATGAACTATATAATTTGGAACCACTTAATGGTGGTCATATGCACAAAAGTACAATCTAGGCATATTAGGCCTAAAACTAGGCCTAAACCCCCCGGGTGCCTAGTTACACTTATATGACCACATGATATTCATAATACATGTGATGAAATTTAAGGGAGATTTTAGGATGGGTTATAACCATTGGTTTTTAGGGAGCTACATATAGGGGTCATTTTTGGTCTAAATTCCTACCAGGGGTATCTAAAATGTAGGAAAAAGCTCAAGAGGCCATCTTCAAATGATCATACCTATAAAAATAGTATGAATGGTACCTAAAGGATATAATAATATTTCAAAGGGGTCATAAACTTGATATAAATGTAACTTTTTCAAATGTTGAGAGTCCAAAATTTATGAACTATCATTAATAAGCAAAACCTCCTAAAACCCTATCAAGAACTTGATGGATCAAATGTCATTGGAGATGCATTTAGGAGGGGTCAAATTTCCATGATAATGTTTGGAAAATGTATATCACTCTCTCAATATCTATGACATCCACTTTTTCTATGTTGTCATTTATATGGACAGGCTCAAATCTAAGTTTTTTGTAAGTTTTATTGTGTTTTGTAGGTATAAAGGAGAATTGGTAGATGAAAGTAATTGAGGGGGGAATTTAGAGACTTTTAATAACTCTTAAATCTCATTTATCACCTTGGTGAAGCATGAAAATGTGTATGCTAGATCATTCATCACACGCAGTCTTAATAAGCATAGTGAGAAGACAAGTGACTACCTAGTGAGAAGATGAGAGGTCTGCTATTATATCTTTTTAAGGTATAAATCATGGAGAATAAGATAAAATAGATTTTAAGAGGTGTCCTAAAACATATTCTATATATTTCATTAATAAATTGCTATTCGCCTTGATGGAAAATGTGAATATTGAAGACAAGTGTCAAGAGGAAGGTGTTTCAGTGAATTTAAGATTATATTCCAAGAAAGGAAAAAGAAATAAAATAGATATAGGTATGGCCAAATTTTTTGTTTCACTGTGCATTCATTGAATCAAAATATTATGGAGAGATAATCTTTGTCTTGTGATGAATTACCTATAAATAAGACAACACTAAAGCAAATGGTTGGTTAAATAGATAGCTAGGTAGATTACCTAGTATTACTTAGATCCCAGAAGTAAGATATTCCTCAAGGGATATCAATCCACACATTTTATATAACTAAGTTTTGAAAATAAAAGATAAAGTACTTTAATCAATAATCATAAGGTACTAAAATGTAATACAATAAATGCTTGATAAAAGAATAGGTGAAAATGAATAATTATAACAATAAACATGTCAATATTAATGCTAAATAGGTTAGGTATAACTCAAAAATAAGTTGGGGCTCTTGAATAGATAGATATAATTAAAGTTATATTTAGTTGAGGGTAAGTGGGTGAAAATAACTTTCTATTATTTTGTGCCATAAAGACTATGGGTGGTTAAGGTGATCGTCGATGGTTGAGATGACCGTCGGTAGTTGAGGTGATCATCGATAGTTGAGGTAACCATTGACATTTGGGCTAAACTATTGGTGGTTATTGTGGGTTGGATTTGGGTTATAAAAATATAAGTGGAGAGGTTCTAGAATAGGATTCTAAGAGATTGGTTTGGGTTGGGTTGGTTGTAAAATAAAAACAAAGTGATTGAATAATAAAAAATAGATACTTAGCTTGCTAGTGGTTGATCAGGAAAATGGTTGAGGTAGATTATTGGTAAACTCACTGGTGGAGTCTTGTATGATTTTGGCAAAGTAGCAGTACTTTTTTGTTGGCCGATAGATGGTATCACTTCAGCTCTCTATCATGATGGTTAGGTCACTAGATTTATAGAAGAACACCTACAAAAAAAACTCTAGATACAAAATCTCTTGATAGTTGTAGGTGGATCCTTTTTCACCTCCTGCTCTTCTTTTTTTATAGGAAGGAAAGAGAGATGAAACAAGATGTTAATAAGAGATTCAAATTTCTATCTAATTTTAACTCTCACATTCATTGGATCACACATGAATTAGACAATCTAATTATAGAAAGGTAAGTCAGAGTGATGTGAAAGTTAAGTAGTTCAAATGGTGAACCCTGACTATCGATGGTTAGGGTGATGATCAATGGTCAGGGTGATCATCAATGGTCGAAGGTCAGGTTCAAGTTATGTTAAAAAGGTGGGTTTAGCTAGTAGGTAAAGCTAACTAGAGTTAGGTCTAGTTTATGGTCAAGAGGCCAATGTTAGGCCCAAGGGGGTCTTGAGGTGGTACATGGGATTTGTAACATTTAGAACAATCTTGTGCAGATTTTTGGTGTCTACATTTCCCCCCTTTTTTTATTCAATTTATATCAACAAGATGTATAACAAAAATGGATTGCAGGTCAGAGGTGTGATTGCGTCGAGCATAGGAGGAGGTGTTCCCACTTAAAATAGGGGTCAATGAGGTAAAATTTAATCAGGTGTTGGTTTGATGAGTGGTTAGGGTGATGAAGAAGGTGGACATCATGAAGGTGGGTCATAAGTTAGGCATTGAAGTGAAAACATGCACATGTAGTGTGATAGCCAAGATCATGTATTAATTAGGTTATCATAATTGGTAAAAATAAAGGTGGGTATCAGAATGACAAGTGACAAGTAGACCACATGACTATATCTAGGCATGGTAGTTGGGAACACTCATAAATGCAAGTTTCCTAGGCAAGGTCTATGTTTCTATGGGTATCTAAGGTAGGAAGTGTTTTTAGGGAAAACACAAATTAGTTTGTTGTAGTCATTGATATCTGAGGTAAGAAGTGCTCCCAAGAAGACACAAGTTGGTTGGGTGTACACAAGGTAGCACAAGTTTAAAAATAGTTCAACATGGCAATTATTATCTGTGTGGTCAAAAGGACTAGACAAGGTTGTCATTAAATCATGCACTAATTTGGGCTGAAAATGGACCAATAACAAGGTGATGAGGTGGTTGGGGTGGGTAGAGAAGGTAGTCTCCATGGGTGTCAAAAATTTGAAAAGTTAGTTAAATAAAATTTAGGACCCTGATCATTGATTGTCAGGGGCCGTACGATCAATCATCGATGGTTACCCTAACCATCTATGGTTATGGGGCGAACCCTAAAAACATAGAGATAAAATCATGAATTTAGTCATTTCTACTAATTATTCTTTTGTGACTTGCTTATTTGGTGTTTTGTTCAAGAGTGTTGATGAGGCATTTGCTGAGTGGGTGATTAGGTAAAGTTGATTATTGAGTTAACCAAGTTGTGGAGGGTAGATCAATGAGGAGGTAGGGTGGGTGTGGATGAGGGTGGGTAGTGGGTCCTTGGAGTCTTCCTTGATGATGGTTGAGGAATGAGGTAGGGGATACTTTAAATTGGTAGATTAGATGTGATTTGGTATTGTAAATGGTTTGGTTGCTTTGTGATTTGTCATTGTTTTGGTGGGTGAGTTGGGTATGTCCTAAGTATTAGGGTTTTGATGGGTTTTTGGTTGATTTTATAGGTTAAAGTGAAATTAAGAAGGGGTAGTTTAGTTAGGGTAGGGTAGGGGTAGATATTTATGAAAATTGGTAAAGATTGGTGGTGTTTGGGGATGTTTTGGGTAGGCTAGGTTTGGGAGTTTTTTGTTGGTGGTCACATACAATGACTATCAATGATCATCCTAACTATTTATAGTCAAAGATCATAGGAAAAATGGTCATCTAACCATTATTAATCATCATGACTATCAGTGATCAAGATGAATGGTGAAAAGGTTAAGATTAAGTTTATGGATTTTGATAGGTTTGAATGGTGGCTTGTAGATGAAAATGATTGATGTGTAGTGGTTTTTGGTTATGGTATAGGTAATTAATGGTAACATTTTAGGGTATAAATAATATAAGTGATATAGACAAGAGGTAATTTTAAGAGGTCAAGTTCATAAATAATAATATTAAAGAGAACTAAGTATGTCCTTTCACGAACCTTGTAGGCATGGTAGTAGATTCAGATGCATGATTAGGTGCTGCACATCTTCTTAGAGATTCATGTAAGGATGACCCCAATAGATTAGGATTATATGGAGGAGGTCAGTCTTAGAGTGATGTTTCACTATAAACATGTGCCATGGGATACAACAATGATTGTGGTCCTCATTGAGATATGGGATTCAACCAGTAACACCTTCCTTCTACCCACTGGTGAGATGACAATCTTGACAAAGGATGTGCATATGATCACTCAATTACCCATATAGGGTGATATGATTTATCACATTAAGTAGGAGGAAAGAGGTGCATTCTTAGAATTTCTATATGGATATGACCATGAGCTTGTTAGGTTTCTTGCTAGAGGATTTAGCTATACTCCACTATATCAGAGGGTGAGGGGTGAGAGGAGACTACTCATGGTGATGATGATGATCACTATATCATGTTTTTCCATTCCTGATTTAAGAAGTGGGAGGTTTCCCTATCTACTATTTGTGGTATTGGTTGAATGTTATTAGGTTGTAAAGTGTTTGATTAGGTGCTTGTGCATTTAGTGTAAATATATATGGAGCTATGGGGTTTTAGAGCTCATATGAGATATGAAATTAGTGTTGGGTTTGCACTACACTACTAGGCATATGAGCACATCTAAGTTCTCTGACCAATGGGGTTGCCATGGGAGGATTATGCCTAGATGGAATTTAGAGTTGGGTTCATATGGTGGAGAGCTAACTTTTCATCTCTAGATTAGGTGGAGGGGTCTATGATCCTGATTGGTTCAAAGGTGTCTTAGACACTTTGATTATTGCTAATGTTATCTGGAGGCCATACATCATGTTTCTAGAGTGGGCTGGCTATAAGAGACACACACTATCCTTATAGAGTTACAAGTGGATTCTTAGGAAGAAGGATAGGGAGATAGAGCTCATCATGTTTGATAGGGTATGGTGATAATTTAACCTAGTGTAGAGTATCCCAGGTCCATTCCTAATATATAGGTGGGAAGATGTAGAGCTTCTACTTCCTGAGATACAACTTGTATAAGTTTTGCTTGATCATGAGTATTGTTATCTAGGGCCAAGATAGATGATGTAGGCTTTGTAGATGGGTACCCAACATGGTAATGTGCACTATATGTGGAAATAAATTTTAGGGGTAATGATGGTGGTAGGTAGCTGAAGGATGTAGATCTAATGGGTAGAGGTTAGTGGGCATAGGTATAGGGGCTACCCTAGATGTATAGATAGTGGCTACAAAGAGAGACCAGGATCAAGTGGAACTAGCCATGGCTTAGGGTAATGTGGTAGCACTACAAGGTCAATTGGTATCAACATAGGGTTAGGTGTCCATAGTTATAGGTGAGAAGGACTAGGCTAGAGCTACACTATCCTTGGTTACCTAGGAGAGAGATTCTTTGAGATAGGCTAGAGGAGGAACCATAATACCTTCAAAACTATTACCAACTATCCCCATGGCATAATATGTAGACATAGTGGAAGAGCTATGCTACTATGAGGCAATACGACTAAGACATTATGTTGATGAGCCCTAATGAGGGAGTACAAAACTAGTTTAGCAGGTAGTATTAGCATGGTGACACTAGGTCAGTGGGATACTTCTGTAGGTGGACAAGTAGGTACCTCAAGAGGATATGAATTAGAAGGAAATGTTTCCCTAGGAGATAGTGGTAACCTAGGGGCATAGTCATGATATGGTTTATCTTTGGGTGTATATCATTTTTATATCAGATTATGAGTCGATGTAGTGAGATGTATATTTTGAGAGAGAGACATGTATATTATTGTATACATTATGATGTTATTGATGATAGACTCATGATTTATAGATATGCTCCATATATATTACTCATGGTTTGATTTGATGTTTATGATGTGATGTTCATATTGATCATTGATGAATGTTATATTGATTATGGTTGTGCTATGGATATGGATGCTAATGTAGACTCACCTAGCTAGGCATGTGATGAGATGCATTTTGTTTTATGTTCATATGATATTGATGTGATATTGATGCTCATGCTAAAATTTAATGAGTATATGCTTCTTCATTTATATTTAGACATGTAGTGAAAATGGTTTATTGATTTATCATTCATGAATGTTATGATGTTGATATGATATTTGATGGATATCCTAATGATGTTTATTTTTGCTTATGATATATGTTGATATGATTTTATGATTATTCTTATTTTGCTTAAGGTAAAACACATAAATTAAGTCTAATAACAACACCAGATGTGGAAAAGATAATATGATCAAGAGACAAGATGGCTAAAGGAATATATCAACTCGTCATGAGAGGATAAGAAGAGGGTACAATGCTCATTATTTGGCAAGGACTAATAAAAACCAAAGTTGGATTGGATTAATAAACATAAGCCTATTTAATGCTTCACATTAGCATTCATTAATTGGTTAAAATGTGTTTTGATCACATAATTTCAAGTGAGATCAATATCCCTTCCTTATAGTGTATAAAGGGGAGATGGATAAACATGGAGCCTTCTTGTGAGACTAACATGCCTCCTTTAGAGGTTACCAAAGAGTCAGTATAAACAAGTCTATGCCATATAAGGTGTAGAATGATTGACGCAGGAAGTCTACTCATGAGAGCCAATTATGACTTTCAAAATTATTTTACTTATGAGAGCCAATTACATCTTTCAAAATTCTTTTTTCTTGGTTTTGATTAATAATGGGTATTTTGCTTATTTCTTATCTCTTGGAGGGTTGGGGAAGCTAATCGATGTGGGAAGCTTCTAAGAAATTTCTTGATCTAAAAAATTCTTTACTCATCCATCCTTTAAGGGAGTGGTCTAAGTTTGTGTGCTTTGATTAATACTTTTGATAGCTATCCTTTAAGGGAGTAATCCACCTTTGAGAAATTTTGAATACATTTTCAATAGCTATCCTTCAAGGAAGCAGTCTGTGAATGATAAGAATGACCCATGATTGTTTTTGGTTTTGATTTTGCCTTTTTCTTTGTTATATTTTTCTTAATATAGAATTGATTATATAAGATTTAAGGGTTCACCTTTATGAAGGGAAAACTCAAAGCAGAAGAAGGTTGATTAGGTGTAAAGAGATTTAGGTGAAAACAACCATGGGAATCCATTTTGTGAAAAGGTGCAAAAAGTACCATTAGAATCATGGCATGGGTAGAGCCGTGGTACCCATTGTTAAACATTACTCTATGATTGTGATAGATAATCACATGATCAAGTTTTAATCAATTTCCCATAAAATAGGGAAATGAATGTGGTTGAAAGTAAGGGATGAGATTAAGTTAGGTAAAAGGTGAGTTTGATCCTTCTTAATAAAAGAAAAGATGCATATGCAAAGCATTAAGAGGCTTAGGTTCTATTTTGCCTTTAAGGGAGAATAACTAATAAGCCCTTTATCCATACTTGTGGGTTATGATATAAGGTCCAAGCCAATTGAAAGAAAACTTGCTTTACTTGCTTTTCTCCATATTGGATACATGTTGATTTTAGTTTAAGATGAGGTGTTTGATGTTGAATTCTAGCACTCTAAGGTGTTTTTCATAAGCATGTTTGATATTATCTTGGTAGACACAAACATGGGTGAGATTAGTTAAATAACACTTGTCAAGTAGCTTAAGCTAGGATAAACATTCTTTGATGGTAGTTGTCTACTCCAAACATAAGAGAGAAAGGTGTAGCACCCGTAGGGGTTTGAATGCTGGTTTGATATGCCCATAAAGTGAAAGGGATATGCAAATTCCAATCCTAACAAGAGGTATTGACCATTTTGGTGATCATGTTATTGAGGGTTTTGTTAGAGGCCTCAGGCTGTCTATTTGCTTATGGATGATAGGGTGAGGATAAAATTAACTTGATGCTGAATGTATCACAAAGATCTTGGACTTGTTTGTTTTAAAAGATTTACCATTATTGGTGACAATTTTGTGAGGAACACCAAAATGGTAGATGATGTGATGGTTGATAAAGATGACAATCTTTTTATCTTTGGTTGAGACAAGAGGAATAAACTCTACCCATTTCATAAAATACTTAATCACAGTGATTATAGAATGATGTCACTATGAATAATGGGGGTTAATTTCACCAATAAGGTCTAGGCCCCATAGTGAGAAGGACCAGAAATTAATTGATACACGAAGACTATGGCTAGGTACATGATGTAAATTGGCATGTTATTAATACTTAACACACTTTTTCACATAATCATAGCAGTCTTGGTTAAGGGTAGGCCTGTAATAGCCAAGGTGAAGGATACATTTAGCTAGGATGAGGACGCTAAAGTATTCCTCATGGATCCCATCATGCATTTCCCTAATAGCTTGAGAGGCTTCATGACTGCATAAGCAATGGAAGAGGAGGCCATCAAAGCCACATTTATAAATAATTACCCCTATTATGGTATAACATGAGGTAATCTAGATAAACACTCTTTGAGCATTCTTATAAAGACTGAAAGGAATGTTGGAAAGGTTAAGATAGTTGAAAGTCTATTGATACCAAAGGTCTGGTTGGGTCTCCTCCATATTAAAGATAGTGGGAGATTCTAGTTTAACATAAGAGGGCTAGGTAAGTTTGTGGATAATGGTAGATAACTTAGATTAAGAGGGTATAGATAGGATTTGAGAGGCAAGGGAAGCCATGGTGTCAATAAAATTATTTATTAATCGTGGGGTGGTTTGGATATGGTAATGTTTAAATGATGTTAAGAGTTCATTAACTAGCTATTTGTATTATTGAAAAACATCATTCTTTCACTGGTAAGAGCCATTGATTTGATTGACCACTAGTTAAGAGTCACCAAAGATGTTGATCATTTTGACTCCCAAGGCTAACATAGTTTGAAGGCTTATGACTAGGGATTCATATTCAACCATATTATTGGTACATTTGAAATCTAGCTTGAAATATAAATGAAGAGGTTCACCATAGAGGGGAATAAGGATGTTATCAACTCTCCCACCATGCTAACACTTTGATCCATCAAATAACATGATCACTTACATGCTGACCATCAATATGTAAGGTGACCATTAGTGGTTGAGGTAATCATCGATAGTTGGGACAAACCATCGATAATTAATATGGGTTAAATATGGTTAATAAAAGAATGAGTGATGAGGTTATATAATAAGATTCTAAGATATTGGTTTGGGCTGGGATGGTTGTAAAATACAAATAAAGTGACTGAATAATAAAAAATAGATATTTAGCTTGTCAGTGGTTGATCGGGCGAATGATTAAGGTAGATTACTAATAAACTCATCAGTGGAGTCTAGCATAATTTTAGTAGAGTATTAGTACTTGTATGTTGGGCAATGACATCACTTAGGATCCCTATCATGATGGTTGGGTTACTAAATTACTAAAAGAACACCTATAAAAGAAACTTTGGATATAAAAGCTATTGATAGTAACTAATGGATCTTTTTTCACCTCTTACTCCTCTCTTATTATAAGAAGGAAGGAGAGGTGCAATAAGACATTAACAAGGTATTCAAATTTCTATCTAATTTTAACTCTTGCATGCATTGGTTCACACATGAATTAGATAATCTAATTGTAGAAAATAAAGTTAGAGTGATGTAAAAGCTAAGTGGTTTAGATGGTGGACTCAAATCGTTGGTTGTCAAGGTGACCTTAGATAGTTAGGGTGACCATCAACAGTTGAGGTTCAAGGTCAAGTTGGGTTAAAAGGGTGGGTTTATCCATTAGGTCAATCTGAGTAGAGTTACGTATGGTTTGTTGTAGAGAGGCCAAGTTTGGGCCCAAGGGGGTCTTGAGGTGGTCTAGGGGAGTTGTGACATTTGGAACCATCATGTGTAGTTTTTTCATGTCTAAAGAAGGTTATTAGTTGGGGAGGTATTTGATGAATGTCACATATTTTTTCCAAACTACAATGATAAAGAATATGTATTAATGTAATCCTAAGGTGGTTTAGAATAGTCAAGTGATGCTTCATCATAAGGGTAGCTTTAAGAAGGCTAATTGAGGTCTCTATGCCAATTTTATGAGAAGGATGTAATTATGATGGACACTTGTCCATGACAACCTCCTAACCTCTTTTTCTACTTAATTCTCTTGAAATTTAAGTGGTTTATAAGTATTGACACTTGACTTTGTTACCTTTCCACTTCCTTTCTTCTCTCTCATGTCCTATGCTCTATAAATGCAAGCCTTTTTAGCTTTGTCATCCAATCCACACCTATTATGTCAAAGCCTTACTGGTTTGAATATTATATTTTCCTTTGGAATAAATATTTCCAATATTATTTTGATCTCATAAAATTCTTTTTTAAGTGTGTGAAGTGGTGCATAGTGGAATGAAAAATGACAAGTATCTATCCTTGTGTTCTCTTTACTCTTTCATGTTTGGTTGCAAGTAGTTCTCCCTCTAACAGGTCACATGAAGTGTATTCAAGTGTATTTGTTTATCTATAGGTGTAATGAGTAGCATTATTGACTATAATATGACCTCTTATTTACTCACCTTGAGTAGTACAATGCATATCACATCCATGTTTGAAACACTTATGTTAGAGAAATCTAGGATGTTGAGATTAGTATTGTGAGTCATGTTTCATAGTGCAAGTGTATGGTATTCTATTGGAGATATGTTTGATGTATCACCTAATTAGCATAGGTTACTTTTGAATTTCCTTCTATCCATTTTCATCCTAGCAATTAATTAGTGTAGGTGATAAGATATCAAAGAGAAATCTAGGGAGATATCCCTTAAACCTAGAGGTTTACCTATGCTATAGGCAACCCATAGGCCTAGAGTTAATCAAATTTTCCAATTAATATATAAAAGTCTTAAAAAACCTCTCTAGGTTGCAATATTGAGTGACAACAATAACATTTTGGAACCCATGCTATGAAATTTTTAATAATCATGTGTATAAATATGCAATTATTTCTGGTTAATCACTTAAAATTATTCTATAGAATGAGTATGATTCTGAGAATTCTAAAAAATACTGTTTATAAATTCTAGGATGAAAGTTCACTATTTCAAAAAAATTTGGTTGTGATTTTGTCAAAATGGTGCAATATTGTTTAAATGATTTTTTTGGGAAGAAACTAGGTACACACTACAATTAACTAAATAAGTAATTTTTTAATCTATGTGTTGGCTTGTTGTAGCTTAATCTCTAAGGTAATCAACTATATATGCTAACTCTTTTGAGGTGAGTTGTGAATCCTATGTAATAATTTAGTTAAAAATAAAAAAGCTATGCAAGTGATATTAGATAAATATTGAAATTTAGATTAATAATGACAAAATTGGAGATAATGGAATTATATTTAAATATTAATGTATGACACGTGTAGAATAAAATATACATAGTGTCATGTATAGATATGCATTAGTAATTGGCATGCCATGAATAATAATCATATATTGATTAATTGAAATTGATATATAACTACTCAAGGAAAGTACATGATATTTATCATGGCATAATAAATCTATGGAGATGCATGATATCTACCATGGAATCACAAAATAAGAAAACAAGTTTCATGTCCATGACACACACAAAAAGAGCACACACATAAGCATACATAACATGTAAGAAAGACAAAGGGCCAAATACAAGGGACATGTTAAAATGTCATTCACACAAATAAAAACATAATAAGTCTTAAAGATATAAATAAGTACATGTTAAAATGTCCACAATCTAGATAAATTGATACACATAAAATCATGAAACAAAAAATCAAACATGATAATAATACATGAATATGTGAAATTGATCTCCATAAGTAATTTGTAACATTAGTATATTTATAAACTTAGGTATCCAATGAGATAATAATCTGAAAGTAAGAAAATATGGAAATTGTTTCATAATGTACTCTATCATAGTAAGAGCAAAAGGGATGGTCAGAGTGATAAAACCTAAGTAAAATATGCCCCCAGTAAACTTGTTGTGATGTATAAAAGATATAAAAGGCTTGTGACTTTTGGATATGATAAATTAGAACCTATGTTTACTAGAAAAAGTGTATTAGAATGTGATAAGAGTTTTATGTGTTACTTTATGGATTAGTGTGACTTTATTTATGTATGCTTTCAAGGTCTGAGACACTATCACTCCCTAAAACTACATTTCAAAGTGACAACCTGTATGTTTTAAAACTTATCAAGTAAATTTGTGAAGCATATTTGATATTAAACTAGATATAGATAAGTTTTCCATATACTAAATAAAAAGTCAATGAATGCAAATGAACTAAACATATATGCATAGGTCCTACTTTTTAGATTTTGTTGAAATATTCTATATTTTTGAATATATGTAACTGAAAAAGGAAAATACTAACCAATGAATCTCACAAGAGCCTCAAAATCAATATGTCCTATCTAACATATGAAGGATGACCTATCATAAGGAAAAAAGTATCATACCACTATAAGCTAATTGGTTTCATCTCAAAGTATGAAAAGTGATTTGCTTTGTAACATAAGTGCCACTCTGATGATGATAATATATAGTATGCTATGTATAATTTTTGGCATGGTGATATTTATGACTCTTTAGAACTAGTTATGGAGTATAATAACTCTACATGGGTGTTATTTATGGAATGCTCTTAATGCATTGAAATATCATTCAAGAATGTGTTTAAGTAAAGAGTGGATCTCTATAATATATGATAAATCATTGATTAATTGGATTTTAAAGGAGAAGTCTCCTTTAAAAGTTAGCCACTTCGGTCTAAACTCTTTGAGTAGGTTTAAATTTTTAAGGTTGATCAAATAATATATATTATATGGGAATAATAAATTTTGGTTGGAGGGGTATTTATATGGAATACCATGAAATGTGATAACATCATTATAAAAAACATATTTCAAACATATTTGTGCTATATAAGTATTGTAAGAAGTTTTTGAATCCAAGGACCTCCCAATAATATATCAAATAATCATACACTGGGTACTACTATAAACTTGGTAGCCACATTTACCATACAAAATTATAATGGTAATGTGATCTCACCAATAGAAAGCTTAACATGGCCATTGAATTTATTTATTATTATTATTGTTTTTGTAAAAAGTATATCCTTATACATGTTTCCAAAATGTGAAATAATTGTAATAATGCACATACTCTTACTTGAACTATTATCAACAATAAAACTCTAAATAGGTTGATGATCAATGTAATCTTGAATGAACAAATAGTGAAAATTAAAATCATATTTTATATCATGTTAAACTAATGTAATAATTATTCTAGATATTGCTAATACACTATAGGTACCAATGATGCCATCAAAATGATGTTGTGTCAATGTATGAGGATGATAAGAAGTTGGTATAGGGTGTGTATTATATATGTAATGCACTTATTATTTATCTGCTATTTAATGACCTGAATGATTAGGGAAAATATCAATAAATATCCTAATTTTTATACTCTTACTTGGTTGTGCCTTTGTACTATTAGTATATGCACCCACATTAATGATGTTATCTTATATCAAATCATGTATCTTATGTCTCAAAATGATACATCTATTGGTAGTATGCCTTGGTTCTCTATGAAAATAACAAAAATAATTTTAATCAAATCAATTTTGAATATGTTTACTCATATCAACCTCTTTAATGGAAGGGATCTATATGAGGTGACATTCCCATTACTTTTGTAACACCTTGTATAAAACTTCTAGAAAGTTAGTAAATTGTCTCCTTAGATGATTGAATAACATAATAAATGGATTTGTATCTAAAAATACATTTAATATTGTCTTTTGATCACTATTATTTTGCTTGTATTCACCTTTTAAGGTGACTTACTAAAATTATTTGTATTACAAGTAGAAATTGGGTTGGTTACATACTTTACCTCTCTTTCCTTAACTATGTGACATAAATTAGTGAGTGATAAAAAATTATTAAATATACTATATTCATGTAAAGATGGAATAAAACTATTTTTTAATGTGTTATAATTTGTTATCTACCATAGGATTCATCATTTTTGATAACATTGTCTTATACCATAATACATAGGCTACGATAAGCTCATTAGATTGTTGTTTAAGATAAGCAATCTAAGCATATGAAATATTTTCAATTATGTTAATTGATAAATGTTCAAGGAACAAATCTTCCCAAGGATTGAATTTATGAACTAACTAATATCATAAATCATAAAACCATCTTAGAGCATACTATTTTAAACTCCTTGGAAACAACTTGGTCAACAACCTATCATTGAATGCATAGTTAAAAAATGCCATGTGAAATGATCTCAAATGTTGCTTGGGGACGTTTTACACCATACAATGTAAGATTAGGTGTCATAAAAATAGGTGGTAAATTTAGGTGGAAATATGTTGATCCAATGGAGTATGTAGTAAAATCTACGAGTTAAGTGTCTAATTAAGTTTCGAAGCACCTTGTTCCAAATGTAACACCTTAGTCTATAGAGCTATGATTTTTTACATAGGGGATCATACATAAGGAATATAATATGTGTTAACCAAATGTAGTGTCACAAATAGATGTGTAGGAATTGGTAAATTCATCTATTTAAACCCTTACATTTCCCCCATAGTATATGTTAGTGTAAAATTTGTATTGAGTGACACAGAGATAAAAAATAAACCTATATCAATGGATGTCTCAAATTATTGGATTTTATATGATTTATTTATTTTCTCTCTAATAATAATATATTCATATTGCATACCTATAATATTTGAAAGATACTTTTTCAATTAGTTTTTGTCATAATCATCAAATATGTTAACTGATTCTGCCATTATGTTATTATCAACTAAAATATAAGAGTGTTCAACTTTAGGAGAAATTTGTCTAACGCTTTGTCTAAGACAGAAATAAATTAATGAGATTGATAAAATATGAAATGAATTATTATTATTATTATTATGAAATAATCTATGAAATATAAAAACCCTATTACAACAATTGGAAATAATAAAAATAAGGAAAGAAACCATAACAACCTGAATGGTTATTGTTTTAAAATATTTAATAATAAATGGATTCACCAAAATGTTTTATCAAAATTGGATATTAATAGGTACTACTATAATTAATAAAAACTATTGAGTAAATCATAATGCATAAGATTATTAATAAATACACATGACTAATTTGGAACATACTATTTCTAAAAATATGCTAAAAGGGAAAAGTACTAAGAAATAGATGACTTAGATGGAACTTAGTTCTGTAGGACTATTACAGTGACTATAAAACTGATTGTAGGGTTATGTGTTGGTGTTGTGAATCAAGAATAGGGCTCCACATTATTCTACGATAAAGAAATGTTTTTTAGACTAGGTCAATATACATTATTTTCTATATAGTGCACCGATGTCCTTTAGGGTTTTTCCCTTTATGTGAATTCTATCAAATGTACCTTCACATGTGAATTATTTCAAATGTACCTTCACATGTATATTATGTGTATATGTAGATGTTTTTGATTCATTATGGGAACTACTATGTGTCTTATTATTCACTTAAAACCCTAACTCAATTATAAGAGGGGAATAAATGCATTAAAATGGGGAATAGGGTTATGGGATGGGGTTGTGCTTGACCTCAACACCCCATGTGTTTGACGTTGCATACATATCAATAATTTGAATAGGAATCACACTCCATGTAGTTTTTCCACACTACAGTAGTGTGTGTGTGTGTGTGTGTGTGTGAAATATTGTATGATGGTATAATCATAGTGTAAATATATGCTTGAACAATGACATGTGATGTTGGTATTGTATTCAATCCTAGCTCAGGGATACTTGGGCTATATGGACTTAGAATTGTGAAGAATAGATGTAACTAGATAATTCTTTAATTTGAAATAGTGGTGGCCTCTTGCTATCTAGTGAAAAAATGGATTAAAAATGCACTTATATAGTGGGATTTTGGGTAATTTATTGAATGGTACTTGTGAAATGTGGGAAAAGACCCACTAGGATGAGTTTTAATTTGGGAAATTAGCTAATAATTATCTAGAGGATGAAACCAATTAATTCATACATGACCAGCCTACCAGATTGTCTTAAAGGAATGATTTCATATGAGGAACAAGGAAAACTAAAATGGAAATGTGAATCAGTATAATAGTTAGTCTAGGCTACTTAGAATGAGGAATGGGAACATTTAGTATCAAACTTTTTAAATATAGAGGGTCATCAACATAGAATTAGAGGAATAATAATTTAAAACTATTGAATTAAGTGCATGTTATGTACACATAAGGAGTGGTAAAAGTGCATTATTTTAGAATTAAAGGTTAATATTAGTGATTATATCCCCCACCATTATTCTAGTAATTCAACACATCAAAACTACTAGAGTAAAAGGAAGAGTGTTATACCTAAGTTTACCTATGAAGAATGATTTTGAATGTAAATCATATAATAAACTTTGTTTTATGGAAACCTAAAATGAAACATGTATAAATAAATCCTTATAATAAAAATATGAAAGCAAAGATAAGAAAATTATAGTTCAAATAAAAATAAATGAATACACCTTTTTATCTATGTGAGAGATAGTGAAAAACCCAATTATCAATGGAATTTGTCTTGCCTTTATCTGAAGTAAAATGCATAGGAGCCTTCTTGTGTTGTGAAATATTACAAGGATGATCACTTTTATTAGGAGGGTAATGCTTAAACACAAGAGCCTACAATGTGGAGTTGTGTAAGGACTAATACTTGTGGCTTTTTGATGGAATTCATATTGGAGGTTTTTTTATGCACATAATATTTAACTATATCATTTAGTGGTGCTTTCTCTTGGAGGAAATTTTCAATTAATTGATATCCCTAAGTGTGCACCTTAAAGTGTCCACCAAAAATGTGGTGGGAAAGGCTTGTGATGACTTTTGATATATGTTTTTGTTATATCCTAAGCTTATATATATTTATCTATTTTTTATACTTCTTATCTATATTTTATAGTTTACCTATAAGTTATGGTATTGGCCTAGATAATACCACATTTTTTTCCCTTCACCCTTCATGTATCATATCAACCAGTTTGATAGAATTCTATTTTTTTTTTTGACATTTATATTATATCAACCTAGGTGATACCATGTTGTGTAAAGCAACATATTACAACTATATAATTGAATCTAAAACATCATCTTAAAGTTTATGGTTGGTTATGGTTATTAGAACCATATATATATATATACATATATATATATATATATATATATATATATGTATATATATATGTATGTATACATATATGTATGTATATATATATGTATATATATATATATAAATTATATATAAATTTTATATATATATATATATATATATATATATATATATATATATATATATATATATATATATATAAAGTATAGTGTATATATATATATAAAGTATAGTATGTGAGTGTGATATGATATGACTAAAATAGGATCCATATATATATATGGACCCTATTTTAGTCATATCATATCATATCATATCACACTCATATACTATACTTTATATATATAGGATCCATATATATATATATATATGGATCCTATTTTAGTCATATCATATCACACTCATATACTATACTTTATATATATATATATATATATATATCTATAAAGTATAGTATATGAGTGTGATATGATATGATATGATATGACTAAAATAGGATCCATATTATATATGGATCCTATTTTAGTCATATCATATCATATCATATCACACTCATATACTAT
The DNA here is from genome assembly GCA_037957365.1 of Torreya grandis. NCBI lineage: Eukaryota > Viridiplantae > Streptophyta > Pinopsida > Cupressales > Taxaceae > Torreya > Torreya grandis. The sequence continues at coordinate 580,824 of JARHVA010006347.1, forward strand.
ACTTTTACTCACATTTATTTCCTAAAGAGGATTTATTAGAATTAATGGATTAGAAACTTAAAGAAAACATTTTACCATCTCAAAGATCATTTGGCCAATCTACCTATTTTATTTTTGCTTACACTGAGAAGGCCATTTTTACTTTACCTATTTGCCATTGAAAATGCATTGGGACACTTTTAACACAACATAATAAATAGGGAAAAGAGAATTTCATCTACGACCTAAGCCAAAAATTAGTCACATGTGAACACAATTATACACCAATCAAGAAAGCCTATTTATCTATGGTTTTTAAAACCTAAAAGTTACATCACTACATGTTGAATAATAAGAATAGTGTAATTACCAAAGTAGATCTGCTCAAGTATCTACTATCTAAAAAAATGTTTACAGGGTCACATGGAAAAGTGGATTATGCTCTAAAGTAAATTAGGGGAGAATATGTATATGTAAATCAAATAGTGATGCATAACAGATTAAATTATGTAAGTAGAAAAGAGTAGGATGAAGACTAAGAAGAACTAGTCAAAGATATCATACGAAGTATTTTTCCATATACCAAGTAAATGTTCAAATATTGGTATACCAAAACTCAAAATAGCTCTTATATATTGATTATTTATGTTTTTCACTTCATCCTTTGACTAATTCACACTTCTATCTTAGTTGTCTCTACTTCTCAGACAAGATAGCTCCTTTAGGACTATCTCCCTTGTCAATAATGTCTAAATTTGATGATCATGTCCTCCCTCTAAAAAAAATGCTGATTTCTCAAATTTAAATTCACCTAATGCATCATCCCATACATTTTTCAAGTCCCATTTAAGGAATTTTCAAAAATATCACTACAAAGCTACATTTTCTATTCATTTTATCAATATAGGTTGATATGATTGAAAAACACTAGAACATATAACTACCCATTAAAATGAAAAAAATCTTTTTTAACTCCACATATCAATAGTACTCCTAAGCTAAGTTTAGATATTCCTCTAATGTCAAAAGTCATTAAATTGAAACATATAATAACACCAAGATTGTACTAACATATAAAATACACATGCTATAATAGGAATATTCCACTATATTCCTAGTGTGTTTATGTCCATATATTTTTTTTAGTTACTAATCTTGTAACTAAAATTAGAGCATATTTAGTTTTTTTGTGTTTCTTAATTTAGTTATCACATATAAGATGACATTAACTATTTATATGTGAATCTAAGCAACATGTAAGTTTAGGTTGTTTGTTTTTTATTACTTGCTTCCTTTATTTTAGATATAATTTTATCGAGCATGTTACAATAGTGGCTTTCTATAATATTATAGTGCTTGAGATAGTAAATATTATATTCAAGATTTATTTAGAGCTATTGATGTTTATAAGATCTATTTTGAATGATGGAAAACCTTGTCTAATAAATGTGGACATAATATGGCTTATTTAAGTGTTTTCATTTAAATATCTATTGCATTTGCACTATTCTGGACCTCTTTTTGACTAGAGAGGGTGCAACCCTTGGATATTTATTCACTTAAACACTTGGATTGGACTGTGCATTCCCCAATCCTCATTAGTAATAATATTTGTGCTTACAAACTCAAGATGTAATTGAATTCATCATTTCACAACTCAAGGTTGTATATTAGATTGGAATCATTATATGAATTCCAATAGATCAATTTAGTGTAAAATTGGTGAAAAGATGATATGAACTAAGTCTAATGTATGTAGCATAGAGAATGACATGAATTGCCATTCATTTTGTTGAAACTAGTGAAAATTTGAGAAAGAAAGTGATCATGTGTTGCACACATGCCTTGAATATGATATATGAGTATGTTGATAATGATAATCAATTAAAAACCTTGTAACATTTTGGAATACATGATATGAATGATATCCATAATTTGATTGAAATGTATAATAATCATGTGTATGAATCTAAAATTATTTATTGGTAATCATTACAAACTATATTTAGACTGTGTATGATTCTAATAATTTTGAAAATAGTGTTTTTTATGTTTAAGACAAAAGTGCACTATTTTGGACAACTCTAGATTTCCTATTGTCCAAATGGTATAGTGATATATGCATGATCTTTCTAGGAAAAAATGAGTATGCACTATGACTAGTAGAGTAAGTATAATTGTTTTATGTCTATGCAATGGACTATTATAGTTTAATATCTAAGATAAGCCATTGTGTCTATTTCTTATTTTGAGGTTAGTCATGAATCCTTCTCAATAATTTAGCCAAAAATAAAAAAGTTATGAAAATGATGTTATAAAAATATTTAAATCTAGAGTAATAATGATAACATTGGATATCATGGCATTAGATTGATAATATGATCAAAATTATAATGCATGATATATGTATAATATAACAAACATAGTGTTATCTTTATATATATGTTAACAATTATCCACATAGTGAATAATGATAATATACTAAGTACTTAAAAATTCATATAGAAATACTTGGGGAAAATGCATGATATTAATCATGGAAATAAAAAATTGAGGAGATTCATGATATCTATGATGGCATCATAAACTAAGTAAAAAATAACAAACAAGGTTCATAGACATGACACATATAAAAATAGCACACACAAAAACACACAAAACATGAAAGAAGGCAAAGGGGACACATATAAGGGACATGTTCAAATGTCACTCACATACATAAAAACCGACAATAAGGCTTAGACCCACAAACAAAGACATGTTCAAATATCCAAAATACAAAGAAATAAATACACATAAAATAATGAAGCAACGAATCAAACATGATAAACATGCATGAATAAGTGAAATTGATCTACATAAGTAATGTGTAACACTAGTATATTTATTAACTTATTATCTAATGAGATAATGACGTGAAAGTAAGTGAGAAAATATGGAAATATTTTTTCAATGTATACTACTATAGTAAGAACAAAACGGATAGTCAAAGTGATAAAACCTAAGTAAAATATGCTCCTAGTGAATTGTTCTAATGCACATAACCTTTAGAATGCCTGTGACTATTTTGGATTTAAGAGATTAGAGAATTTTTTCACTAGGACAAGTTTGTTGAAATATGACAAGAACATAGTGAATTACCATGTGTATTAGTGATATTTTTTATTTGTATGATTTTTGGGTCTAAGATAATATTACCACCTATAAATACATCTGAAAGTGATAACCTATATTTTCTATAACTCACTTAGGTACATTTATGAAGTATATTTGATATACAACTTATTATAGATAAGTAAAGAATATATTGAATCACAAATCAATGAGTATAAATGAATTACACATATTATGCATAGGTCATGATTTTTAGTTTTTAAAAAAAATATTCTATGTTTTTTGTATTTTTGAAAATATGTAACTGAAAAGGAACATACTAATCAATAACTCCCACAAGAGCCTCACAATCAATAGGTCCTCTATCTAACATAGGAAGAATGACCTCTCACAAGTGGAAGGTATTGTCACTTGGATTTTCACCCTTTGAGGAGATGCAAAGCTCTCCTCATCCAAGTGGAATAATGGAATAATCTCTAGGCTTATAGGCAGCCTAAGGAATGAGGTGAATCTCTAGATAGGGCTATCTCCCTTGATTTATCACTTTGAATTGCAATTAATAATAAAATTGGGGGTTGAAAAGGGAGAGAGATAACTGAAATAAAACTAATATAAGGGAGGTGATACACAAAATAAAAGGACAAACTGGACATACACTTCTCCAATCTTCATCTTCTCACATTAATGTTACATTATGAGGTTATGGATGAATGTGGAAATATAGGAGGACTAGAAAAGAGGCATATGATGAAACTAATGAATACTATAACTCACTAAATATTAGACATTTATTGAAAAACTTCACATGCCTTGCAAGAAGAAACTTTCCAACTGCAAATAGATGATAGAATGAAATAACATGCTAAGGAATCTATAGTCTTCACTTATGCAAAATAAAAAATTCCAGTTTAAAATAATAAAAAAATTCATGGAGGAGATAACAATTAGTAGTATTATTGATAAAAAGGTATAAATTTGAGTAGGGAATCACCATACTCAGGTGGAGCATATATATAATGGCCAACATAGCTAGTTCTTATAGAACTTGAGAGAGAGAAGAAAAGAGAGAAGTATAAGGGTTAGAATGGCACTTGTATAGCTGATAAGATCAGTTAATTTTGAATAATAAGAGAATTTTTTATGAAGCATACAAGGTGAGGCACTACAAGTGTCAATCCACGTCATAAACTTCATGAAAAGTGGAAAGAAACTCCTCATTTTGTCTCAAAAAAATTGCCTACATGATTAGCCCTATTTGAAGACCTTATAAATGATTAGGAAAAGGTATGATGATTGTATTGAAATATAAGGACATAATAAATTCCTATGCATGCATTATTTGTAGGCTTGGTCATCTGGAATCACTTAGAGAAGAGCAATCATCATTTGCTATCAAGAAAACTGCTCTTCCATGTACCCTCTATACTTGTCATCAAATTTGGATTTATTTACTCATAAAAATAGATGGGAGGAAGTTAATTACAAATTTAAATACCCTTAATGGCCTTATAATCATAAAGGACACCTTAAAAATCCATTTAATTGAAGTTTTCACACTTCTCCCTAGCTTATCCATTAGGCCAATTTTAATTGGTTGAGTTTAAGCACCTAGTTTATATACTTAAGAGATTTTAATTGGATTAAAATGACCATAAGGAGTTATAAAAAGTATAAATATTCCCTCCAAAAAAATTTTTACCTTCAAAATCCTCTTTTAGCCTACATAACACAAAAAATGGTTAAAAATAGCCAGTTTCTACCATGTTCATACAAATAGTTGGCATGTTAGGGAGATTGAGTGAGTAATTTTAGATGTGAAATAGGTTTAATGATCTAACCCTACCATTATATTAGCTTTCCAACTCCATTTTCACAAACTGGTCTTTATAAGGGTTTTCGAGCAGTTTAACTTCTTAAGGTTGTTTCATAAAAACATGGCATTAGAGTTGAAAAAAATTTCCAAAAATGTGGAATTTAGGGACCATATTAACATATAAAAAATCCTTTGGCATCCATTCAGTGCCTCATGAAATATATGAGCATATTAAGTTAGCATATAGATTATGTTTCCTTCATTCCTATAGGCATGATGGGTTTCTAAGCCAAAAATGGATTCTCCAAGGTTTATCATGAACTTAAAAGGAATTAAAAACTATGTATACAACCCATAAAAATAATACCACCATATAAAACACTCACCAAAGTCCAAAAGTGATGGTGGACCCCAAATTGGCCTCAGGTTTGAATCTTGCCTAACATGCCTATTTAGACCTTTGAGGATCTAAACCTTACTTTAAAGTTTATGTCATTTATATGATGTTATTAATATTTAAATATATTTTTTTACACCTAAAAATTCACCCTATATCCTTTTAATTACTCCTTCTCATCCCTTCTTCCTTTTTCATCAATTAGGCCTAATTGGGGACCTTGGGGTTTGACTACAACTTTAATGATTTATTCCTCCCTATTTGGTTTCATCTCTTTAAGAGGTGTTATTAAAATTTTCATAGTTATTTTTGAAATCATAAATCTATTTGAGAGGTTTAAACAACTCCGTGATCATCTTTTTACCCATCTTTTCCAAGATTGCCAATTTTATGCACAAGGGGAGTGCCCTCTATCTGAGACAAAATAGTGGGCACTCCCCTAATTCCTCACACAATTTTTATTAATTTAAAATTAATTTTACAAAATTTTAATTCTTTATCTGGTATTTTACCCTCCAAATGCATGAAAGTATGAGACAAACTTGTAGAATGGGCACTGTCTACATGATTTGAATTTTGGATTGAGTAATACTTTTTTAGATTCCCTTATAGATGCTTAAAAACAATTTAAATGTCCTAATTAAATTATAAAAATATTAACTCAGTTATATTATCATCCCTTAACTCATTCACTTAGTTTATCCTTCTTCATACTCTTTGGATTTGCTTGTTGCTCCTCAAGAATGCTCTACCTCTAAGACAGAATAGACGGGTATTGCTCTCTATCTTAGGAAGAAATGAGTGCCTATATAGTTTTATATTTTCCCAAGGGTTATATATGATTAAAAGGAATATTTTATTCTTTTAATTTATCTTCATGCACATCAAATTTATAAAAAATAACCTCTAAACAAGACTATGTATAAAACCCTGACTATGTTTCCTATTTAGTGTACCTATAGGAGATTATCTTCCTAGGGTAATTTCATTGATATGAGGTCCTATTAATCCCTTAAAGTAACCTCAAGTATCTTTTATTCACCTATACTACCTACTTATCATGTAAAATACTTGTATATCCCTTAATTACATCACTATAAGTACATAGTCACGTATAGCTGATTGTGTTGGAGTCTCTTTTTGACTTGTAGGTTACCATGAGTTCATTTAGACATTGTGTTAGATGTTTATAGGCCTTCCTTGGCATGATATTCCTTTTTTTAAGTACTCATTTCACTAGGCTTAGTCTAACTATCACCTAAAAACTTTTCCTCAATCCTCTATCTACCTACAATAACTCAAAGTTGGCTGTATAGGAGTCTTTAAGGTCATGTAGGGGTCCTTATGTATGTTTAAGTCCTAAAAATAATGAGGATAACCCTATTAAAACATCATACACTGTAATTCACCTGACCTCATTATACTTTCTATGTTCATGGTTGAAATGAGGTCCATTTCAAACATTCCAACCTTCTTTCTCTCTGCCACTTCTTACCTGACCTATAGGTGATCATTAGCTATTGATGAGACACCTGTAGGTGTGAATGGTAGAATAAACATATAATTTGAGCATTCCTTAAATAAAATTTATAACAAGAATTATTTAATTAACCGTTTTAAACTATTTAGTTATAGAGGCATTTTTGGCATTGTAACATTGGATGTGGGAGTCTCTTATAGCTCAGAATTGTAGAAGTCACCACTTGTAGATAGTGGTTAAGGTGGCATTTTTAGACCTTCTAATAATTGCATTTCATTAATTATCCTAATATAAAACATTTTAGAGTTAATTTATTATGATAATTATATGATACAAAACTATATACATGGCTCAAAAGTCTTGAAATCCTTGTCATATGACCTTGGCAAAAAGACCCAGATAATTTGTTTTTACTCTTTAGGGATTTGAACCCAAAACTTAGTTACCATCCTTGGAAAGGTTTCTCATAGTTTTTTTTCCATCTTAACACCTCATACACATTTTAAATGGTATTTAAATCTATTAATATCTGAAAAAGAGTTTTACCATTTTATTCAATACTTCAGAACAACTCCTTCACTCTCTAGTAACCCCTGTAAGTGACTATTCTAATGCACAGACAGTCAAAATTAGTAGATTGGTAAAACCTATACTTTTTTGATACTCAAAAGACTTTTTATGTCCTCTCATGATTAAAATGAAACATCAAGATGTTGAAAATTCTTAAATAATAGTCTCACACTCCATTACAATGTTGGACTCTTCAGTAAATGTTGACACAGAGGTATATTCATGACTGCCTAACTATAAATATTGTTTATGACTATCATCACAGACCCTTTAGGTTATTTGGGGTGTCTAAACTGAATTTTAATATAGAATAAAATTAAAAAAATATTTTATAAGATCTAATTACCCTTTACAAGTGTTATTAGAGCTCAAAAACATGACTGTAACTGAGTGGTAGGCATAAAGCTAACTGTGAGTATGACAATGGACTGAGAGTTTGATCTAAACATAGAATAATGAGGAAAAATATGGAAAATATGTATTCAAAATGGAATTTATACATGTAAATACACCATATAATACTCACATGAAAGCTTCTATATTGAACTCAAACTCTTGTAAGTGGAAAATTGATCAAAACTACTCATAGTGGTAGCCTCCTACAAAGTGAGTTATATTGCTCATTAAAACATCATAAAACATAAATAAAAGCATAGGGAAAATTTGAGGAATAATTATGAATCATGTGGAAGCAACATAGGTAGCTAGATTGTATAAAATCCTTCAAAACAAGGTAAAACCTATAGGGTGCATAGATTAGCAGGTAAATTTGCATAGTCAACTTGTTAGCAATGGATCATAAAGATTAGTTGATAAATATTCAAAATAATTATATTAAAATCAAGGTATATAAGATTAATACAACCTCCCCAAGGTATTTTATCAAAAACATCTGTAGCTATCTATACCAAGTACAAACCTTCAAGTCACTTTTGCTTGCCAAGAAGGGTTGAAAAGATAGAAGAATGATTTTGATCAAGAAATGGAAATTTAAGATAAAAAAATGTGTAAATGATCTTTTATAAGCTTAAGGGGATATTATTGACTATTTTACATGTGACACACTTCTGAAGGAGGATGTATAAGTGCTAAACTCCTCTTTTCCTCAAGAAAACTACCCTTTTTTTGGCATAACCTAACATATTTTAGTTATTTCAGTTAATTAAGACTTAATTGGAAACATGGGACATTAAATAATCTTTTTTAACCTTCACATTTCCCAATAAACCTATATAAAGCATTAAATACACCTTTTTGACCCCTAAAATGACCCAAAACGATAAATGGACATCAAACATAATTGATCAAGGCCAATATAACATTAATTGACATTAAATGAACTATAATACACCCCATTACACTAATATTATACCCATATATACCTATAAAACCAATTTTTTACTATAGGTGCCCCAATTTGACTAAAAAGTCATATTTGGTCAACAAATTGGTGACTCATAGGGGTAGTGTGCTTGATATACTAACTAGAACAATATCCTTATCAGTCCATTGAGATTAGGAATCATCTAAAGTCTGAGAAAAATAAGGATAACCTTTGAACATTAACTTTAATTAAGACAAGACCACTTGACTACCTCAACCAAACAAAGCAAAAGACACATACCAACAAAGAAAACACACATGTGCTCAAGGCACTTAGGGGAATCTAAAAAATACTATTATATACAAATAGAAACTAAACATAGCTCCCTCCTAGATCAAATGGAGATATTGAGACTCTTCTTGCTTCATGAAATGAAGGATTAAATGAGGCATATATCCTTTTTCCCTTTAGCATTGATGCCTCCAACTTTTCCACAATGTTTACCAACCTCATTGGCATGATGTTCAATGACAACCAAGCAGATCCAAACATGTTGACCAAGGAAATTAATTATTTCATCCAAATAGCCTCAAATTTGTCATGTGGATCCTCCATTATAGCTTTAAATGGTGGTTTAAAGCATACTTTCTTGACTTCCGTAGTGCTCTCAATAAGATTGGACTTCCTCTCAACTACAAGTTCTTCTAGCTCATCAAGGAGCTTAGTAAATTCTTCCCAATCTTGGTCATTGTCCTGCATGTAAGAATCTTCCTTCACCTTGTCATACACTTGGACCTTAACTTAGTAAAGCTCTTCAAATTCTTTAAATAACTCCATTTGTATCTTTTAATCATATTTATCCTCTTTACCATCTAGTACCACTACCTCTTCAATCTTGAAATGATAATTCACAACCTCATGATCAAACATAGAGTCTTATTCATGTATCTCTTTCTTCAAATCTTGGTCACATTCCTTATGGATACACATCCCCTCAAATATCGAGGCAAAAACTTATGAATTGTCCTTTTATTCACCAAGGGGAGTCCCTATGGTAATCTCTTCCTCATAATCACTCATGAGGTTTTCTTGATCAGCCATGATTTGAGATTTCTCTTCTTCACTTGCTTCTATCAAGATAGGCTTTTCTTCCAAGATTTATTCTTTGCCACAAGGAAAACATTCTTCATTATCAACCAAACAAGGAGAGTTAACACAAAATCTCACCTCTTCTTCAAAACTTAAGACATTTTGAGGGCTTTCAAATTATACCTCAATTTTCATAATATGATCTTATTTTTCAAGGCCTACAATATCTTCCATCTCCTCTTTAGTGATGCCAAGACTAGGCATCTTAAAATATTTTGACATAGCCCAATAAAGCTGCCAAGGAGTTGCACTTTATTCAAGTAAAAGTTCTGAAATTTCCTCAACCAATTTCTCTTCTTTTGGTTCCCACACCATATCTCCATCAAGGTAAATGGTGATGGGATGAGGACAAAAGGAACTAGTTGGTTGGGATGGAACATAGGGCTCAAAATCAAATTGAGAATGCAAAGATTGGGATTCTTTGGGAGATCTTGAGGAAGGGGAGGCTAAACTTGCTTGAAAATAACTTGATTTTATTCCTTTAACTTGACATTCACTTCATTCACATCTGATTCAACTTGGGAACTCTCTTGAAGGAGGTTATTTGGGGTGTGTTTAGGCATAGAATATTCTTTGGGTTTGAAACCTTCCATCTCACCTTGGCTTAGTAACTTCATCCTTGAGTCCAAATATTCAATTTATTTTTCTAGTTTTTGAAAAAGTATTTATTGAAAATAATAGGAATCATCATCAGTATGAGGGATACATGAGGCCTGGCATGGAACATAAGAAGCTTCATGAGGAAGGGTGGGAGATAATTTTAAAGGACCAACTCCATTCTCAACTTCACACTTCTTGAAAAAGCTTCTATATTCTTTCTTTCCCCATGATTCCATTATCTTACTCTAGATTAGAATGTTAGGATTATAAGATTTTTCTTAAGGAATGGTAGGTGAAGTTTGTGTAGGATCAAGAGTCTTCTCAACTTCACACTTCTTGTCCAAACTTTTCTCCTCTTTCTTTCCCCATGACTCCACTATCTTGTTACAACTTAGGACATTGAGATTTTGGGTCTCTTTTTGAGGTGGTGGGGATGAAATATGAGAGGGAAATGAGGGATTGAACTCAATTTATCTAGATACTAATAGGTATTGATGCAAATTCATATTAACCAACTCAATCTGCCTATCAATATTAGCTTCAAACACAAGATTTCTCCTTTTAACTCTCTCCTCCAATTGAGTGGGAAAAGGAGGACTTTGATATATTTAATTTGGATCATGAGTAGGGTTCATATATGTATGATAATAAAAATGGGGAAGTGGATATGAAGGTTGATAGGTTTGGTGAGGTTTCCTTTTATGAACCCTTAGCCTATCCTCTAAAGAAGAAACTAGGCCACTCATATCAAGTATCTCACTTGTGAGCCTTAGCTAATTGGCTCTCTCAATAAGTACCCACTCTATTTTGATGAACTCTAATTATTTTATCTCCTTATGAATGACATGATTAGGAACCTATATACTACATCCTCTTTGTGTGTCAAGATCCAACATTTACCTCTCATAGCCTAAAAGTGTTTTCTTGAATGTAGAAATAGATGAAGTTGAGGACTAGCTAGGTTGACTAGGAGAAGAAAGATATTAAGGAGGATGGCTATAAGACTGATAGAAATCATGAAAATTCTGAATATGATCATATTGGGTCTAAAAATAGTCATATTGGGATTGGTACACTTCATGAAAGGGCTGCTTAAGAACTTGCTCTTGTTGATAAGGAATAACACAAACTTGTAATGTCTCACCAAATTATGAAAAACAAAACTCAAAACCAAAGTTAGCCATGAAAAATAATGAAAGTAAGAACAAAAATAAAATATCACCAATAATATTCAAAGAGAAACTTGGGTTTCTTGACCAGATGATGTAGCTTTAGAGTCACCATTGGTGCTTGAATAGATGCCTCCAAAGGTTGATTATTGAGAGACAACACCAATAATATCTCAACTTCTTGGGCCAAGAGTCCCACCATGCATTAAAAAACCTATTGTCACTTGGATTTACACCCTTTTAGGAGATTCAAATCTCTCCTCATCTAAGTGGCATACTGGAATCACCTCTAGCCTTGTGGGCAGCCTAAGGAATGAGGCGAATCTCTAGATAGGGTTAGCTCCCTTGATGTACCACTTTGGATTGAAATTAATAATAAACCTGGGGGGTGAAAAGGGAGAAAGATAACTAAAATAAAACCAATATAATGGAGGTGATACACCAAATAACATGATGACATATAACCATATTCATGTTACACTTGAAATCAAAGGACAAACTACACATACACTTCTCCAATGTTCATCTTCTCACATCAATGTTACATTGTGAGGTTATGGATGAATGTGCAAAGCTAGGAGTAATAGATAAGAGGATGATGAGGGAAATAATGAATAGGATAACTCACTAAATCTTAGACATTTCTTGGAACACTTCATATGCCTTTAAAGATGAAACTTTCCAACTGCAAATAGATGATAGAATGAAATAACATGCTAAGGAATCCATAGTCTTCACTTATAAAAAATAAAACATGACAAATGAAAAATATAAGAATATTCATGGAGGTGGTAAACATAATTATTATTATTGATCAAAAGGTAAACATTTGAGTAGGGATTCACCATACTCAGGTGGAACATCTATACATTGGCCAAAATGGCTAGTTCTTATAGAACTTAAGAGAGAGAGAAGAAGAGAGAAGTAAAAGGTTCACAAGGACACCTATAAATTTTATAAAATAATTTAATTATGCATGATAAGAGGATTTATGATTAACCATGAAAGGTCAAGAGCTACAAGTGTCAATCCAAGTCATAAACTTCATGAAAAGTGGCAAGAAACTCCTCATTTTGGCTTAGATAAATTGCTTGCATGATTAACCCTATTTGAACACCTTATAACTAATTGGGACTTGGTATAATTATTTTATTTAAGTTTAATGACATTACATATTCCCCTTCATGCATTGGTTATAGGCTTGGTCATCTGAAATCACCTAGAGAAGAGTAATCATCATCTGCTATCAAGAAAACTACTCTTCAATGCAACCTGCATTATTGTCATAAAATTTGGATTTATTTTCTCATTAAAATATATGGGAGGAAGTTAATGATACCTATAAATACCCTCCATGATATTGTAACCACAAAAGACACCTTAAAAATCCATTCACTTGAAGTTTTTACAGTTCTTCCTAGTTTGTCCATTAGGCTAGTTTTGACTAGGAGAGTTGAAGCACACAATTTAGACATTTAGGATTTTTTAATTGGAATAAAATGACCATATTTAGTTATAAAAGTATAAATATTCCTTCCAAACTTGGTTTCACTTTCAAAATCCTCTTGTAGCTTGCACACCATAATAAATGGTCAAAAATAACCTATTTATACCTTGTCCGTACAGGTCCATATAGATAGTTGGCATGTGAGGGATATTTAATGAGTATTATTCAAGGTAAAATATGTTTAATGATCCAAAATTTCCATCATATTATCTTTCCAACTTTATTTTCACAAACTAGTCTTTACAAGGGTTTTGGAGGGTTTTGAGAAGTTAAACTTAAGGTTGTTTCAAAAAAGCTTGAATTGGCGTTAAAAAAAATTACACAAATTTGGCCTTAAGGTAACCTATTAACATCTAAAAACTCCTTTGGCATCGATGCAATTCCTCATGAAATATATGAGCATTCTAAATTAGCATATTGAGCTTGTTTCTTTCAATCTAATAGGCTTGATGGGTTTTTGAGCCAAAAATGGATCATCTGAGGTTTATCATGAAATAAAAAGGTCTTAAGACCTCTATATACACCCAATATAAATAATCCCACCATCTATAACACTCACCAAAATCCAAAAGTGATGGTGGACCCCAAATTGGCCTTAGACTTGAATCTTGCCTAATAGGCCTACTTACACCTTTGAGGATCTAGACTTTCCTATAAATTTTATGTACTTTATAGGATGTTATTCATGTTTTCATGTATTTTTTTACACCTACAAAGTCACCCTAAATCATTCTAATCACTCCTTCTCATCCCTTCTTCCTTTTTCACCAATTAGGCCTAGTTGGGGACCTTGAGGTTTGACTGTAACTTTAATGCTTTAGGCATCCCTATTTGGTTTCATCTATTTTTGAGGTTTTATTAATATTTTATCATTTATTTTTCAACTTATAAAGCTATATTAGAGGTTTAAACAATTCCTTGATCATATTTTTACCCATCTTTTCCAAGACTATTAGTTTTATGCACAAGGGGAGTGTCCTCTATCTGAGACAAAATAAAGGGCACTCCTTAGCTTCCTCAGACAATTTTTATTACATTAAGAGATTTAAAAAGTCTTGAAAATTTATTTTACAAAATTTTAATTCGTTATCTGGTGATTTGACCCTCCAAATGCATGAACATATGAGATAAACTTATAGAAAGGGCATTGTCTTTAAGGTTTGCATTTTAGACTGAGTAATACTTATCTAGATTACTTTATGGATTATTGAACACACTTTAAATGGACTCATTAAATTATAAAAATATTCCCTCAATTATATTATCATCCCTAAGATCATTCACTAACTTTCTCCTTCTTCATACTCTTTGGATGGGCTTGTTGCTCCTAAAGAGTGCTCTTCCTCTGAGATATAATAGAAGGGTATTTCTCTCTATCTTAGGAATAAATTATTTCCTATATAGTTTTATCTTAACCTAAGGATTATCTATACTGAGAAGGAATATTTTATCCTTTAATTTATCTTCAAGCACCTCAAACTTCTACAAAATAGCCTCTTAACAAGACTGTGTAAAACCCTGACTCTATTTCCTATTTAGTGTACTTGTATGTGCTTATATTATTGGGGTAATTTAATTGATATGAGGTCATATTAATACCTTAAATGAATATCAAGAATCCTTGAGTTACCTACACTACATACTTGTCATGTCAAAGACTTGGGATAATTCTCAATTACATCACTGTCAATATACAATCACCTATGGTTGACTATGTTGGAGTCTCTTTTTGACCTATAGGTTTCTATGAGTTCATTTATACCTTGTGTTAGATGTTTATAGGCTTTAATTGGCATGATATTCCCTTTTTTATGTCCATAGTTCACTAGGCTTAGTCTAACTATCACCTAGAAACTTTGCCTTAGTCCTCTATCCACCTATAGTCACTCAAAGTTAGCTTTATAGGAGTCTTTAAGGTCCTATAGGTTTCCTTATGTATGTTTAGGTACTAAAAAAAATGATTAAAAACATATTAAAACATCCTACACCATACTTCAAATTACCTCATTATACTTGCTATGTTCATGGTTGAAATAAGGTTCATTTCAATCACTCCAATCTTCTTGCTCTCTATCCCTGCTTACCTAACCTATAGGTGATCATTAACTCTTCATGAGACACTTGTAGGTGTGAATGGGAGGAAAAAAATATAATTTCAAACTTTTTTTCATAACCTTTTGACCAATAATTCTTTAATTAACCATCTAAAACTACTTAGTTATAGAGGCATGTTTTGGCATTGCAACATTAGATATGAGAGTCTCTTATAGCTCAAAACTGTAGAAGTCACTGCTTGTAGATAATGGTTAAGGTGGAATTTTTAGACCTTCTAATATCTTCCTTTCATTAATTCTCATGACCTCAAACCTTTTATAGTTAATGTCTTATGATAAGGCTACAATACAAAACTATCTATATGTCTTAAAAGTCCTGACAACCTTGTCATATGACCTTGGCAAAAAGGCCCAGGTACTCTATTTTCACTCTTTAGGGATTTGACCCCAAAGCTTAGTTACCATCCTTGGAATGTTTTCTCATAGTTTTTTTTTACATCTTAACACCTCATACACATTTTTTATGGTATTTTCAATATATTATGATCTAAATAGGAGTTTTACTATTTGCTTCAATACTTCAGAACAACTCCTTAGCTCTCTGCTAAACCCTGTAAATGATTCCAATACTAGATTGGTAGAACCTATACTTTTTTGGGATTAAAAATACTTTTGAGGTATTCTCATGATTCCAATGAAACATATATATGTTGACAAGTTTGAAACAATCTTCTCACACTCCATTTCAATGTTGGACTCTTCAGTAAATGCTGACATAGAGGTATGTTCATGGTTACCTAGCTATATATATTATTTAAGACTATCATCACAAACAATTTTGGATATTTGGGGTTTATAAACTAAATTTACATACAAAGTAACATGATAAACACATTTTATAATCTCTAATTACCCTTTACAAGTGTGATTAGAGCTTAAAAACATGACCATAACTGAGTGACATGCATAAAGCTAACTGTGAGTATGACAATGAACTAAGAGTTTGATCCAAAAAAGTAATTATGAGGAAAAAAATGGAAAATAGGTAGTAAAATTGGAAATAAGACATGGAAATACACCATATAATACTCACATGAAATCCTCTATATTGAAATCAAACTCCTGCAAGTAAAAAACTGACTGAAACTGCTAATGGTGGTACTCTCTTGCAAAGTGAGTTATATTTCTCACTAAAAAAATAAAAAACATGAATAAAAGCATAGGGACCATTGGATGAATAATTAAAAATAATTTGGAATCAATTTTAGCAACTATAATGTATGTAATCCTTTAAAACAAGGCAAAACTTATAGGGTGCATAGATTAGTAGGCAAATTTGCATAGTCAACTTGTTATCAATGGTTAATAAATCATATTTGATAAATATTAAAAATAATTATATGAAAATTATAGTATATTAGTTTAATACAACCTACCAAAGGTGTTTGAGCTAAAACATCCTAAGTTATATGTACCAAGTATAACCCTGTAAGTTACTTTTGCTTGCCAAGAAGGGCTGAAAAGAGAGAACAATATTGAGAAATAAATGGCACTTTAAAATTAAAAAAATATGAAAATCATATTAAGGAATATTGATGGTCATTTTGAAACCATTTTACACATGGCACATTTCCCAAGGAGGCTATACAAGTAACAAACTCCTCTTTTCCTCAAGAAAATTACCCTTTCTTTTACATAACTTGCCATATTTCAGTTATGTTAGTTGATTAAGACTTAATAAGACAAATATGGCATTAAATAATCTTTTTTTAACTTCACATTTCCTAATAAACTCATATAAAGCATTAAATGCACCTTTTTGACCCTTAAAATGACCCAAAATGATAAATGGACATAAAAACTAATTGACCAGGGCTGATATAAAATTAATTAAGATCAATTGAACTATAATACATCCCATGAAACTCATATTAAACCCCATATATACCTATAAAACCAATTTTTTACTATAGGTGCCATAATTTGTCTAAAAAGTCAAATTTGGTCAATAAAAGGTTTCATGCCATTGTGAAGTAACTGGTCTCAACTCATAATCTAAAAATTGATCTAGGTTTGTAACATAAGTACCACTATAATCATGATAATATATATTATTATGCATATATTTTTTTTATCATGGTGAGCTTTAGGAGTCTTTAAAACTCATTTTGGAGTATACCCACTATTTATGAGTGTTCTTTTTGGAACACTCTTATTGAATTGTAATATCAATCTAAGATGTGCCATAGTAGAGAGTGTATATCTAATATATATGAAAAATCACTAATTAAGTGAATTTTCAAGGATAGGTCTCCTTGGAAAGTTTTCCACTTGTGTCTAAAATATCTAAGTATGCTAAACCTTTTTAGGTTGGTCAACTGATATCTACTGTGTGGGAACAAAAAATTTTGGTTGGAAGGGGTATTCATATAGAATACCATGAACTATGATAACTTCATTAATGAAAATTTATTTTAAACATATGTGTATTTTTTAATTTATTGCAAGAATTTTGTTAATCCAAGGACATCCCATTAACATATAAAAGAATCCTTCAATGAGTAATACTATAAACTTGGTGTCCACATGTGTTAGAAAAAACTATAGTGGTAATGTGAGTTCACCTATATAAATCTTAACATGGCCATTGAATCCTATTATTACTATTGTTGTAGAAAGTTTATCTTTATATGTGTATCCAAAATGTGAAATAATTTTGATAATGAAAATATTCAAACTTGAACCATTATCAACCATAACCCTATGCATAGGTTGATGAATTTAATCTTGAATGAAGAAAGAGTGAAAATCAAAATCATCATCTAATATCTCATGTTTTTCAACTATAATAAGTGGCTTATATGGTGTTAACACATGATATATACCCATGATGCCATTCAAAGAATTTTTTGCCTCTGTATGAGGATGTTAAGTAGTTGGTGGATGGTGTGCATTATATACGTAATACACTTCCAATTTATCTATTTTTTTTTGACTTGTATGCTTAGGGAAAGTATCAATAGATGTATTTATTTTTATACTCTCATTTGGTTCTAAATTTGTATTGTTGGTAGATGTACCCACATAAATGATGTTCTTATCTATAAAATTATGTATCTTATGTCTCAAATTGATGCATATATTAGTAGTATGGCCTGGTGCTCTATGAAGATAATAAAAAGGTATTTTGATCAAATCTTTTTGGAAGAGGTTTACTAATATCAAAAATTTTAATTAGAGGGAACTATATGAGGTGACATTACCATAATTTTGGTAGCATCGTGTAGGTAAATTTTAAATTTTTTATAAACTATCTCATTGGAGGATTGAATAACATAATACATGGAATAGGATTTAAAAATACATTCACTGATGTCTTTTAATCTCTCTTCTTTTCACTTGTCTTCACCATGTATGGTGGATTATTTGATTATTTTATATTTGAATTATAAATTGGGTTCGTTACATACTTTAACTTATTCATGGCCAACAACTTAACCTCTCTTTCCTTAACTATGTGACATAAATAAATGAATGATAAATAATTATTAAACATAATAGATTCATGTATAGGCTGGAGAAAAATCTATTTGAATGTCTTGAAATTCCTTATTTTCCATAGTATTCATCATTTTGGATAACATGATATTAAATACCATAATATATACGCTGTGATAGGCTAATTGGATTCTTGTTTTAACTAATAAATTTGAGCATATGAAATATTTTCACTTATATTAATTGATAAATGTGAAAGAAACAAATATGAAAAAGGATTGAATTCTTTAACTAATTTATATGGTAAATCATAAAGCCATATTAGATCATACTCTTTTATTCTCCTCGGAAACAACATGGTCAATAACCTATCGTTGGATGCATAGTCCATAATGTTACATAAAATGTTCTTAAATGTTTATCTTGTCCACCTTTTCAATCATACAATGTAAGCTTATTGGCCATAAAATAAAGAGGTAAAGGATAGGATGAAATATACTAAGCCAATGGAGTATTCATTAAA